>JAVXUP010000754.1:0-355764 GCA_033070095.1 Escallonia herrerae
TAGAATGTATGGGGAAGCACTTATAACCACTACTTAATCGTATACCACGTAGTGCTACTAATGTCACACCCTGTGAACTTTCGAGAAAGAGGAAACCTTCTTTTGGACAGCACTAGTTATGCTAAAAAATCTTAAAAGACCCAAATTGGGAGAAAAGGCTATAGAATGTATTTTAATCGGTTATGCTCAACATAGAAAGGCGTATACAATAATAACCAATTTCAACCTACTTCAAAAATAGACGATGGTGATGAACTTAAGAGAAGTAAGAGAGTAAGAGTAGAAATATCCTGTGGTCCAGATTTTTACTAATTTTTAATTATGGGCAGTAAAAATGATGGTACTTCCTCTTACATGTATAACATAGAGCATGCTCCTTTGAGTTATAGAGAAGTCACAATTTCCTGAGATTCTGCCTTATGCTAGGAATTTATAAATGATGAATCAGATTCGATAATGTCAAGCTAGGCTTGAACTTTGACTAATTTACGACCAGTGTTAAACCAATTGGCTAAAAAATGGTTCTCTAAATGAAACTTAAGCCTGACGGATCCGTTGATAAATATAAAGCTAAACTTGCCACCAAGGGTTTCAAACAAGAGGAAGGAATTGACAATTTTGACACACATGCTCTGATAGCTAGAATTAACATTATAAGATTATTGTTTGCTTTATCATTTGTTAACAAATTAGTTATACACCGATGGATATCAAAACTGATATTTTAAATAATGTTTTGGAGAAGGAGCGGTTGTTATGGTCTGGTCCGGCCATCCTTCGGCCCCGCCGCTCTATAAATTGGGTGGCTCTTCAGATTTGGGCTTGATTTGTATGCTTTTTTTAACCTTGTTTCGGCTTCTTCATATGGGGTAGGGGAGTTGGCCTGTTTTCTTTGTGGGTGTATTTTTGCTTTTGTAATTTGTGACCCAAGAGGTTAGAGATGTTGAACTTCATCTATACCCTATGAGGCCTTTGAGCGTTAGGTTTAGGTTGCAGCGTGCTCTCATGGGCTTCCCTCTTATGAGATCAGGGTCCTTCGCCCCTAATCATACACTTACACACACATGAACAAGAAAGTAGTATATTGACAAATGTGCCACTATATTTATTGAACGAGGAAATTCATGTCTATACCCTTATTTCACTATCAAACCATCACTCAAATATCTTCATTTTCGTATTCAATCTTCTCTTACCACTTTCAGCATTTTGCATAAGGTGATTTATGAACATAGAACAAGCACTAGGCATCCTCGATCCAAGTAATAGTACTAATGCATGGTTTAAGCGTTTCCAATTAAGAAAATAAAAGATTGCACTTGTGCATCAGAATGTATTAAGTGGTGGTATCACGTGTAATCAGGAAGTATACTCGCAATAATGGGGCATGCATGGAAGTAGCATCTTTCACTTCAATGAACGAATAGAGGATGCTTCAGTTAAAAATTTTGGATCAGCCATTTACCATCTTCATCCAACATTCGAACTGGTAATGTCAATCAATAAAGAAGAGGATTTGGAGGAAACGGATTGGTATGAACAGCCATATGTTATATAGCATATGTACCGAAGATGATCAAGGATGGTGAAGAAGCAAAATACAAATTAGTATAAGCTGGTACACAGCTGTAATCCGTACCCTTTGCCAGCATGAATGCATGGAACTTGAGCCTAGGCTAGTACTTGTACCCCTTCACAAACAAACTCTCGGAAGCCAGACCATCAGCACTTCCAGCAGTGTACTTGCCGAGGGTTGCGTCAGAGTTGGCCTTGCACCTTGTCAAGAATGCCTCCTGAGCCTTCCCAACCTTCTCCTTCTTTCCGCCCCATGTCTTGAGTGTGCTGCTCTGCAAGGCCCGGCCGAATGAGAAGGACAGTGTCCATGGCTTCAACACCGCCAATTTGTTCATGGCGTCCAGATTTACAGTTGCTTCTTCCTCGCTTTGACCTCCGGACAGGAAGACAATCCCTGGCACTGCTGGTGGCACGGTTCTGCGTAGAGCTGCAACGGTGTACTCAGCAATCACTTGCGGTGTTACCTGAAATTAGAACATTGCAGTTAACGGGATGAACGCATGACCAGAGCGGCCCTGCATCAGTGAAGCCCAATGATTCAAGTTAGATCGTACATATAAATGACATGATTACCTTTGGGCCATCAGAGCCTGGAGTGACCATGTTGGGCTTCAAGAGTGTTCCTTCCAAGAGAACATGTTGGTCATTCAGTGCCTTGTAAACAGCTGCAAGCACAGTTTCAGTAGCAGCGGCACATTTCTTAATGTCGTGGCTCCCATCGGTCAATATCTCTGGCTCAACAATGGGAACGAGTCCATTCTCTTGGCAAATGATCGCGTAGCGAGCCAAGCCCTGCGCGTTTTGCTGGATCGACAACTCAGACGGCTCAGTCGGGCCAATCTTGAGGACGGCACGCCACTTTGCAAAACGAGCACCGGCCTTGTAGTACTGAGCGCAGCGCGCTCCAAGCGAGTCAAGGCCCTGCGTAGTGGTCTCACCGTTAGTCCCGGCTAATTCAACCGTGCCCTTATCGACCTTAATGCCCGGAACAACGTTGTTTTCTTGGAGGAGCTCGACAAAAGGCTTCCCGTCCGAGGTGTTCTGGTACAGGGTTTCCTCGAAAAGGATGACACCGGAGAGGTAAGGAAGGGCGTGGGGAGAGGTGAAGAGAAGCTCGCGAAGAGCCTGGCGGTTGGACTCGATGTTCTCGACGTTAATGCTAGAGAGACGCTTGCCAATGGTGCCGGTACTCTCGTCAGCCGCCAATATACCCTTGCCAGGGGTGGCAATGTACTTGGCATTCTTGATCAGTTCCTCTGCACAACCCAAAGATTATTGAAACACCCCACTCTTCTCGTATTGAAGATGGACTACACAAATTCAAAATACATACCCAAATGGAAAAAAAAAAATAATAACGCTCACAAATAGTTTTTCACATGAAATTCTAATGAATAATAACCGATGGCTAACTACCAAGAAATTGTACATCAAGTGCCTCGATCGGGAATGTGTTTTTTTCCTGCATTAAACGAACTCTATTGTCGCCCGTTTGTTAGTTATTTCACATGCAACTTCTCTACCGCGTAACCACGAGCATAGCTAAATATATTTCTTTTCTTCTGTACTTGTACGTTTATAGTGTGAGCGAAAGAGTGTGTGTGTGTGTGTGTGTGTGTGTGAAGAGAGATGGATTGAAAGGCCTACCAGCGTACTTTCCCACAAAGGCAGACATGGCTTCTGCTTGGAGGATGATGGAGAGGAGCGGGACGGAAGTGTGAAAACAAAGAAGCAAACTAAATAGATAACTTTTACGCAACGAATATGCCCAATAGTATTCTTTGAGTCCAAGGGACCGACACGTGTCCGAAGAGTAGCCTAAAGAAAGTTATCATCCTCGGATAGAGCAACGAGTGATCACTCTCTCCTCCCCTTTTATCCCATTCTCGTGAAGGAAATTTGTGTGGAAAGGCTCGTGTCCCTCATCTGGCAGAGCTGACAGCCCAAAAAAGAGTGTTTTGTACTTGCTCCATCTGTCCCAAAGCTAAATTTCTCATCCACTTTAGGTGAATATTAAAGAAAGGGGGAGGAAAAATGTGTCGCTAATGCATCTTTTAGCAACCAGCGGGTGTGAACTAAGTAAGAACAAGAAGAATATATGCCAGTAACAGATTTTGGAATACTTGCAGCAGTTTCTGTAGTGCCAACAACATCCTTCAACTAGACCTCAAGTGATAATTTGAGTACAGGAAAACTATAATAAGATTTGCACAATGTATAATTGCAGAGGAAAAGAATTATAAAAAATCACAAAATTCCCAGGGCTCCGGGATGGCAATTGCATGTACATAAGAACTAAGAAGGGGGTGTCACTGGTTACATATGCACTAATTTGAGGGGAATGGCTTGAATAACGGATGTGTTAGCATGGTCAAAGTAAAATGGTATATGCAATCTTGGGTTATTCCGGCCGCCTGTAAATTAATCGATATCCAACCCCACTGTGGTGTAATTCTCAAAACTCATTGGCTCACAACCAAATCCAGTATACGTTCTAAAAATTTGTATAAAAAGCAGAGAAATTTTAATGGAGTCCAAATGATCCAAAAGTGAAAATGTCCAGCTGCACCCTAGACATACTGACTGAGCAGGCTTGGCTGGCTCCTCACTGTTGATGATCAATGGTATATGGCAGGGTTGGAGCAATAAGCGCGTCTTGTATAGCTATAGTGGATGGGCCAGTAGTCATCATTCATCATCTGTACCAAAATATCTGTCTCCAAACTCGCCCATGCCAGGAATGACACGGTAATCTTCATTCAAACCAACTTCGATCTCGGAGGTCACAATCTTTATTCTCGGAAAGTGTTTGCAAACAACATGCACTCCTTGAGGTGCCTGACGAGAGGGAAATTAACAATTATAACCATGACTAGCAGTATTTCAGCGCATGTGGCCCAAAGCTTAACAGAGGTCAGCACCTACATAAGAACTAAGAGGGACAATGCCAGCACCAGATAAGGACTAGTAAACTTACGGATATGAGATTAAGGAATATTATGTTGGACTCTGGCACACCCTTCTTTATAAGCAAAGAAATAGCTTGAACAGCAGAATTCCCTGTTTAAATTGGCTTCAAGGATTAATACATCTACACGAAACATGACTTAGCATAGAGAATTCTAAGCCAAATAAGTTGTTTATATTCCTTTGTCAAGAAACATGAGGGCGATGTAGGTGTCTAGCAACTAGGGCTTGAGCTTGGGCTGGGGTAACAAAGCACTGATCTCGCGTGCGCTCACGCACACACATTCATAGACATGCACAAGTACTCGTTATATTAGGAGAGGGGTAAAGAACCAACCATAAATCAAGGTTGAACCTCCCACCCCCACCCCGAGTCCCCTCTTTCTTCACTCATCCATAAGCAAACAAGACAAATGACAGCATACGTGTAATATATAATTTAAAACATAAGAAATTTTGTAAAAAGGAAATTTCCACGATAAAATAGACAAACCTGTGCCTAGGATGGGATCCAACAATAAAACATGCCTGTCTGAGATGTCTGTTGGCAGTTTTTCGTAAATCAGCTGCATGTAAAATTGAAACATTAAAACGATGAAGAAGCACTTTTAAAGTCAAAAGTAGAAGACCGCCAACCAGAGGTGCAAACCTGCTGACCATTGTCACCCTCTCTGTGGATAAGAATCTTTCCGATCTTTATCCCTTTGCAACATGCTCGCAAAGCATTCTCCATACTCTCACCACTGCAAACAGTTAAAATTTGAGTGCTAAAAGATTAGAGATGGTTTGAGGTCACTACGTGACAAAAACAAAGAAGGGTACCTCCTGATGCAGCTCAGGAGAAAAATTGTATAAACTAAAACTGTCTGTACTAAGCATAGTTATTACGACGTGGAGGTGCTGAGGTTCAAAGGGGTCGTAGAGCCTAGGTGCAAGGAACAGTAGGAGCTAGGCACATGATGCATCGTAGAACTTTAGCAATTATAAACATATATTTACAAAAGAGTAGGTGTCTAAACATCTCAAATAATATGGACGGGCCTGGGAACTTGTGACAATCAAAAGGTCGTCTATTTCAAGGGGCCTGAACCCAGGCTGAACCTCACCTGAAGAGCATGGAACTACTGGCTATTGCCATATCATGCAGTCTTTTTTTTTTTCTTCTCTTTTTGTTTAATTTCAGGGTGCCTGCTGGTAAGTAATTTTCCTATCATGCCAGTATCAGCAGCGGGATCCCATAAAACACAATCAACTTAAACATCTACAAGCATTTCCAGCAGAATCTGACGGCATGTTATGAATGTATGTACAACCTCCAAAGATTTAAGCAAAAAAACTATCAATAAAAAGGGCGGTCTGGTAGACGAGGCTTACCCGGTACTGTAAAAATTGAGAAACCAATTAGTTATTGAACTCGACATATTGTTAAGAACACTATCCAGAACTTGCACACAAATTAAAAAGGAAAAGACTTGAAAAAATAATTCACTAACACAAACCCAAAAGCAAAAACATGTGATGAAGTCATTGATAACATGATGTAAACATTTTCAATATTCTTCCTATGCGGTCAAAAGTTTTTTCTTCCAGCAGTGTGAAACCAGCTATCCCCCATTATCGAAATATCACTTCATCCACAATCCTCCACCCATTTACTTTACAATCCATATGTTCTGTCTTGGACCTACGTCTCCTAAAGCAATTAAAACACTAGAGTGCTTCTCCACGTCTCAATATTTTCACAAATAATGGCAGGACTTTGGATACCGCTTTCTTTCCAGCTTTAGTTAAGACACTTGTTCCTGGACAAGTGTATTTCAATAGATCCTCTCTTAATGTTTCTCCGTGCCATCTGTTATTCAGTAGGGCATTGATAATCTTGTTGTAATTCTATGAGCATGTATTATCTTTTCCACTTAAATTATACTGATTTTCATCATATTCTTGAACCAGTGGGATAGAATCGAGACACATTTCACACATGAAAAACCAACAACTAAAATAGAAATTTGACCAAATAAAAGAATGAAAGTTAGTGTTTACATCCTTTTAAAATAGAAATTCGACCAAATAAAAGAATGAAAGTTAGTGTTTACATCCTTTTAAGGCCGGTGTACACACCTTCTAATAACAGAGACGCCGCATAATCTCTTACAGAAATCCACACCAGTGTACACAGAACCTGCATCCACATCAACAAAGAAGAAACAACATCAAAGACAAGATAAAACTAGTTGTGACCATGAAAAAACTGAGCAGCGGCATTAGAAGAGAGACACGTTGACTTGATGCTACAAACTCAGTCATCTACGTCTTCAACCATGGAAACACATCGCAAAGAGAAAGCCATATCGAATATCAGAGGATGTTCTACAAATGGTTAAATAGTAAGTCTTAGGCAGTTCACAATCACAAGTTGAACCAACGAGACGCTTATAATAAGGTAGAAATCTATCAACTCTAGAACTGACTATTAACATAGACCCAACGTAAGGAAAAATACATATCAAAGAAGTAAATGTATGCAGTCTTATAAATGAGAACAATTACTCCATTTTAAGCATAGAAGAGGGGCATCCACATTATGGGAAAGGCTAATATGTTTAACTAGTAAGGTCCTCAGTGGAGGACAGTTTTGCCCCAATATAGGGTTATCGAGTCATAGCAACTCACCAGTTGGAGTGATCACCTGCTTCTCTGTAAACGGCAGATGCCCCAGGCCATGTTCAACAACCTGGTTAAATACAGTTTACTTGATGAGAATGACATAAAGAATGACTACAACCATCAAGATACCTACAACATCTACCCACCAAACGAATTAAGCGATCAGCATAAAAAACAAAGTCATGTTTCGTTGTCTGAGCATCACGTATTAGTGTATGCATACCACGTATCTGGATGAAACAAAAATAATAACAGTGAGCATATTCCAAATTGATTAAACCAACAGAGCACAGCAAATTGACTGGTAAGGAAAGTCTAGAACTGCGGAAAATTAATTGTGAAGATCAGAGACGATAAAAAGCAGTACCTGAAAAGTTGATTGAATGACATACAAATTAGGATATATTTTACAAAGATCATGTTGACCAAGTTTTGTTCGAATATGTTGGACAATCAAATCAATGGCTACATGATTGTCTCCACCACGGGGAATGATGATATCAGCATACTTCTTTGTTGGAAGGATAAAGTCATCAAATGCAGGCTTCACAAATTTTGAGTACTGCAGCAAGATAGGAGTTTCATGATAAATACAACAGAAATAAAGAGATACAAATAGTACGCATTACCAATAAACAAGCAAAATTTTTCAATATAGTCAACGAGATGGTACTGCCATCATGAAAGGAAGACTGTTTTGAAAGGCAAGGCAGGTGTGGTGAACCACAGATAAAAAAAAAAAACAATTTAGAGGAGAGTATATAAGCATTTGCTTACCAACAATGTTGTATGTGCGATGGCTTTTGGCCAAAAATGGCCACAATCTAGTCCTTTAGGATATTATGGCCAAAACAACTAACAATACGAGTTTGAACAATGAAGACTCATGAATAGGAACGAAAAAGCCCCCACCCCACCCCCACAGAAAAAAAAAACACATGGCCCTTGTTCTCGATTACAAACATCGACTAGCTTAATTTAATGGATCATCAACATCCAACACTAAAATGAAGAAGAGGTCCAGGTGGTTTCTTGATTAGTTTTTCCTTTCTCTGGAAGTGAGGGGTGTGGAGGAAAGCGGGAGATAGGGGGAGAGATTTGGTATTAGCGAACTAAAAAATCATCACTAATTTCTGTGAAGAAGTGAATCTATACTAACCTGATCCAGTACCGTACCAATATCTCTGCCCTTTTCAACTGTATCACGCCTTATTCTCCTTGCCAGTCGCACATCAGCATCTGCACTGAAAATGTCAAATTTTGAAGACCTAACTTACAAAGACAATGAAAAGAACCTGTAGACTGCATGGGGTAATACAGATACTAGAGACAACCGCTCAAAATTCTGTTCAATACTGGAAAGTTCAACCAAAAAAGTTCAAAAGATGGGCACAAATATAAAAATGATTCAGCTTGCAAGATAGATTGTTTCTTCTTCAAAAGAACGAAGTATGATTCATTTGCTAAGTATCTTATAACACGAAAGTATGGCTCTTCAGAATATACATGAATTCACATTCTCACAGGTAGCAACGTGCATTTAATATGCACCACCCAATTTTAAACTGGCAGATGTTTGCAAATTAAAAATTAGAAGGTTTCACCTCAAGGTGACAGATAAGCTTTGACACTCAGGTTTCATAGTTAGATTCAATCCTCACGGCTCACATAATGGTCTATATATTCTCTTAAGAGTAAGATCTAGAAGCATAAAACTATTAGCACTACAAGGACTGGAAGCCGTGTCAATGTCTGATCTTACTGTTGTTTCAAACATGCATATTTGAGACCTCTTAATGCTGTAAATATGCTTCCATTCATGGGTGGGTACAATATCAACAACCAGTACTACCATGACCAAAGGATTTTTTTATAGAACACTTAGATAATTTACTCTTTGCCAGGATTTCAAATGATTTCTAAGCGAAGACTGTTTAATTAAAACGAATATCTGAGGACCAAGTCAATAAGTGGAATATAATTAATCTACCCGAAAAAATGACCACCCTCAAGTCTTTCGGTTTCTCGGATCAACCCCCTTGAGTATCAATTAAAACAGTTGGCCCATATTATAAGGGTAAATTTCCTACTGCGCCCCTTTTCATTAACAACTTAGCTTGACCAAACCAGAATTTTCTGCAGTTCCCCGAATATCCTAATCATCAAACCAAACCCATCATTGACCGCTCACCGACAATCCGGCAAAGCAATGGCCAGCACCGTCATTTAGCCTCTTTTGAATCTAAGTTGGGGGAGGTGATTTTGGGAATTCGCATCAGGCGGTTGTTGTTGCGGTGGTGATTTGGGGGGTTTTGGTGGAGGATTTGGGATCAGAGGTGTTGAGAAAGGGTTTCATCGTTGGAGTGCGGTTTGCAGGTGGAGGGATGGCTATTGGGGTGGGCTCGTCTAGTAGTGGTTTTTATGGTGGCGGGAGGGCTCAGGTGGGCTTGGTGGTTGTTGGGGTGGGCTCGATGAAACTGTTTGATGCCTGTTACGGGTGGTGGGCCGGCTCGGTGGCAGTGGTGATGGTTGTTATTCGTGGCTGGAGGTTCTTGGGGTGGGCTCGGTGGCAGTGGTGATGGCTGTTATTGGTGGCAGTGGTGATGGTCCATGGGAGAGAGAGGACAGATCTGACTGGGGTAGATCCATGTGGAGAGAACACAAATCTGACGGTGGAGAAAGGGGGAAGAGGGCATGTGCTATGCACATGACAAGGGTCTTTTAATGTCAAAAGGTTAGTTCACGGGCACCTTCGTCCTTTACTTGGTCAATTGACCAAATTATTCATTAAATTCAAGTTGTCCTTATTTTGCCAAAAACTAATTACTGAGGGGTTGAGCCCAAAAATGAAAGCTTGAGGGGGTCATTTGATATTAACCCTTTACTTAATCCAAACGGTGGGCCCCTGAAACTTTAGTATCGTGACTACCTGTAATAGGGGAATAAGGATTTACATGCGGTCAACAGAAAGAATAAGACCACGTGATATATAAAAAGGTTTTCAAGACTTTAGTAGTATATAGTGTATCTTGCACTCTCCCTAAAGTACTAAAGAAAACACAGGCCCGCTAAATGTTGATAACTTAAACCTACTAAATAAGGCATTAAACCTTCATAGAAGGAAAGGAACCTGTATCAACGAAGATCTTCATATTCATCAAACCTCGGACGCGAGGATCGTGGAAAATGAGTATGCCCTCCAGAAGTATCACATCTGAAGGATTGACCTACCAAAGATGTAGCAAATCAGGACAAGACTCAAACAACATGACCATTTTATTATCATTATTACTTATTTGAACTTAGGTCTTACTATACGAGGGGAAAAAAAAAAACCATGGAGCCCACAATGTTACTTTTCTCACTGAGAAAAGTACTTGACATTTGGTCTCTCTACACAAAGGGGAAAACCAGAAACAGCCAGCGGCTACCTCGTCCACCAGGGCCACCCCTTATCATTATATCATTTATATTCGTACCAGGGCCACCCTTTACTTTAAGAAGCATTTATACTCAATCCAGTGCTTCTTAAAGATGAAAAAGGAACAAGTGAGACGTACAGGGAACTAAAGGAATTGTTAAAGAATATAAAATCCAATCTATGTACAATCCAAATAAATTCCTTGTTTCAAAAACACTGCTTCACATTTGCTTTATAACTTCCTCGTATTCTCTAAGAAACCTTACCCTTCGAACTGGGAGGACGTTCTTGTAACTTTTGAAGTCATATTTTGGAATATCAGCCGGTTGCCCATGCCTCAACTTCTCCATAGCACACAATAATTGTTCAGTGTCGAATGCATCTGAAAAAAGAAAAAAAAAAAAAGTTATGGCGAAAGAAGCAACGACATGCCAGCTGATACTATTATCAAGTGGCATCCCCAACCACTAAAAATGACTGATCCAAGACCAAATAGTGATTGACAAATAAAAGTGGCATGAAAGGCGATATCATTTGATGTATAAAACGATATATGTATAAAATGATATATGAACCAAGAAACTCGTGGATGTGAGAGCGAAAGAAGCCCATCTCCACCGCCAAAAAAGGAGAATGTACACCTCAACATTTTTCTCATTTGATAGATATATATTATATTTACAGAACCGCCAGGAGGGGCGAACCTCTGTACATGAGATATATTCACAACCTCCTACTGGAAGCACGAAAGAATACTATCCAAGAAGTCTCGATAGGCTTAACCATAGTCCGCATACTCCTCAGGCCCAGCAAAAAAGAGTTAACAAAAACGAAGCCTTCAGCTTCTAAAGACACTTCAAGTCCCTCAAAAGCTCTCAACATTTGAAACCGAGAACAAAACTTATTGGCTAGAAATGGTCTAGAAAACTTGATCAAGTATGCTTCATATGCGGCTGCATGAACAAAAAAATAATGATACTAAAGTTTATCGTTGAGGAACAGAAAACTTTCAATGCTTATTATACTAAGGTCCTGTTTGCAAACAAGAAGAGGGCATGAGATACAGGATTTAATAATTTTTGGTCCTCTTTTGAATGATGGGTTGTTAGGGCTGATTCTGTGCCGAAGGAAAGGGTTGGGCTGAACAAGGTACTAACTTTAGGATTACTGGTAAAAAAACATGTGGCTGCAGGCAATTAAGCGCAAAAGATCCTTCCAGGGCGCCATTTAATAAGTTAATTCATGCAAATAGGGTTAATTGATGAAAAAAGTGGAGATTTGGGGTAAACATTTTTCTTTATAGAACAAAATTTTGCGCATGCAAAATAGTTTCAGTAGAGGAACATGTTCCCAAAGTTGGACACTCCCCAGGCAATAACTATTACTTGTCTGGACTAGGATATTAGAATTAAAAGATCAACATGGAAACCATAATACAAGTAGCTAATAGTGAAGAATTCTGTAAATATGGAACGAAACTCACCGGGGTGGTCAAAGTTATAATCCTGGACCCTTGTAAGCTCCTCAGGCAACAAACTGTGATAAAAAGAATCCTGCCAACTCATCGTATTATGTATTTGCTATGAATACATAGTTTACAATATAGAAAGATAGAACAGTAGCAAACTTTCGCACATCATATACGGAAAAGTAGATGAGTTCGCTTGTTTAATGAACTGCAAAGAGTCTAATAAGACTCGTGAAGTCCTAAATAAACTAATAGATCTGGAATCAATGACCCATGACAGCAAAAAGAGGTGGGCTCAATACCTATATCCCTCCACAAGAAAATTATAAACAATAATAGAAACTATAAAAACAATTTAAAACAGAAAAGAAGAAAAGTAGTGAAGCGGGTAAAAGAACACAGATGTGAAACATAGTGAAGCTCTTATACCCCATACAACAGACCTTCTAATTGCAAAGCATAATAGACAGAGTACATGAAGTACGTACAAGCAAGATAGCTGCAAATTAATCAATCTCTCCGAAAACCTATCGTGCTACTAGAGGTTCTAGGAGATTTTAACAGTCCAACAAATGATAAGGTATATGACAGGACTCCACTATAATATCGCAATTATAAAGCAAGATAAAGTCAACATTGAAAAAATAAGGTGGACATGATGAGAAGTTAAAAAAGGAAATGGCGAAAACAATGATTGTGCATCAGTAAGGTTCTCTCGTCTCCAACTAACGAACAAGATACCTGGTTAACGAGTACAACACGCTGGTCACGAAGCTGCTCAATTATCATGTCACAAACTGTAGTCTTGCCTGATGCCGCACCTCCAGCAACTCCTGGTCACATAATGTCAACAAAACCATTTAACAATAAGCTAAAAGAAGAAGAACATTAAATTTCCTCTTGATGAAATGGGAATAAAACATATGCAGCGACCACCCATACCGATGACAAAAGGTTGCTTATGCACGCTTTCTGGGACTGAATTTGACAGTTGGTCAACCTCTGAATTTGTTGGCTTCACACCATTTAAGTGAAATCCAGAAAAATGAACCCCTGATGAAGCCTCTATCAAATCATCAACTCCTTTAGAACCCATGCGCTCTGCCCTCCTACACCTGCACGGTTAGATATTAGATATTATGTGAGAATTTAAATCAAGTAATTAAGTTATTATCGTGTGAAACTAATCTGTATCATGAGGCCAATTTTTGACAGCGCCACACAGAACAATGGTATGCAATTACACAGTCAAGTGGGGTAGCACGGTGAGAAAGCAAAAACCAAGTCTTAGACTACAAGTCCACATGCCATATGACAATTCTGAGAACGAGCAAGTCAAAGAAGATCAACAACTTCCATATATATGTTTCAATCAGTTTAAGCATCATGGATCCCGTTTAGTAAATGAAGAGTATAACAGACAGATACGAGATAGAACGAAGGCCGTTTCACAATATGGACTAGTAACCATCTTCCATTTTCTCTCACTTCGCCACAAATAACAGGAGTGGGGATTAAAGTGTAAAACAGACTACAACTGATCGCATCCAATGCAATAACTTGCCAGCATCGTTGCGATTTCGATACTCTTGTTCAATCCACAGAGTTATTCGGACACACTTTACTGAAATCAAGCAAGCAACCTCAAAACGTGTACGGCTTGAATATATCATATTTAATCACACCATAGAATTTTACACAAGCAAAATCTTTGGAACCGATACTCCGTGCCAACTACTATATCAAAGGAACAATCGCAACATGTCACGAACGCAGAACTTAAGTCCTTAAACTTTACTATACACACATTGCCCACTAATCAAGCACCAAATTGAAACTTGCCCACATACAAGATCAACTGCACAAGTTTACCTACTTCCGCACACACGCACAAACACGCGTGCACACACACGGATCAGATATAGTGAATGATCACCAGTAACTCACGTCGTTCATCGAAAACAAAGGAACGAAATAAAATGCAAGGCGTTTAATTCAGCAA
This sequence comes from Escallonia herrerae, assembly GCA_033070095.1. NCBI lineage: Eukaryota > Viridiplantae > Streptophyta > Magnoliopsida > Escalloniales > Escalloniaceae > Escallonia > Escallonia herrerae. Next base: position 14,101 of record JAVXUP010000754.1, read on the forward strand.
AAAATCGTCAACCAACAACCAATCAACTAATGCATATGAATAGCATGAATGCAGCACGATAAACAAGCAGATTCATCAAGGTAAATATCCAAAGATTACCTGGTGAGATTGCAGAGGTACAAATTCTGAGCCTGTTTATTTATCGATTACCTGCTACTTTCAAGTGTAGATTTGAAGGTGGGGAAGAAGGTTAGAAGGGGGGAGGCAGTGCAGACAGAGTGGTGAAAGGCTGATACGGACACATTGATTATAGGGGAAACTCGGGGTCTACGCTTTTTGAGTGTGTGTGTGTGGGGCGAAATTACGACGGAGGACCTAATTTGCAGGGATCGGGCCGATTACGATTTACGCCACCGTCATACGCCATTGCATTAAATTTAAAGTCTTGGTTGAGAGGGGCTGGTTCTGGTAAAACGATCTTGATTACACCTCGGCACTGAATCACGGCGGCCCCACTTGCTAACTTTGTCGAGGCAACCTAGTAAATATTCAGCGGCTCTTAGGTAACGTTGGATGTTAAGGTATGAGAAAACGTGCACCGGTTTGGTCAGTGGTGACTGTCAGCAATGACTAGCCGGCTGTGATGGTTCAAAAATATGATTTTTAACCAAATGAATTTTGAAAGCCCAACCCAACTAACAATCATTATTATATGAGCTCAGCTCGTTCTAACTCGTATTATAATTAGGTGGATTGGGTAGAATAAAAACTCAAAAAAAATATTGTTAGATTGGTTAAACCCATAAAACTCAACGCAGAGACGCAACCCTAAATATCTCACTTGCATCATTGGGACAACTGAGGTGAAGTTACATGCATGATAATATTGTATTTCTATCTTTGAGGCGAACACCAAGAGACAAAAATTTCTCTTAATGCACCAAGTTATATGGAGGTAGGGCTGTAAATGAACCGAGCCGTTCATGAACGGCTCGTGTTTCGTTCTCCAAAAAATTCGTTCACGTTCGTTCGTATAATATACGAACTGAATATGGATAAGTTTTTAGAACTCGTTTATCAAACGAGCCGAGCATGAACACTCCAAAATGTTCACAAACATGTTCGCGAACAACTCATTTAAATAATAAATTAATTATAATTATAATTATAATATATTTAAAGAATTAATATCTACATTATAATTTAAACTTAGAGGCTAGGCCCTAAAATCAATTAACCCAATATCCCAAGCCCAATTATAAACATAGAGCCCAACCCCTTAAATAGCCCAAAATAAAAAGCCCAATATCATTAAAACCCTAACTATATAAACTAAAACCTAAACACTCACAAGCAGCCTCCCACTAGTCTGTTGTCCTCTCTTCTGTCACACACACACGCACAATCTCTCTCTCTCTCTCTCTCCCCCTCTTCGCACATGGTCATCCTATCATCGACGCCGTAATCACCCGTCTGCCGCCGTCATCTTGCCTTTGCCAGATTCGCCTATCTTCCACCGTGATCTTGCCTTCGCCGGATTCCGATTATATAAGAATAGAAAGGGAAGAAAGCGGTCGATAACTATTGAGGGGTTGGTTACGACTAGGAGCAAAGCTACGAACATAAGGGCTCAACCTCGAACACTTGGAGAGGGATCTAATGCTGCATCCATTGTTTATGTCTTCATCGCCTCCAATCAAGATTTCTTTTTCTAGTATTTTTGATTCTGCACTGTCCTTGTATCTTTTGTATATTATAATTTTGATTCATAACAGTTTGATTGCTTGATGGATTTGAGGTTTTTGAGCAGATTTAGGGATTTGGTTAGAAGTTGAACACGAGCACGGGCTGAGTTTTCGAACTCGAGTTCGGCTCGAATTGTTAAACGAGTTGAACGAGTCGAACCCGAGTTTTACACTCGAACTCGAGCTCGAACTCGAGCTCGAACAGGCTAAAACTTAAACGAACCGAGTTTGAACACACCTATGTTCGGCTCGAATTCGGTTCGTATACAGCCCTACATAGAGGGTATGCTTATAAGATCGTCCGGAGGGGCTGGCCCGATAATCCAAACTGTCCCCAACAAATATATATATATATATATATATATATATATATATATATATATATATATATATATATATATATATATATGTATTTCCATCTAATTGATGAGGTAATATTGGTTTGATTGGTTGGAGCTCATTTTCACTTGCCATTTGATAAGGAGAAACATATCAATCACTTGACATCAGTGTCTCTCAACTCTTGAACATTTCAAACATTCTCTCATGTAGCATATGTGTTCGGGACTTATGAACCTGTCAAACTTTTGAGAAAATTATATTTGCATAAATATTTAAAGACATATATTAGTAGCATTTGCAAATAACTTGTTCAATTTTGTCACACAAGAGCAATATGACGATGATTAAGTACATTTTCATGCTTAGCGGCCTTTATTTGACACATTGGCTTTTATGGGGTGGATGTTGTTCTCATCTCATAGTACAAAAGTTACGTCTATGTACGATATATTTGCTAATATTATTAGGACATTCTGTTGTATTGGATTCTCGTTTAGGACTGTTGGATATGTAATACAATATCGTTATTTTATCTTACCCCCGCTTTTGTCACTTCAGCCACTTTCAATCCAGCAATCTTCGCTGGCTTGAAAGAATAATCTCTTTTATGTAAAGGCTAAATTATGAACAACCCTAAATGTTTATAAGTCTTGGCAATCGAGTCCAAAATTCCATGACTGTCTAAATTACACGAACACCGGTGTATCCCTTGTAAAACAATATATATATATATATATATATATATATATATATATATATATATATATATATATATATATATATATATATATATATATATATATCACCACAATGACCATCACCTATTTAGTTTTTTTCTTCTATGTTCAAAACATTTGATCCAAGAAGAGAAAAAAAATAAATTACGGTCAATGATCAAAACCCACCACCGTTGTCCTCAACATTGCCACCATCCTAAACCACCCATCTCCAAAACGACTATAGTTAACCCTCCACCGCCGCCATCATAAACCACACATGTTGCCATCACAGACCAACCAACCCTTTTACCCTCTATCCTTTTTTCCCTCTTCACCGTCACCATTACAGACCACCCTCATCGCCAACACCACATATTACTCATCACCTCCACCTTAGATCCTCACTTGTTATATCCTGTCTTGATTGTTAGGTGGGCTGTGTATTTGGAGGAAGAGGCGGTGGTGGATCAGTAAGGAAGAGAAATGAGGTGCGGTGGTGGTGAAGTTGGCTTTGTGTGCGCGCGCGCGCATGTGTGTGAGGGTTAGGGAGCGAAGAGAAGATGAAAAAAAACAAAAGAAAAATTAATCTCTTAACATAGGTCGGATAGATTGCTCTTAAAAAAAGTCACGTGAAATGCACATGCATAGACGGTCATTCCTTCCTTTTTTTTTTAATGGTCATGGAATTTTGGGTCTAATTATTTAAATTAAAATTTTCAGATTTTAAATGTTCAAACTGAAATGTAAAAATTTTAATTTGTAAATTTTAAGAGATTTTATTTGCAATTTAGCCTTATGAAAGAAAAAATAATAATGATAGCAAAAGAAAGATACACGTCACCAAATGAAGATAAGTTTGATTAGCACTTTAGACGCGTACATGATGCCTATCTTTTCTATTTGTCCTTTTGGCCAGAGGTTGTCAAGGTGGACCCCGGAATCGTCGATTGTGATTCACCGTAAATAATATTTAATGAAAGAATATCATAGCAAAGAACATATATTTCTCATGACAAAATAAAATTACCTTTGCTTTCCCCCAAATTAATAGACATCAAGTAAAATGCCTAGGCTATCGTATTGGTAGTGCCGCATAAAAACGCTCAACAACTGTTCCTTTAATTTCTTTGAAACGCCTCCCTTTCTATTCAGAAGAATATGAAAGAGGATTTCAGATAGCTAAATGTAAGCGAAGTCAGAGACGGAGGGAGCGGGAGGCATGTACCCTTCTGTTGCTCCTTAAAGCTCACTTCTTTCTACATATTTTGTACTTTTTGAATGATAAAGCCCTTACCCCTCATGTCTATTTTCTCGACAAACTCTGAACATTGTTGAAATTTCAGCAAAAGTTACAATAAAGAATAAAGAAAAACTCTCAGTAAAAGGCCTTGTATTTCTATTGCTAAATGCTTGCGGAGTACCAACGTTTTTGTCATTTCAATTGTTATTTTCGTTAAGTAAGGCCCACTCGAAGAAATTACTGGCTCTGCCGCTGGCTCAGGTGATGATGAGGTCTTGTCCTGAAATTTGCCACTCTTTAGATATCTTTGATTCTTTAGCCCACAGCTCACGTAATGTCACGGTCCATGGAAAGAGAGGTCACATTTATGTCATTTTTCACTAGAAAAGTAAGTAGCACTAAAGCTGGGATGGAGGAGATCAGCATAGACGACTGTCTAATTAGGCAAGCATATCCACATACGTGCCATTAATACATGGTGGTCCATTTCCTTGGCTATTGAAATTAAATTTCTTCCTCTCCTTTTTTCACGACGAGGGATCGGATTTTCTCACTGGGCAAACAATGCTCGGAGACTTTTCACCAGAGAGAGATTTTTATTTTCAAACTTTCGGTCTCGTTACCTTTCCGAGTACGTTTTTTGTTGTACAAGTAAACAGTGGTATGCTCTCACAATGTAATTCAGAAACTTTCAAAAGTTAAAGCATCGGACGAGCCATCTTTTATTTTTGCTTTGGTGCAGAAGCAATATTGTTATTAAAGTGACAATATTATTAGGGTCCGATTAGATCACGAAATTAACCTTGGAATTGAGTTAAATTTTGGTAATATTCCGAACTTCGAGAGCTGTTTAAAATAGTCATCCGTGACCCAAAAAATAAACGGGCGCTAATTTTGAGTAATGCTCTGGGATTAGTAGTGCATTGAAGCTTAAAAATAATTTCGGGGCAAAGATGTAGTTTTTAAATTTTGGGGACATTTTCGTAATTTTGAAAACTTTGGGGGGCATAATGGTAAATTAATATTTTTAGTGATGAAAAATAATAATATGAGTGACAGTGTACATTTTAGTGATGCTTAATTAAATTAATAAATATTAGAAAAAAATCTTGGGGCAAAAGTATAATTTTTGGGACTTTCCAGGTCATTTTGTAAATTTTGGAACTTCAGGAGCTATTTCACAATTTTGAAAACTTAGCCTTATGTGTCAATTTTTCTAAAGTCCCAGATAAGGAGATGCCACCTCCTGTGATGAGTCCCCTAATGGTTTTTTTTTTTTAATAGTATGTTACTTTGATTTTATCCTAAATGGAAAGGAAACAAAAGAAAAAAAAAACAAAAAGGGAAACATTTCCCTTTCGGGAAAGAAAGAAGAGTCAAGAACAAACAGGAACAAAAAGAAACAAAGCAAGCAGGGAAGAGAAGAAAAATAGGTAGACAAAACCGAAAATCAACAAAAAATTCGAGAGAGATTTGGGAAAGGTTTTCAAGGGTAATTCTTCTACCCCTTAGCATGTATTTTTGTGAATATTTTCGATGTGCCTAGTGTGTGTGTGTGTGAGAGAGAGAGAGAGAGAGAGAGAGAGAGAGAGAGAGTGTGTGCGTGTGTGTGTACCAAGGGTGCGTGTATATATATGTGTGTATACAAGTGTAATCAAGTGATATTTTGAATAATCTTAGGTTGTTGTGAGGGTTTATGAAGTTGGTAAATGGAACTGTGAGGTTTTCCATGAATTTCCAAGGGGTTAGGGTATGCGAGATTTGTGTGTGTGTGTTTTTTCAGTGGGCTAGCGTGTGTTTGCTGTCTGCGTGTGTGTTCATATGTGTGTGATCGTGAGAATATAAGGTGCATAGGTGTATGTTTTGTTGTGTATTAGTATGAAATTTGGATATGTATGTATAGGTAAAGGGAAATGAAGGAGGGTGATACTGTGAGTGGCTTGTGGGTTTGTGGGTGTGTTACCTGGGAAGTGGGCTGCTGAGAGGGAAGAACAGGGATGGTGAACAGTACAGTGAAGCTGGGTTAATTTAAGTTAACTGCAAAGTGTCGCTAAAGCTTATTTCTCCCAGCAGTTTCTTTACAATTTTTTAAGACATACTTAGAAATTTATTTGGACAAAGTACAAAAGAGCAACCCCAAATATGTTTACGAGACCTACGCTCTGGAATTTTTTGAAAATTTTTGAAATCCGCGAAGGGTGCTAAATTAGGGTATCGATTAAAGACATTTATCGAATTATTTAGCTTAGTAAACCAAGTTATTTTATTTTGAAAATTTTATGGAAACCCTATTTTACTCTGATGATTCATTGTCTAAAATTCCGTGTCATTCTGATATTTTTCGCGAAACTGACCTTTTAGCGCTCGGTCCTGACACCTGTTTGGAAGTTTTTGGCAAAAATTTTTTAAAAGACTTTTTAGTACATAAATGATATCGAGATGCTTAAAATAGAGGTTTAAGATATTTTTGAGATTTTTTCGGTGCCGAAAACTCTCAGGGGTGTTTTGGTAATTTATCACCCCGAAAGGATATTTTGGTAATTTTACCTATAATAGGTATTTTGAAGTAAATTTACATACAATAAGGTTATTTGGGTGATTCTACTTACGGGTAGACCGTTTGGGTGATTTAAGTTCGATAGGGGTATTTTGGTAATTTTACACCTCGGGGATGCTTCGGTAATTTTACATACACGTTGCGAGGGGTTCATTTTGGGAGTATGTGTGAGTTCGTACTAATTTATACTTTTGTTCTGTATGTTGTACTCTAATAGTTCGATTATTCCATTTAGGTTAAAGTTAAAGACTTCCGGTTAAGATAATTTAGCTGCGGATCCAGGTAAGGGATTATATCTGAACCCCGGGAAATGACTTTCGTCCGAACCCTTATTTTGATAACTCGTAAGTACTCATTTGATTTACTTATGGTTAATGTCGAACTCTGAATTTTGTATGATATCAGCATGTTCTTGTCCAGAAAATCCTAATATTGAACCTGAATCGATTATTTGGAAATCTTGTGATGCTCGCCTGTTATTATGTGCTGAGAAGATTTGACAATTGTCTGTATCCGTTCTTCTGGATTGTTATGCTTAAAACTCGATAATTATTCGTAATCGTTTTTGTTATTTATCTGTGATTTTTCTTCTGAAAATTCTGATTTCTTCTGAAAATTCTGATTTCTTCTGAAAATTCTGAATGTTGACTTATGTCAGTATGATTATTGTTATTGGAATCCGAATTGATTTTGGTGATTGAGCTTATGTTAAAACTCACTGATATTGTTGATTTTTCTGTGTTGACCTGAGTTTCTGTTATGTGGGAGGGCGTAATAAGGCTAGTTGAATCCTGCAGGAAAAAGCAGGTTAGTACTCAAGTGGACTAATATTTTAGTACATCATGCATGTGTACACTTCTGTGCTTTGCCGGAATGGCATCGCGACCGCCCAGGATCAACATTGATTTTTTATTTTCTCTGTTCTGTATATTGCCGCGACTGCTATGGTAATGACTAGAAAGTATTATCTGAAATAATTTGTGCTTGGGTTAAAATCCCTTGAGAAATCAGTGTATTTTGAAAAGAGCTGTCTCAGATGATCTGTGTACATTTGAAATGTCTCGAGAAAACTGTGTTGTATTTTGAAGATGATCTTTTATTAATCGTTCTGGAACCCATAATGGGTATTATTGTTTATTTTGGTATCTGTTTCTGTGAATTTCGATCATTTTGAGAATAATTGAGTTTTTGACCGTTTGAAGTATTCTGAAAATCTTTGTCAGTTGGATTCTTGGAATCATTTTGTAATCCTGTTGGTAGTTCCTGTACGACCTTACTGATCTTTCAAAAGCTCACCCTCCGTTTGATTCCCTTCTGCAGGTGACGATAAGCTGTACCAGATTTGGGAATGAGTTAGAGTCTGTGTGAGCTTCCGGTGAGCCGCCACTTCTGTGTAATGAGACTCTGCGTGGGTCAGTACCGTTACCTTGGTTCATAAAGACTCGAGTTTGTAAAGAACTTAGACTTTAATAATTTAAGTTTAAGCAGTCTTGTAAGCCTGTATTTGAAGAATTTAAGATAGTGTCGGATTAAATGTTTTGAAATATGTGTTAGTGAACATAATTTGACAGGTTTGATGTGATCCTGTAGGTTAACGACCTGAGAATTCGGAGCGACGGAGCTCCGAATTTATGGGGGCGTTACAATTTTGGAATTAGACCTTAAAAATTAGTATAATTCTATTGATGATTGGATAAATTATTTAGAATTAGAATTACAATTCATACTCAAATCCATAAAATTAGAAACATACTTTAAGGCCAGACTTCAATTCTTAACTTAAGGTCCAACCTCAAACGTGCAATTCCAGCCCATAGCCCATATGTTTTATCACTTTTTCTCTCTCCTCTGCCCGACGTTGGTCCTCTGAGTTCCGCTCTTCCTTCTCTCTTCTCTTTCATTCAACTTCACCATCGCAGCGACGGTCTTCCTTCTCTCTTCTCCTGGACTCAACCTCGCCATGGCAGTGGCAATGTACTGTGCCTCGGCGGCGGCTACCATCTAGTATTTTGACGGCGACGGCGGCGGCATCGATCTACTGTTTTGACGGAAGCGACGACGGTAACGATCTACTATTTTTTACGGAGGTGGCGACAATCTAGGTTAGTCAAACATCTATGCTGATTTTGCTTTGTTATGTCTCGATTAATTTTGTCATTGATGTTGATTTTGAGCTTGGGTCAAAAATGGTTGTGTGGCCGGAGCAAATTCTCTCAACTTTGCTGTGGCCAAAGTCATTGGGGTTTGTAAGATGTTGTTGAGGCAAGTTCTCATAGTAATCTCCTCTTTAAAAAAAAAAAAAACCCCTTATAAGTGAGCAAATTCTTGTATTCACGTGTAGTTTATTAGTCGGTTTGGTTTTTAGTTGTTCAGATATGTTCAGCAGTTGAAGGTTGATCCTATAAGGAACAAATCAGATGGTTTTCATCGCAAAAAGACTTACGCATTAGCTGTATTGCTTACTCGGGCAATGAAATAGCAAAAATTATTGAGAGGTGCAATCCTAGACAGTATGCTAAATATAAGCGGATATGATTTTGTGAATTTGTTCCTGCCATCTTAATCTTAAATATAAATCTCGAGGTAAAGTGTTAATGTAGCTATTCAGTATCAATAACAAATCATCCAAACAACTTTTGGAGTACGGATTCCCATTCTTGATTCAGTTTTTTAGCAAAGGTGAAGAGTTTGAATCCCAATTTACCTGGGTTTATTTTGTTGCACTCAAAATATGGCGAGTGAGCTTAAAATGGCTTTATCTCACATTACAGGAATGATCCTCTCCCACGCGTGTTGGACACCCAGTGCACTGGGTCGCTCTCACATTGCACGACCTGCGTGTTTCATGGCCCACCCACGATGTGTAGGAGATAGCCAGTGCGCTGGACGTCCGATGCGCGAAGGAGGAGCCATTCGGAGGCAGACGTAAATGTCCCCTCGTGTGCTCATCTTTAGGTGAAATAGCAAGGCACTCGTTTGAAAACATGCAGTGACATAATGTGATGAACATTGCTTTTCCGACATTGTTTTACCATGTGAAATATCTTATTTGGGAGAGTTTTGAAACCTCCTTGATCGATTTGTACCTGGTAAGGGTAGGGCAGTGCAAAAATGTTAGCCAATTGTATTTTGTACATCTTTTCCGAGGTAGATTGTGTCACTAAGTTCTGTATGTTCTCTGATATAGTGCTGCTGGAACGAGTACTACTCCGATCACCGCAAACGGAAACACCATCAACAACCATGACAAACGGTGGTTCTCCTAACGCGACGACTCCTTCCACCGGGGTGTTAGGAGGCGTTGGCTCCGGTTTAGTCCCCTCTGGACCGGGCATCAGCGACGAGAGCTGCGCTGGGGTGTTACTCGAATGGCGTAGCATTTTCACCTCGGTGATCACTCTCGTGCTTATTTTTTGGCTGAGGATCGGAGGACAGTGGGGGCGTCAGTAAGGTGGTCACGTAGATGATTTTGGAAGTTGGTCTGCAGAAAAGGCTTGGTGTATGCATGTGATCTTTCTTGGATGTAGCTGGTTTGTTAGGGGAACCTTTCTTACTTTTGTTTTCTTCTTACTCCCTCCCCCTCACTTGGGAAAGAAAATAGGATTTCTGGGTGGTGAGTGCTTTGTACAACTAGTGGAGTCCCTGTATTTCGACCCAACCCCTCTCTCCTTCACTCTTGCTCTTTCGTACATCTGTATCTAGAGAAACTGTAACCTATTTATCTGATGAGACTACTGTTTCTACTGGCTCCCCACGTTAAAAGAGAACAACGATGGAGCTTTGCCTCAGCACCTTTCCATTAAGATCGCCTTTACAGCAGGAGGCCAGGCCTTTTACCCTCTGTGCCTATGTTTTTTTTATGACTTTTACCTTTGGATAGACCGTAGACCTTTTAGACAAATGCTTATGGTTGTTATGACCTTTTGGCTACAAAATTATTGTAGCCTTTTTCATCTTGCCTACGGTTTTTAAGGCTTTTGGTTACAAATAACTCCTTGACCTTTCCCTATTTGTCAACGACTTTTGGCTATGGACATACCGTATATGTTCTGCAGTTTGGTTTTTTCATTTTGTACGTAAGCCTTCGTGTTTGTATTTTTTTTCTTCTTTTTCTTCTGTACTATGACTATGGTGTAGGGCGGGGCTGTACGGGTGGGAGCGTGTTGTTGGGTATGATTTGGTAAGATAAATATGAAACTTTCGATTTGCATATTTACCTCTTGTTTTTTTACTTTAACAATTGCAATTCTTAATTTAATTTTTTTGTGCTAATCAATGGAATTACAAATTCTATTCAATCCAAACCAATTTCAATGATATTTGAATTGAATTGCAATTCTCAATTCCAATTCCGTTTGCCAATCGGACCCTTAGGGTTAAGGAGTCCCTTTATATTCAAATATATTGTCTATGTTACTTTCAAGTCCTTAAAACCAACTGTCTAGACAAGTTATAGGCAATGCTACATGATTTTTATTTGAAAGTTTTGATTTCTTACTAAATGTGTCACTTTGACATAATCTTATTATCAAAACACATTAAGAAGGTACAACCATCGTAGAATGTTAGTTATATTTGCTTTAATAAAAGTCATATTTACTATAATAATAGTGTTATCCTCTGTGTGTCTCATTGCTTGTCTCATACACTGCATCAATGCTAAACCAATTTTATTTTAGGAATAAATTTGGAAGAATTTAAAATGGTTTCGATAAATCATTACCTATCAAAGATTGGGCCATGCATTGGAGTCCAACATGGGCCAAGCCACTGATTCTGTCACCTAAACGGATTGTAGTGATAGAGGCCCAGTTGGAGATTTGGGTAATGAAACTGGAATCCTGTTACGGTCCAAGCCCATTACTAGCTCTGAGTTTTATAAGTTACTAGTTTGGTGCATTGCAATGGGACGCCATGCAAGTAATAACCTGCTTATATTTTTCAAGAAAGCTAAAAAGAAGAGAAAAAAATGACGAAAACTTGTTTTAGCAGTAAATGAAACATGCACATTGTTGAAGAAAAATATGAATAAAGAGGAATCGATACCGTTGTCTAAGTATAAAAGAGAACATTGTATTGATCAATTGACATCTGACCAGTTTATTGACTTCGACTTAAATAGATGTCCATTACGTTTATGTTTAAGCACGATGAGTAGTAAAATACTGAAGATGATCGCAACAATCATGAAGAATTAGAACTTTAACACCTTAACGACAACAATAATATATTGTCGACAATGCCAATTTTATTAAAAACAAAAAGGCAAAACTTGTATAAATAGGCGACAAAAGCTCTGGCGACTCATCAAAACTACGCTAATCCATGCATGTATATAATAACGGTATGTTGTTCATATTGTCTTCGATTAAAATAATATCAAAACTGATGCAACTGCTGCTGCAAGACAAAAGATTAAGAATGATCAAACCATACGTTTTAGTTGGAAAAGACAACAAAATCCACACTTACTAATTGGGTCATGCAGACACAGAAAATGTGAAGAAAAATTAACGTAAAGAAATATAGTTTAGGGTCTCAGTTTAGATTTTGTGTATAATTGGGCATCAGGTTGTGTTATACTCTAAAAAGGTCTCATGGACAATAACCATGTGCCCTTACATCCCTTCATTATAATTGAGAGTTATGATTCATAGCAGTAGTCCAACCGTGAGAAGACAACAATGGATCGATTAACTCAAATAGATACTAAAATTATATACACCAAGGGTACAAAAAGGAGACGGAAAAGAGACCAAAAAAAAGGGAAAAAAAAAATTTGTATGCGCAAAGCATAAAAAAAAAAATCCAATGCAGAAAACACAAATGTTACCATGGATGTTTCCTAAATACAAAAAGTAGAGAGTTCCATGAAATAAAACCATTTGAGATAAAAAAAAGAAAAAAGAATGTTAGAGTTAGAAGATATTAAAGGAGTTAGAAGTGTTTGATGAACATACTCGAGAACGTATGGCAAAAAAATGGAGCCACTGAGGTTTCTGTTAAGAAGAATTACTGTTACTAGCTAATGGACCCGTGCAATGCACGGGATCGTATGCAATTTGATTTTATTGTCAGTTGAATAGTTTAGCATAGTGTAATAGGTTCTAGTTTCAAGAAAGAAAAAAAAATTACCCTACGTATAGCTTAAGACAATAAGAATCATTTGATGATAATTGATTTTACAGCATAAAAAATCTTTTGGTTCAAATTTTGGTGCTACAAATCTATCACGTTAAACTACTATCACAAAAAACGTATTATACCTTTGAACAACATGCATATGTTCCGAGCGAAGAATATTTGCAATTTCACAATCAAAACGTCATGCCTAACGTTGCCTCTTCTAGTGACAAATGAGTGTGAATTTTTCAAATAACAATGTATAATATAGCAAGCCTAACAACGTTCTAGGAAAGTTCTTAAATGTCAATAGAGTAATGCTTAAAGTATCAATGTATTCCTATATATCTTTGAAGTTATACATGCACGGAGAAAGAAAACCTCAAATAAGATCTCTTGATCAAAGTAAACTTATTCATTATTGTACAAAGTCATTCTAGTGAATTAACCATCGTCAAGACCTAAACCTAAAATTATTGTGACCAACACCTTTACTACTCCAACAGCTTAGTACTATCATTTCCCTATAAAAACAATCAATATTGTGACCAACTGTTATCGCTAGCACCATATCTACAATTGCCACCACTAACATTATATTAGTGTTACCACTGCCACCAAAAACCATACCGCTGCATCGAGTAGGTAGAAAGGATATTAATATCACCGCACAGAATCCAAAAGAATATTTTTATGTGATTCCGAAGGTCTTCGCCTCCATCTCTGCCAATACCGGATGTCTCAACATCTTATGTATACATTATTGCACTCCAACCACCACCACCTACATAACCCTCACCATTGCCGCTATAGTAATTATTGTTAACATTTGCACCATTGCTCCCACCTTTAATTTCACGATCACCTCACCCTCCGCCTGACATCTAACTTTACCATCCTGCTAGTGTTATAACCGTAACTACAACCATCAACCACCCAAGCCACCATCAACACAATGGTACCACATATTGTATGTGTACTTGTAATTTACGGAAAGTTATCTTAAACCTCATTACCCTTCCATTTGCCCACTTGTGAGAACTAATTCTCCAATTATTTCAATTTTTCCTTGTAATCCAAATACCAAGAGAATTGGTTTCAACCTGAGTGTAACATGTTAGACTTAAGATATTGATCCATAAGACTGCTTACTCAAGGTAAAGCTTATAAAAACATAAGATTCCCTCAAAAGTTATCAGAAGCAATCTCAAAAGAGCAAATATTGTTGCTCAGCCTTAGATTTTCTTTGAATTCTAAGCCGTCTTTTATTGTTCACAAAAAATAAAATGAATAAAAGCTTATGCAATAAAAACATAGACCTATGAATTATTAATGTCGTAATCACTTACCAAGGAGTAATTCAAAGTGAACCAAGTATGTAAATGTTAATTACTCTTTTGAGTTTCAAAGACCAAATGCTACTTAACACGATAATCCCTATCTTGTTTGATGTTATACTAAAGCCCTAGGTCTACCATTTCATTGTCTTTCCTGGCAAAATGAAAAAGATTAACTTTGAAATTAGCAATTAGCAACATTATTTTAGAAGTTACAGGAAATATTTGTTTATCTAAGAAGAAGTGTACGGGAAAATATATGGTCTTAAAGATGCTAGCAAGGCGTAAGAAATATGAAAATGCCAACATGTTTTCCATGTTACATGATCAAAGCTGGTTGGTCAAGAAAAAACATTCACAAATAATTTTTAAGTATAGATCCATGAATTGTTCGCTACAGTTAAGAGACTTTATCATGAATTGAAAGGTAGTGCAAACTTATCATCTAAAGTCAAAAAATCAAGATAACTTAAGTAAGCTTGTTGTCACATTAACAATGACTTCGGGTTAAAAAAAAAAAAATACTTAGTGAGGCTATGTAGCACCCCTAAATTGTTATGAATAACAAAATGTTAATAGCCAGTAAATTTTAGATTTAGCTACAAAAATCTCTTAAAGTGTGCGTAGGAAGAAGGTATCTTTACAAACAGATATCTCAATCTTCGTCTTGTTTTAAATCCTAATGAGCATTTCACCCCTAATAGTACATGTATGAACTTTAGTTTCTCTTCAACCCATTAAAGACTTGAGATGCTGCGAAGACAAAATGGTGGGAAAAGCACAAAAGGAAAGTCTGTCTTCAATTGAACCAACTAAATAATGAAATTTGATATATAATTGTACTTTCGACTTCAAGACAAAATAAAAGGTAATTCGTATACTATTCCTGATATTAAACCTCTATAGCCAAAATTTCGGATGTTATGAGAAAAGACTTTTTCAAAGAATTGGATAAAAAGTGGATGGTCAAAAACAGATTTCATCAAAATTGTATTATCCAGTAATTTTATCCTACAACTGAGAGAAATTTATTGTGAATTGAAAGGCTTCTTATCAGCTAAGTAGAGAACTTCAAAGTAACACACATATGCTTGTTATGACATAAACCATGACATCGGATAAAAAAAACTTGTGAGGTATCTAATACTCAACTGTTGTTCTTTATAATACAAAGCACAGAGAAAATGCAGGAATCTTCCACTCTACCTTGTTCTCATGCCTCGTGAGCATTGAGTACCTAACGGCATATGCATTTCAACTTCTTTGTCAAACCAATAAAAACTTAAGGTGTGGTAAATAGACAAAACAGTAATGAAACTACCAAAGAAAGGTTCCTCACCAAAATGCACCTAGTAAACATGTATTTAAGAATTCCAGATTTAGTGGGAAAAAAAAAACTTTTTGTAAGCATTGGGATTAAAGTGGTTGATCAAAAAATATGTTTTCCATCACTTTATCATGAATTAAAAGCTCTCGTCACTTAAATTAAAACTTCAAAGCAACTTGCATTAGTACGAACTTATGAGGCTATTTAACACCCTTACATTCTTATCTTAAACAAAAAATTACTAAGAAATTTTAGATTTAGAGAAGACAATAGGACAGAGTGTCTAGCCCAACCAGGAATCTCAAGCTTTGGCTTGTTCTAGAACCTCTTGAGCATTTGACCCGTATAAGATGCTAAAAATAAACAAAACGGTGATAAGAACACAAAAGGAAGGTCCAAAATCAAAATGCTCTTGATATTTGATGTTCAAAGTCTAGGATGTAGCGACTAAAAATCTTTTGAAAGGTTTGCAAATATATATCGTGAAATGAAACAACTAAACACACTGTAATAACATAATTGGATTAACTGCGAATATAAATATAATTTCGGATAAGTGACAAATAACTTATTTAAGTGCATATATGCTTTAATATACACATTTCATGTAATCACAAGCTTGCTCTTTAACAGTTACAACTCAATCGGGTTTTGGACTAAGAAAAATCTCTTAATATCTTGCCAAAACTTTTGCACGAGTAGATGGTTCGCAAACTGAAGGAAGTTTGAATCTAGTTTTGGATATGAAGCGAAAAGAAAATGTTAGTAGAAAATCATGAAAAATTAGTAGAAAATCATGAAAAAGTGCAATGGAACTTATGCCTCAAGCAAGAGAATCGAAGTGCTTTTTTTCATTGGGAGTGAAATTTAACATGGTGTAGTTATGTTACCCTGCATGTTGACTGGAGCTTGAGGAAGTACCTACTCATTGTTTTAGACCAATACTAACATGAATTGAATGTGTTTATTCTCTTAATACAAAAAACAGACACCACAATTATAGCACTTGTAATGGATTAATACGAAAAAGACACAGGAATTATAGCACTGGTGATGGAGAACATACACACTGACAAATTGTAGACACGGGAATGGAGAACATATACACTGACAAATCGTTTCCACCATCCCTAGCATTATTCTGGAGGAAGCTTTTGTTTCCACCATCTCTAGCATTATTCTGGAGGAAGCAGCATGGTGTAAGGAGTGATTGAGGATCGGGAAGGTTGGCGTGGGAGAGATTTAGAGTAAACAAAGCTGATAGGAGTTTATGTTTCAGTAGGAGTGTAAACCTTACACAGTCCCATATACTCGTATCATCTATGGATTTAGTTTTTGATAGTTATTCTTGAAGAGTCCAAATAAAGTGAGAAACTCTCACAATAAAAGTTGAAGCTTAGTTGGCACAAGGAAAATGCTCCAAGAATCCTATGTGTTACAAATATAAGAGAACAAAAAATTCTTGAACTTTCATTGAAAATCAAGCTTTATATAATTGGTTGTTAAAGAGTTGGGTTCAGCCTAGGAGACTTTCATTGAAAATCAAGCTTTATATAAATGTAATACTTTGAAGAGTCCATCAAAGTTGGGGGACTCCCACAATAAAAGTTAAAGGCTGATTTGTCACATAGAGAAAGTCTCTTAAATCTTACGTGTCGCAAATATGAAAGACTAAAAATCCTATGTGTCGCAATTTTAAGCGAAGGCTTTAACTTTATATATATATATAAGAGTTGTGGGGGACATATTAGGTCAGAGGCATGTGAACTTTGGATATGGGGATAAGGCTTTAGGGAAATAATACCTAACTATCCAAAGAGGGTAGAGATTTTAGGAAAATCTTTTGAATTTGGAATGAGAAAAAAAAAGAAAATGTGTTTATAATGACGAATTTAAGAAAGGGAAGTTTTCTAATTATGTTTCTGACGGATTTAAAGCATAGGAAATTTGGTAAAACATTTGAGGATGGTGACAATTCAAGAATTATCCCCCAAAACATGAGAAACCGATAATCATGGAAACAAAAACTCAATTGAGGTACTAAATAATATAGTCAACGAAATCGTGAGAAGATGGTTTCAAAACTCAAAGCAAATAGAAAAGTTGCCAAGTACAATAACGACAAATTTTGGTTATTTAAAAAAATATTTACGTACACATGATGAAAAGAGAGGATGTATAAATAAGCGGTAATTTGACAATTTTCTCTCAATTTTTTGACTTTATGAAAAAAATCCACTTGCAATTTGCCTATGACGTCTGATGGCCCAAAAGTTATTTATATGCGGCGGCTATTTGGATATTACGTACCATGTTAGTGCTAGCTTGCATCTACATGAATCGCATCATTTGGAGACACAGTCTCTTATATATGTACACCGTCTAACTTATACTGGCACGCCGTTAATTTTTAAAAATTCTACAAGTGAAAAACAAATAAAAATTGAACATGTATAAAGCCAAGGTCAAAGTCGTGTCGACGTGAAGCCAAATAATAATAAAAAAAAAACTAGAAAAACAGAAGGAAAAAAAATCCCTTTCGGAAATACAAGTGTCATGCTAAGAATTGTCCCCCAGTTCCTCCGTGTACAATCCTAGGCTTGATTGCTTCCCAGGTGGAGGCAGGCAAAGTTCTGTGTTTCTCAATCAGTGCACCTACCTATTCATGTGCTATCCCCGAATTTATTGCGGCCCTTAAAATGCGGAAGGTAAGGGCTTTAATAGCTTCTTCCCAGTGATACTATTTCACTTACTGTAATTTGTAAAATTAGATGTGTTTGATGAAATCCTTGCAGAAAATTATGCCGTTCGTGATTTTTTGGTTCAAATCATCTCTCAATTGATTGTCGTTTTTCATTTTTTAACTTGTAAGCGTGTATAATTACCGTACTATCGTTAAATAAACGATACTCCCGTCACTGAGTATGTAAAAGAGAAATATGTGCATGTCTACTTCGGAGGCGGAGCTGGCGGGTGGCACTGGTGGGTCAGTGACTACCTGCTACTCTAATATTATTTTTATTTATAGGGATATATTTAGCTTGCTATGACAAGAGTGATCGATTAACACTTTTAAAAGTACTTGAAGGACATTTCTTTTTGATCATTTTACATGTTAAAATACCTAAATGTTTTATGTTTCTGTTTTATCCTCTCCCTCCTCCAACAGCCTGCGGCGATTATATTGACAATTTCTCCCTTATATATCTAGTGCTCACCTTAAAAATGATTCTCGATTCCGTCACTTATCTACTTGTTTCGCGGAATATTATTTTTGCAATTTTAAACGCGTGATCAGATGGTCAACTAAAAGAATCCACTCACTCAGAGCTCATCATCGATCGGCGTGGGCAGCTGATCAAGAGATTCATTGCCATGGTGACTCAAAAGTGCTGGGCGGCCATAGATGAAGCTTGCGCCACGCACACACGTATCAGAAAGAGGCAGCAGCATATGCCCAAACAATCATTTTTCTTTTCCTTTTAGAAGAAGAAGGGAAGAACCCTACTTACCAATAATGATAATCATGTCTTCTCATGCTACGCCAACACTCAGAAAACTTATCGTCAAAAAGCTAAAGCTAACAATGAGTTTTGTACATTAATTCCACTCTTTATCTGGTAACCTGTTGGGTTGATGTATCTTACCTTTTCCCTACCCTAAGGTTGCATGATATGTTCCTCTAGTCAAAATCAAACTTGAAACGTGAACTTCAAGGACCCAAAGCCTCCCCCGTCAATTCCGGACAATCTCTTTCCCCTTTACCATTTTACATTTTTTCTGTTATTATTAATGAAACATAAAAGGGTAACCAGTTCTGGTGGTGAAAATACTAGAACAAACGTACTCGGCCAGAAGGGGAGTTTCATCTCAGCCTCAAATGGTGGAAAAGTCTACCCTGTGTAGTAGGATTACATTCTTTGAGCATTTAGCTATATTTTTGAAGTAAAAACGGAAAACACTTGACTAGAATTGATCATTTCTTATTCAAAATTACTTGCAATTTCATTCTGGAAAGTCCGAATATACATGATGATACTCAACTTGACCTAAAAGCCTTTACTGTTAGGTTATGAGCTCTTTCACTCTCTTTCACGTGCAAGCCCTCGAATTGCAAGAGGAGAGACAAATTAAGGTGCACCACAAGTAAGTGCAGAAATAAACAGAGTGCAAATCGCACTATTCTAAAGCTTTGATACCATATTGAGTTACCACCTGCTCTAAAAGCTTAGACTGTTAAAGAATGAGCTTAACAATGTTATCATGCCGAACCCAAGACCTTCTCAAACTAGAGTTTTGATACCATGCTAAATTACTATATACTCTAAAAAATTAAACCGTTAGGTAATGAGTCAAACAATGTATATAAATCGTTAACCAAATACAATCAGAAGAGATGAGTCCTCTTCTAGACTCTTAATGCTAAATGAGCAAGCTTTCTAAAGGAAGAGAGAGAGAGAGAGAGAGAGAGAGAGAGAGAGAGAGAGAGAGAGAGAGATGGTCCAACTAAATGGGGGTGGGGTACAAAATGAGAGACATGGAAAGCTTTTTGCCTCTGGAATCATTTGAATTGAGGGGATCCAACGTTTGAAAATGGACCTGGGAACTTTTGGCTCTCTTTCACTTCAAAATAGGCCATCAATCAATCTATGCAGATCTCGACCGTTGAGTCCAACACTCACACACACACACACACACACTTGTCCTGGCTAACCCCCATGACCCCAAAGTCCAGTAGCTCACCACCAGAAATGCAGGACGTCATAACTCCGTCAAACAACTCGTGACAACCTTATTTTCTTGTTGGGTCCAAGCAGGCACGACCAAACAAAAGGTTTTATTTCCCTTCAGGCCGGTCCTTTAATTTGCTCTCTCTCTCCCCACTTCAATTTTGCTTTCAAAACACACACCTCCCACTGCTGTACATCACTCTCCACGCATTAAATGAGAAACACTTGCATTTTTTGAATGCTCTCGGCTCACTCTTCACTGCACACGGGAAGCTTGCCTCGATCACCTCCCCTTTTCTAGCTCAGATCGGATCCCAAGCTCTTGCACTCCAATATCCTCTTCTTGTCACCTCGCCGGAATATCAACACTCTTTCCCGGCAAAGGACTACGTATATATCTTCTTCATAGAGGTACGCTTACTGGGTCGCATGTAAGTGCATGTATACGTGACTATACGCGTTTGTTTACGTTACAGCATCTCTGCATTACAACAATGAATTCTTGTTTGTGAGGATTATTGGCTCCGCTGCTGTTCTTTGTTACAGGCTAGGCAGTCGTTTTAGAGGGCTAAGGATGAAGCAGGAAAGCAACCCCAGTTCCATATTCAGCTCCCCAAGCAAGAACTTGAGAGGAGGACTGAAGGCTTTGATCTCTAATAACAGCAACAATGAGGCCACTGACGAAATCATCAACGACCGCGAATTGGCTCAGAGGAAAGCCGAAGAAGCGGGTACGTGATATTCTTGCATTGTATCCAAAAGAGTCGATCGATCGCCTTCAAATTTTCGGATCCTTTTTCCATTTTTTTTGTGCTAAAAACTTTTGGCAATCCAAAATTTGGCAATGCCATTGGTGGACAACTAACTGTAACAACAGATACAAGCGTGCATATGAATGTATTAAACTGAGCAAAATAAAACTGAATGCCGACATGCCCTTCTGTTTTTTGCTTTAAGTTTGTCTGTTTACTTCTTTTTGTAGTGCATGATACTTTTGTTCTATCAGTGTAGTAGTCTGTGGGACATGAGCACATATGTTTTCTGAGGAAGGACGTGTCATTTGAGAGACATCCCAAAGGGAAAAGGTGGACCGCCATCCTCGGCAGTAAGGAAAAATTGTCGCTAGATGATTTAGTGACTAAAACGATTTTCATTACAACTCATTTTCAGTGAATTTTTCGTTGCTGATACAGAAGAGATACTCATTTAAAAGGACAAACATCATTTGTACTCGAGAGCACTTGTTGAATGCATAGACACTCACAATAGGATTGGTAGTTAATCGAGCAAGTAAAAGCGAGAAAACAAACTACTACGTATAGCAAACAAAGAATTTGGGATTGTTTTTGTGATAGTATGAGATTGGGCTTATAAAATCCTGTCAAGAAACTCACAAGTACCTATTTGGCTAGTCCTTTTGAGGCCGTGAATCGAGCCGTTATAGCAGAAACCTTCCTCTAAAGTTCTCAAAAGGTTTTCCATCCCATCCAGAAGGTTTGGGATCAAAAGAAGAGAAGAGAACAGGAAAAAGGATTGGACGGCACATGATGATGCTGGCCTGTTGGGTTAGGGAGCTTATGTTAAAATGAGGAGGTTTTGGGTTAGTGGTGGTACCCTAATCACTTGAGTTGGTGTTGGCCCTCCATCTTTGGCCTGGCCTGGTGGAGCCATTTTGGTCCCCTGGTTCTATATACTGCTAATAAACATCTGCCATTAGTGCCTTTTCCTTTCTGGACATGCTTTGATTAGTTCTTAAAGGGCAATTTCTCATCATGGACACTTGAGAAACCACACAGTTACCAAACTTTTCTTATAGAGCAGAATAAAGATTGGGAAACCATTGTCAAGTGGTATGTGAACTTTCCAGCTTGTCATTGACCAAAGGAACTTTAGATCTGCAAATAGATGAACTCTGTGTGATTTGAATCCTATTTAGATGCAAATCCCTTAAGGCAGACCAATGACTACTGTTACCCTATAGTTCCTCTGGTCAGACCAACCTGTGCTATTCATATAATACAAAACAATTTGGTAGATTGTCTGCTCGTCGTATAATCAACTCGCATCAAACATTAAGGACTTTGGGTAGTGTGCAAACTATCTTGAATTTAACAAATCTAAAAATGACTCGCCTTCACAACGACGAGAACCTTTCTTTACTAATCTTCCGAGAATAGTTGAGCTTTGCAAGCCCGACTCAACTGAATTCGTAATTGAACCGCGCCAACTCAGCTCGTTTAGACTAGTCGAGTCGAGCTTGTAAAGGAAATGTGTGGAAAAGAATGTTTAATATTGATTCAGACTCGTGAAGAAGGTCAGCATTCAACGAGCCAAGTCAGGCCATTAAAAAATGTGTTACACCTTGAGATTCAACGATTTGAGGAAGATGACATCTTAATCTAGATAAACCATTGCTGAAGTAGTCGCACTTGCATGGTTTCGAATCTTTTACTTGAACTCTTACCCTCTTACCCATATCTTACCATTTCTCCGGAATTGCCCGATCATAGCACGATGGAATTGTCCGATTATAGCACAACGTGCTGCTTCAATGGCTCGATATGAAAGACGACCAGCTGTATAATGAAAGATCTGTAAAGCGAAATTTTTTGAGTCAATTCGTTGCAACGATTTCGTTTGAAGTTCATTTCCAATAACCAAAATGCATGCCAATAAAATTATTTAATGGTATTATAGAAATTGCTTTAACTGCAATGAGAAACTTTAGGGACATTCCGCTTTATCGTTAAAAGTGCTAACAAGCGTGCCACTGTTAATCTTTGGCGACACTTTTACGAACATGCTTTAAACTACGAAATACAAACGGTCATATCGTCTCCATGTATAAACTCCTCAGCTCATTTGTATTTTGTGCGTGAAATTCAGCTTCAAGGAGGTACAAGGCAGCGGAATGGCTACGGAATATGGACCATGGTGCGTCGGAGGTCTTGACCAAAAATCCTTCCGAGGCGGAGTTCCGCCTCGCTCTCCGCAACGGCCTCATCCTCTGCAACGTCCTCAACAAAGTCAATCCCGGCGCTGTTCACAAAGTAAGTACATGTGTGTGTGGGTGTGTGTGTGTGTGTTTGTTTTTTTGCTTTGGGTTGCTTCATTCTACTAGTATAAACCGTACTTGCGATGTGTTGTGTGTGTGTTTGTGGCATTGATTATGTAGGTAGTGGAGATTCCAATAATCGACGTTCAGTCGACGGAGGGTGCGGCACAGTCTGCAATTCAGTACTTCGAGAACATGAGGAACTTCCTAGTGGCCGTCGGCGAGATGAAGCTCTTAACGTTCGAGGCCTCTGATTTGGAGAAGGTTTTTCAACTTCCTTTCCCTTCATTAGTTAACTGTAGCCCGAGTTCTTGCAGCAATGTTATTACCTACACATGCAAGCCTTAATAGTCTCAATTGCTAGTTTATCCCCGTGAGTAGAAGAACACGCATAGTTACAATTGGTTTGCCATATGCTATCTCGTACTGTCAATCAAACTGATGGATACCCAAACCTGGGATCTTGTACATTCTACTAAGGTCATTTAATTTTGACAGTGGAGGAAAATCTTTGTCCTTCCCAAAACATCTTTCTCTCTCTGTGCGAGTATAACTGATAAAATAATAGAATTTAACCTTTTTGGAGCCATTTTGCTCTGTGCACTCTTAACAAAGTTCAGCTTGCCAAGTGCCATATCTGATGATGTACGTTTTGGTCTGAAGCCAACGGGCCAATTATGTGCAATTACCACATCCTCTCTATCCCTCGCAGTGCACCCTATGCTGCAAACGGGACCGATCTCTGTTTGTAGTTTGTTTGATGCCGTTGCAAGACATTATTATGCAGGCCTCCTATATTCTTAACGGCATATTCTGTGTATCTTAATTAGCCTATTCTTTTATGCTTTACTTACGTTTCTATGTTTCCTGCCACGACACTCCTTCCTGAATTGAGAAACTTGGTTTTGCAGGGTGGCTCATCAAATAAAGTTGTAGACTGCATTCTGTGTTTGAAAGGCTATCACGAATGGAAGCAGGCAGGGGGAATTGGAGTTTGGAAGTACGGAGGTACTGTGAGGATCACATCCTACCCAAAGGGATCACCTCCGTCTTTGTTTGGAAGTGAAAGTGCTGATGAATCTCTGGATGAATCTGAATCATCACAATATGACCAGCTATTAGAGTTTTTTGATTTATCTGATGAGATCTCACTTGAGGAGTCAAAAGCAGCCAATGCACTGACATTCCTATTTGATCGTTTTGGGCTTCGACTTCTACAGGCTTATCTGACAGAAAGGAATGGTCTCGAAGACCTGCCTTTGAATACTATGGTAGGTAAGATCCCTTAGTCAGCGCATCTAGCAGCCACTGCAGTTAGGGCTGCTTTCTCAGACCTTACAGTGATCCTACTGTCTAAAGATTTTTTTTTGTAATGGGGCTTTTAAAGCAACATTTCGAAGTATACTTAGGAAAGAAAGGAACGAATAGAATTTAAAATCTATATTACATGCATTAAGAGGGAAGACTACTGCAAAAAAATCTACTCAAGTAGAATACTCATTTTTGAGACTGATGACGAGGTTCTCACATGGTTTTACATGGAGAATTTTTTGTGCATATATAATGGCGATTTCCATAGATTCACAATACAGGCATATGTTATTTTGTGGTCAAGATAGTCCACAATACGTGTAGTGGTGACGAGGTACTCATCTGTGGTCAAGTGAAAAGCGATGAATAAATAGATGCTAACGTCGAAAGGTCCATCATCATGCAATAAACTGTGTACCTTCTGTGCATCAAGATGCATACAATATCTATATCTATCTGTGATATTAACTTGAAAAAGAGTCATCATATTCATGAAAATTTTTGGTGACATTTGCAGGTTGTGGATACCGTGCTGAGGAAAGTAGTTAGGGATTTCTCAGCATTGCTCCTTTCTCAAGGCAATCAGGTGATAACGACATTCGCATGCTGCTTTCTGGTGTCCTGTTACATAAAAATACACCTTATGGTTGGTTTTGTTCAACTAAATTGTTTTGTCATTTCCGTGCCACTTACAGCTTGGCCTATTTCTGAAGAAGATATTGAATGGTGATTGCGTGCCTCTGACAAAGCTTGAATTCCTAGAAGTCATTTCAAACTATCTTGATCAGAGGACTAGTGTGGTTTCAAGTGATTTCTCCAAATTCTGCATTTGTGGTGGTCAACAGGAAGCATGTCCTAGCCTCAATTACTCTGGCGATGCAGAAGTACTTGATCTTCAACAGAAACAGCTTGAGGTCCTATAACCATTACTACAAAAACTTGTCCCCTTTTCTAATGTATAGAAATCACTTAGTTGGTTAGTTTGTACAGATACTTTAACTTGATCAGTTAAATCTGTCGAAAGAGATTGGAGAATATTGTGCTCTAACATGACTGCCTATCATTAGTATCATTCAAAGAGTAGTCGCCTACACGGAAATAGTTTTATTTGGAGATATAAAAAAATAAGAAGAGGAAAGAAAGACAATGTAAAGTGGATTGAAAGCTCAGAGTTCGCCCTCCTGTTTATTTGTTTATGAGGGCTGAACTCATTCCCTTTTTTGCATATGTTGTTTTTGTGGTCGAGTGGTCGTAGAAAGCTTGTATATGTGCTGTTTGATGATTTTCTGTTCTTTATTAGCAGCTTTTTGAGTTGTATAAGTATTTAGATGTACATTCTTCGTGATCAAGATTTAGGGAACATACTTATGAAGAAAAATTAGGACGATAATGGCACATCGGTTGTAGCCCAACGATGTGTAGCTGGGTGGAGGAGAAAAAGATGCGAGGATATTTTGTTTTGAGGAACCGTGTTTAACCTAACTAGCTTTAGGCACATGGTTTAGAAGAACCAATGATGTGCTGGTAGACGACCTAGCTGATGGCTACCTCACACATGGGCCTTATTAGGAGGAGCCATCGAGCCTAAACTATTATATAAACATATACGCTCAGCTTCCATGTTTCTGATGCACTACGATGCATGATAAAACTTTGCCTACCTTCTTGGTGGATGCAAGAGTGCTTCATTGTTCATGGCTCTGCTATTGCAGTCTGTAAATCTTACCCTGGTGTCTTAAATATCGCCTTTTTGCATTTGACATTGTAGGAGCTAAAATCCTTTTTCCACGGGATGAAACGAGAAGTTCAGCAGGCTCAATCAACCTGGGAGCAAGAACTTAAAAGGCTTGGTGGGATCCTAGAGACTTGTCATTAGTTAAGCTGGTCTTGTTAAGAAGCCTTTTTAAGCCTTTAAGCTAACTAGTATTCATTGTTTCCTCAGAGCATCATACTAAAGGCCTTGAAGTGGCCTCTTCAGCGTACCACAAGGTTTTAGAAGAAAACCGCCTACTCTACAATCAAGTCCAAGACCTAAAAGGTGAGCTTGTTTCTCAATTGAACAAATGTCATTTTTTTTTTTTTGGAATGGGTCTTATTTAGCGTGATATTTTTATTGACAGGAACAATTAGAGTTTATTGTAGAGTGAGGCCATTCCTGCCTGGACAAGCTGATCACCAATCCACGGTAGACTATATTGGAGAGAATGGAAATATCATGATTGTCAGTCGTCACAAGCAGGGTAAAGATTCGAGGAGGGTGTTCACCTTCAATAAGGTGTTCGCAGAAAATGTGACACAGCGTATGCTTCCTTCCTATATTACATCTTTCTCATTTATTTCATTTACTAGCAGCTCCATGGAGATGCCAACTCCATAATAACATTCACATGACTCTAAAGGAACTAGCAAAGCGGGGATACTTGTCCTGTTCGTATATTTCCTGGGTTATGTCGGTACATTAATGCATTAAAAAACGACTTCTATAGACAGAAACGTTTTGTAATTGAAAAGGTATGTAGTGTACAACCATTGATCTGCTTTGGAAGTAACTGTAAATAGCTTCTTCAATCAAATTGCTTTACTCCTGTTTCCACTGTCAATAATTGGACTCGTGTTTTTGATTTATAGGCTGTAGGTTCTGAAAGTTCTCTAAAAGTCAACCTTTCCTTTTCATTTTATGTGCAGAGCAAATATATGTAGACACTCAGCCGCTAATCAGATCTGTTCTTGATGGTTACAATGTTTGTATTTTTGCATATGGACAAACAGGGTCAGGAAAGACGTACACGATGGTAAGACCAAGACCTTTGCTTTACTGGTTGGCAGCATTAAATTTGCCTAATGTATCCTTAGTTGCGATTGCGTCTTAAGAAACGTCCTTGAGTGCCTATTCATTAGGAGGCATGATAGTGGGGTAGAGTCCACAAATATCATGTGTGCGTTATGTGTGTGTATATATCGTTAAAACCTCCTTCATTTTATTTATCTCAGCTACGACTTCTAATTAGAGCCGTATCAACTTCTATGGGTTGCTCTTGTTTTTCCTCATTACCTTTGTGGGCATCCTTTGATTGTTGGGTATCTTACATATGACTTCTTACCACTAACTGTCTTTTACATTACAGAGTGGCCCGGACTTGACGACAGAGGATACATGGGGTGTAAACTATCGAGCTCTACGCGACTTATTCCAAATTTCAAAAGCAAGGGCGGACATGATAGAATATAAAGTTGGAGTCCAGATGATTGAAATATACAATGAACAAGTGAGAGATTTGTTGGTCATTGATGGCTCTAATAGACGATATCCTTTCATAGTTTTTGTTACTCTTAATACCTTAATAATTTGCTTAACCTGCATATGCATCTCTTAATCCGTTTATCTCGATTTTTGGCTTTGAGGATCTACTAGAAACATTGCTTATGTCCTTAACTGTGTGCACGCTGGATATAAGGAACAATTCTCAAATGAATGGTCTAAATGTCCCTGATGCCTCGTTGGTTCCGGTGAAATGTACAGAAGACGTTCTCGAATTAATGAGAACGGGCCATAAAAACCGTGCTGTTGGTGCTACTGCTTTAAATGAGCGGAGTAGCCGTTCTCACAGGTAGACCTATTGTCGAATAAAAAATGGAATAAGAAATTGATTTTTACATCATATTATTGCTTTTCAGTTCTTCTCAGTAGTAGTTTATGAGTGCGGCTTGCTATGAACAGTGTTTTAACAGTTCACATCAGAGGAAAAGAATCTGTTTCTGGATCCATCTTAAAGGGTTGCCTTCATCTTGTGGATCTGGCGGGAAGTGAGAGAGTGGACAAATCTGAGGCAGTCGGCGAGAGACTGAAGGAAGCTCAACATATAAACAAATCTCTGTCTGCTCTAGGAGATGTGATTTCTGCTCTTGCACAAAAGAGTACACACATTCCTTACAGAAATAGCAAGCTCACCCAAGTACTCCAAGATTCTTTAGGTAATAGAAATATGCTTTGAAGATCAACATACTAAATATTGAGAGTGGAAGCAGTCGATCTCTTTTTCGATCTAGTACATTGAATGCTTGTGAAGTGGCTTCACTTCTCTAATGACATGGTTATATCATGTACTGAAAGGGGAAGAAAAAAGAGAAGAAAAGTGAAGTTATTCGTAGTAATTGCAACCATGGATCCGTTTTTGGTGTTTAAACAAAAAGAATATACACCAAAAAGAATATAGCAGGTCAAATGGTTAGGGATGATAGCTATGTAAATTGGTTCCGAGAACTTTTTCTGGACTGTCTCATGATGAGCAGCAGGGACTATTTTTGGCTTCTTTGCTTATCATGTTGTTCTTATAATTTTCATTTTCCTGTAGGCGGGCACGCAAAAACATTGATGTTTGTACATATAAATCCCGAGATTAATGCTATAGGAGAGACGATAAGCACCCTCAAGTTTGCTGAGAGGGTTGCCTCGATAGAACTTGGGGCGGCTAGATCTAATAAAGAAACTGGCGATATTCGAGAACTTAAAGAAGAGGTCTACTTTTTATCACTTGATCTGGTATGGGACTTGATGTAACAGAACTATTCTCATTGGTGTAACGATCTCCCTCTTCAAACAGATCTCACACCTCAAGCTGGCACTGGAGAATAAGGAAGCTGAACTCGAACAATTGAGAAGTGGGACTCGAAAAGCCACAGTTTCACCGCTTCGCATGCCAAGATACAATCTCAGTTCCAGCATGAAGCCTGAAGTCTGTCAGCCGTCCGTTGATGACACGAAAAGCTACGAGGTAAGCTGTAACAGTTGATAAAAAACTTCAGTCAAAAGAATCGATTAGAGGCCAAGAGCAATACTGTCATAGCATTTTGAGTGACTGGGGTACCGTTGGCCTGAAAGGGATGAGAGAATCATGTACCAAAGACTGGTAATACTGAATTTGAATTAACCTGTCTTTTAGAAACTTACACTGAATGAATAAAGGTTGTAAATGTCTCATAAGTACTAGATTCTCGAACAGCCATTGTAGTGCGCGAAAGTAACTGGCTGTTCAACTTATGAGTTTCAGGTTAGAAGCTGTTCTTCAGGCAAGCAGAGGTCTCGTCTTCCCTCTAAGTTTACGGAAAAGGATTTTATGCCAAAATTGCCTTTCCTAGCTGAAGAGAGACAGATAGGCTTTGGCAAGCGAAGGTCACCTTCGCCTCCTGTTCGAAGATCGATATCAACGGATAGAGGAGCCCTCATGAAGAGTAGGATTAAGCCTGATTCAAGTGACAGTCCATCGATTACAAAAGTGCAGTTTCCAGCTAGGGTTTCTGTCAATAAATCTTTTGCCTCGGGATCAGTTATCCCAGCATCTGACGAAAACAGGAAAGTATTTATGATATCACAAGATAACATATCCAAAGAATTGTACAGCATGCCAAAGATTAACTCGAGGAAAGTTCACTCGGAACATGAAGACGAGCAGTTTAAGCAAGTACTTAACATAAGACAAGGCGGCATTAGGAAAAGCAAGCCTGAGAGTAAAGTCAAGACCAAGCATCAGCTGCCAGCTAGAAATCAAACGTCTGATCTGACGATGACGTTGCTTACTGAAATGGATACTGGGAGAATCAAGGAGGATGCTCGAAAGAGTGACTTTTCAGAGCCAGAAAATGAGCATGCACTTGCTCGGTCACCAGTATATGGTACCGTGCGGGTGAAGAAACTCCAACGTAGTATCTCAAGGAATTCTCAATTCGGTGAACAAAGGTATGCACATGTATTTTGCGGAAACCAAGTTGATTGTGAACAATTGTGAATTATGCTGTACAACTCTTGGCAGCAGTCAAGAGTAATCTATATCATCTGTGTTCCTTTCTCTGCAGGGATACAGTGCAGCAGACATTGGAATCCTTATTGGCGGAAAAACATGAAAATAAGCCTTTAAATGGTGTACTTCACAAGGAAGGGAGCAACTCAACAATGCCTGTATTTAGGAGGAGCAGATCTTCACCTCGTGGAAAACCTATGATTTTGCCTTGAAGTAATTTCAGCGAACGAATTTTTGATTCTTTTCTTCTAAATTTTGTACATTTTTTTTTGGGTCTACTACTGTGGTCCACTGGCGCATTTAGCGGTTGGTTTGGAACCCTTCTATGCAGCCAAATTTAATGGTATCATCCACAGCATCAGTTATATTACCACTTGTTATCACCTCCATTGTTCGGTACCATCCAAACAGCATGAAAGGAAGTGGCTGTTGGGACAATATCCTCTACAGTTCCAGGTGTTTATGTATGATTTTCGTGATTCCTCACATGAAACTCGGTAATGCCACCGATATGGTGCTTTAGTTTCTTATATGAACTGACCTTTTCATCGACAAGATAGCGCGAATTTAAAAGATGCCACCATCTATCTCGCGCACTGCGAATGGGGCAGCGCGAGATACTGCTCTTCTAGTTAGATTTTTTTGGCGATGTTTGACCCGGGGGTTTGTTGTGCTGTATAGAAGTACAGAAATTTAGGGTCTGTTTGACACAACTTTTTTTTCAGTGGTCAATTTTTAAAGAGCAGCTTAATTTTTTATTTTTTTTTACAAAAACAAGTGGGTGTTTGATAACTCTTTTTTTTTTAATTTTTTTTTTTGGGTGTTTGGTAACCCTTTTTATTTTGACTTTTTTTTTTGTGGTGGTTTGCGGTGGCAGTGGTGTGGCGTAGCGGTGGTCGACGGTGGTGGTGGCCGGCGGTTGTCGCGGCAGTCGCTGCCGGCAGTGGTGGCCGGAGGTGGTTGCCGGCGACGGTGGTGGCCGGAGGTGGCTGTCGGTGGTTGATGTTTGGCGGCGGTGGGCCATGGCTGCCGGAGGTGGTGGCCGGAGTGGCCTCTGGCCAGTGGTGGTGGCCACTGCCCACCGCTGCCCGGTGGTGGCTGCTGGCGGTCGAAGGTGGCTGTGGTGGTGGTTGCCGCCAGCCGGAGGGCTGTAGGTGGTTGCTGTCTGGCGGTGGTGGTGGCCGGAGGTGGCCTCCGGCCAGCGGTGGTGGCTGCTGACGGTCGGAGGTGGTTGTCGGTGGCTGCCGGCGGTGCGTACGTTGTGGTGGAGGTCTCAAAAAAAAAATTTAAGTGAAAAAAAAAAGAGCTTTTTCCTCTTTTTTTTTTACACTACAATTTAAAAAGTGGGTTTTTAAATTGAAAAAAAAAAGAGTTACCAAACACCCCATTTTTTTCCCAATTTTTAAAACTGAAAAAAAAAGAGCAAAAAAAAACTCCGTCAAACGGTCCCTTAGAGAGTGAAATGATTTTCATTTTCTTTTACGTTATGTACACCATTTCTGTTTATACAGGGACTTGTTTACGTTTGAAATACACCTATGCATATATAAGAAAATTTTACACTTAGGCTAAGGCTTTAGTCTTAACTGAATTACGGAGATTGGCGTTTGAATTTGAATTTGAGCCCCACCCCACTTCCAAGCTTAGGGTACCAAGGACGTTGAAGTTGGAAACGAGGAATGGATAGGGTATTGGTGAAATTTAATATCTGCGAGTTGATCAACTCTTGATATTAACCAAATATCTAAGCCGCTTTTGCGACGCGTTTGCAGACAAAGTGATAGTGGAGGAGGAGCCAACGTGATGAATTTTTGGACCTGTACCATCACCCGCATGCATGCACTTGATCAAGGCTATGATAACTAGCGCGATGCGATAAGTTGTTGAGGTCAGGAGTGATGTGGTGAGTAGCACCTGGGTCGAGTTATCACGCATGATCGAGGATGGAGGAGGACCGTGAAATGGCCATATATACTGTAGTGGAAGATGGTGAGGAGCCTCGAGGCGCACAGCGAGGGTAGTGAGGTCAAATATGACCAGGTTAGTTGTAGCGGTGACACACAATAGTAGAAGCAAATCTGTCAGGTGGGGGATAAAAAGTGCCATCATGTGGAAGTAGTTGATCTTGTGGGCCAAGGGACCGCTGCTTGTTTTTTCTGGGAGTGACCACCATGAGAGTTGGAGGATGATAAGCAATATAACATTGTTAGGCTCATTCTATAATAGTTTAAGCTTTTAGGGTAAATGGTAACTTAACATGATAATATTGTTAGTCTCAGCTTTTAGAGCAGATGATAACTTAACAGAGTTGGTGGTGGTGCATCTTAATATGTCCCTCCACGTACAATCGTTGGGCCTATTCTCACCTTGATATGGCTCTCCACGTGCAATCGTTGGTTACATTATCCAACGACTTAACCTTTTAGAGCAGATGGTAACTTAACAGAGTTGGTGGTGGTGCACCTTGATATGTCTCTCCACGTATTATGTTGGATCCATTCTCTAGCAACTTAAGCTTTTATAGCAAATGGTAACTTAATAGAGAAAGACGATGCATGACGAATTTCAGAGCAGTTGGTAACTTAATTGAGGAGAACGATGCATGACTATGCTTTAAAAGAGATGAGGGAGGGTAGGGATGCTGGTGCGGATTTGTGAGCTCATTAACTTAGAGACGGAGGCTTTCAGGGATGTGTTTGACAAACTAGTTAATTCTTGATTAAGAAGTTGTATATAGAGAATCTAAAAGAATCAAACCCGATCAAGTGGTGATAAAAGTCACAGACAACTGATAATCATCCAAGACCAACCAATAGTCTAAGATGCTGACTATAATTTGGATTAATGGCTAAATTATCTCTTTATTGCTTAAAACTTTCAAATATTTAATCATAAATTGCGTTTAATATTGTAAATTCTAAACCATGCAACTAAAAATAGCAACATATTTTGGTCAATTACTAAAAGTGCCTATTGTTACTCATATGAAAAGTCTATTTTCATAAGTATTCTATTGTACCTTTGATGACTATTATTCAAAAAACGGATTAGCGACAAAATAGAGACTTTTTTTGCAACGCATTGATAGACAAAGGTTTGACCCTTTGACTGTGAAGATAGGCATAATACCCCACGCGCTTCCAAGAACCCTGAGAAGCACGCTCCTACCGGACCACTATTAAAACCCTAGCAACCTTTAAACTTTACCGCTCTTTTGAGACTATGAAATGGCGATCTTCGCCGGGAAATTCATCAGAGGAACTGCATTAATGCTTCAGTGTCGAGCCGTTCTTGCACCTTGGTCCGTGAATTTCTTAAATTTCCTTTTGTCAAACTGATTATTAGACCTTTAAATCCTTCTGAAGGCAGTTGGAGCATCAATTTCAATTTTTCTACTTTTTCTTGACTTGGGTTTCTTGCAAAAAAAAAAACTATGTAGCTTTAATTTCTTTGCAAAGAAAACTTTGATCTTGTATATTTCTGTGTTTGTTCCTTTCTTTTTGTGAATTTCATTGGCTTTAGTAGTTGTTATTGCCCTAATTGAATGATACATGTTTAATCTATAACTACTTTGTAACAGCTCCAGCTGAAGCCCAGGAGGGGACCAGGGACGAAGCTGAGACAGGATGGCAACATGGTGAAGCAGAGGTCGCAGCCGTTCCAGCTCGAGCTCGAGCGAAGATCAAGATCAAGAAGAAGACAGTGACGCCACTGGAAACGACGTCACTTGGAAATGATATTCGCACCACTGGGAACGACGTCGCTTAGACCACTCCACCAATAAGTGAGACGACATCGTTTAGATAATGAGTTTGTTTAGGATGAGACGGCGTCGTTTGAGCTTGTTCAAATTTGCCGCTTGTTCTTATGCCTTGTTTGAATGTCGGTTAGAAGGTCGGTTATGGTTTTCCTTTAAATCAGGGAAGAAATGAGGAAAGAGGCATGTAAGATGTATTGCGAGAAACATTCTCTCTCTCTCTAGTGAACTCTATTCCCTGTTCTCTCAATTCTGATTCTTCTTTCTCTTAAAAATCCTAGACTCTTGTTAATTCATTCTAAAATCAAGCCGAGAATTCCAGGTCATTTAGCCATGGCAGTGGTGTCTCGAGCTCTATACACTACAACTGGTATCAGAGCCTCTTAATTGGGGCCTGTACTAGTCTTAGCTTTAATCAATTTCATTTGGCGATCGTCTATATCTCTGAAGGAAATTAACTGGAGTAATCGAAATGCCGAGATCAGTGAAGAGTAATCAACTCACCGAGGTTGAAAATCATGAAGTCCAGGAAGTAATGGGAAGGAATTTCGCAGCTCACGATGTACGCATGGCTTCTGTGGAAGCTACGATGGGAGAATTGCAGAGAAGTAATTCAGCCTTGTACCAAAGCTTCTCTGACCTTAAGCTGGAACTCACTAACTTCATGACTCAAATGAATGCTCGAACATAATCTAATACGAGGACAACAACCGAGTGTGGAGAGCCTAGCCACCGGCACAATCGATTGGAGTTCAGGCACCAACAGAACACTCCACCACCATTTGCAGGTAACCTACCACCTCCTAAGTTACCTAAGCTCTCATTCCAAGGTTCAATGGTGACGACCCCAGGGGTTGGGTGTGTAAGGCTGAACAATACTTCGAGTTGTGTCCTATACATGTGGATTACAAGGTCCCTTATGCCTCGGTGCATTTCGATGCTCAGGCTGAACACTGGTATGCTGCCTATATTAAACCATTAGAAAGTGTAGATTGGGACTCTTTTGTGAAGGATCTGTATGCCAGATTTTCAGTTCTCACTGGAGTAAGTGTGTTGGGGGAGTTCAATAAACTCTAACAAATTGGGACGGTAGATGATTACTTCAACAGATTTGAAGCATTAAGAGCTCAAGTAGTGCAAGAATTTGATTATTTGGATGAGTCTTATTTCTACATGAGTTTTATTGGAGGCTTAAGGCCTGAAATCCAAAGTAGAGTTGAGCAGTTTGAAGTTGGAAGTCTTACCAAGGCTATACACATAGCCCGAAGAGAAGAAGTGGCAATCCAAAACTTTCTTAAAGGCCACAAGTCTATGCACACTGCAGCCACTCCATCAAACTACACTCAAACTTCCTATAAGCCTACCTTTACCAACCCTGGACCATCTTACAAGACTATAACTCCTACAACAACTGCCAAACCAGCCACAGTTCCTCCTATGCCATTGAAACCTCCAACACTACCTTACACCAACATTCTCCAAAAAGGCATGCTACCAACTCCTCCTAGACCTCCTCCAAAATCTAACCAATTGTCCACAGAGGAACATCAAAGGAGAATGAGTCAGGGACTATGCTTCAGGTGTGGGGCTAAATTCGAGCCGGGTCACAAGAGTGTGTGCCCTATGAGGTCTATAGCTGAGGACCTAGATGAAGAAGAATCTGTTGAAATAAGAAATAATGCAAGGGAACAGCTAGAAGAGCCTAATAGCTCTGGGCATTTCCACACTACCGAGCCTGAGATCAGTGTACATGCATTAACAGGGCATGCCACCCACAACACCATTCGAAATTCTAGGACAGGTAGGCAATAAGATGTTCAATATCCTGATTGACACTGGATCAACAGACAATTTCTTGGATCCACAATCAGCTCACAAGTTGGGATGTACACTCCAGGCCACTCCCCTATTGAATGTGGCAGTTGCTAATCGGAGTATACTACTGTCAAACACCATGTGTAAGGGGTTTACATGGAAGATGGGAACCCAATTGTTCACTGCTGATATGAGAATCTTGCCCTTAGGGGACTGTGATTGTGTGCTAAGCATGCACTGGTTAAGGCAATTTGGTAATGTCAACTTCAATTTTGACTCTAATCAAATTACCTTTCAACATCAAGGCCAACTTGTCATACTCACAGGAGGAGAGTTCCAGGGGAACACCATCAAAATTATTACAGTTCAGGCCATGTCTAAACTGGTAAGGAATAATGTTAGGTCTTTATATGGTCAAGTCTATGCTGTCACTATCCTTACCAGTGAAGACCAGCCACCCCTGGAAATACAGGAGTTGTTAACTGAATACGAAGATATGTTTGAAGAGCCACATGGTTTACCACCACACAGAGGCCATGACCACCCAATCAGGCTGCTGGAGGGAGCTAAACCAGTCAACCTGAAACCTTACAGAGTCTCTTATGTACAAAAGGGTGAAATTGAGAGAATTATCTCAGAAATGTTGCACTCAGGTATCATCAAACCTAGCAAATCACTATTTGCATCACCTATACTCCTGGTTAAGAAGAAAGATGGTAGTTGGAGGATGTGCATAGACTACATGGAGTTGAATAAACTGACCATCAAAGATAGATACCCCATCCCTATCATTGATGATTTGTTGGATGAGTTGCAGGGAGCTTCGATTTTTTCTAAACTAGACCTCAGGAGTGGATACCACCAAATTAGAGTGCTTGACAGTGACACTCACAAAACAGCATTTAGAACTCACATAGGACACTATGAGTTCTTAGTCATGCCCTTTGGCTCGACTAATGCACCAGCCACCTTCCAAAGCTTGATGAACACCATATTCCAGCCACATTTGAGGAAGTTCGTATTGGTGTTTTTTGATGATATACTGGTATATAGCAAAGGCATACAGGCACACCTTCACCATCTTCAGGTGGTGCTAAAATTATTAAGGGAACATTCCCTTTATGCCAAGGAAAGCAAATGTTCTTTTGGTCAAGGGCAAGTGGAGTATTTGGGACACATTGTTAACTAAAGAGGTGTAGCAGTTGATGCAAGCAAGGTTGAGGCAATGCTCAATTGGCCAACCCCTCAGTCACTCAAGGATCTAAGAGGATTCCTTGGACTCACAGGCTATTACAGAAAGTTTGTTAAAGGTTATGGAATGATCAGCAAGCCCCTCACTAGCTTGCTTAAGAAGGATGCCTATCACTGGAGTGGAGAAGCTCAAAATGCATTTACTACACTCAAACAAGCAATGTCTACAACCCCAGTCCTAGCACTACTAGACTTCACATTACCATTTGAAGTAGAAACAGATGCATGTGAGCAACAAGATAGACCCTTGGCATACATCAGCAAAGGCTTGGGAATCAAGACCATGGCTCTCTCTACTTATGAAAAGGAGTTGCTGGCCTTGGTGCACGCAGTAACTAAGTGGAGTCCCTATTTGAGCCATAGCCACTTCATTGTCAGGACTGACCACAGTAGCTTGAAGTTTTTGCTTGGGTAGAGAGTAACTTCCCTCCTTCAATAGAAACTCTTGTTCAAACTCTTAGGCTATGACTTTGAGGTGCATTACAAGAAGGGCACATATAATGTGGTAGCTGATGCTCTGTCAAGAATACCTCAACAGCCTCAAGAGGAATGCAATGCAGTTACCATAGTAACCCCTTGTGGCAACAAGAATTGCAAGCAAGCTTGGAAGGTGATGAGGAAGCCCAGAAGGCCATCCAAGAGCTGATGATAGAGCCAATGGCCACTTCCTATTATTCTTATCAAGGAGGGGTCTTAAAGTTCAAAGGGAAGTCATATGTGGGGAGCAAGGGTTCACTCAGAGAACAAATCTTGTCAGAAATGCACACTTCAGGTATTGGAGGCCACTCAAGAATCAACAATACTCACATGAGAGTGAGCATGTTCTTCTACTGGCCCAGGCTAAAGTAACAAGTCACGCACATGGTGAATGAGTGTGATGCTTGTCAAAGGAACAAACATGAAAATGTTCCTTATCCAGGATTACTCCAGCCTTTGGAAATTCCAGAGCAAATGTGGACTCATATAACCATGGACTTTGTGGAAGGGCTTCCTAAGTCCAGAGGCCAAGACACTATACTAGTAGTTGTGGACAGGCTTAGTAAGTATGACAACTTTCTCAGTCTCTCACATCCTTTCACAGCAGAAGAATTAGCTCACAAATTCTTGGATAATGTGTTCAAGCTACATGGGATGCCTATTTCCATCACCAGTGATAGAGATAAGGTGTTTCTTTCAGCATTTTGGTCCAAGCTCCTCAAATTGCTTGGTACTAAGCTAGCTCACAGTTCAGCATATCATCCTGAGACAGATGGTCAGACTGAAAGGGTGAATAAATGCCTAGAGAACTACCTGAGGTGCATGTGCAGTGATAAGCCGTACAACTGGGCTAAATGGTTGACCTTAGCTGAGCATTGGTATAACACCAGCCATCATGCATCCATCAACATGACCCCATTTGAGGCTGTGTATGGTTACAAGCCCAGGCCCCTTAACCTGGCCACACCAGAGACCACCAACCTCACTGATCTGGATGCTTATCTCAAGGACAGAAGTAAGGTTCTAACCTTGCTGAAGGATAATCTCCTCCAGGCACAAGCTAGGATGCAACAATATGCTAACTTGCATCGCACTGAGAGGGAATTTGAGGTTGGTGATTGGGTTTATCTGAGGCTGCAGCCATATAACAAACAACCTTGGCCTTGAGAAAAAATCTGAAGCTTTCTCCCAAGTTCTTTGGCCTTTACCAGATAGTACAACGAATTGGGAAGGTTGCCTACAAGCTACAACTTCCAAACACTTCCAAGGTGCATCCTGTGTTTCATGTCTCCTTACCGAAGAAGAAGGTAGGCCACACGATCACACCCTCTTCGGACTTACCACACCTGGGAATTGAAGGACGGTTCTTAATTGAACCAACCGTAGTTCTTGATCAAAGGATCATTAAATGCCAGAATCAAGCTGTGGGACAGGTATTAGTCAAATGGTCTAACGCCAATCAGGGTGAAGAAACATGGGAGGATTAGGAAGTCATTAAAAGAAGGTTCCCTAAATTTGACCCTTGGGGGCAAGGGTCAATTGAAGGGGAAGGGGATATAACAGCTCCAGCTGAAGCCCAGGAGGGGACCAGGGACGAAGCTGAGATAGGATGGCAACATGGTGAAGCAGAGGTCGCAGCCGTTCCTGCTCGAGCTCGAGTGAAGATCAAGATCAAGAAGAAGACATTGACGCCACTAGAAACGACGTCACTTGGAGATGATATTCGCGCCACTGGGAACGACGTCGCTTAACACTCCACCAATAAGTGAGACGGCATCGTTTAGATAATGAGTTTGTTTAGGATGAGACGGCGTCGTTTGAGCTTGTTCAAATTTGCCGCTTGTTCTTATGCCTTGTTTGAATGTCGGTTAGAAGGTCGGTTATGGTTTCCCTTTAAATCAGGGAAGAAATGAGGAAAGAGGCATGTAAGATGTATTGCGAGAAACATTCTCTCTCTCTCTAGTGAACTCTATTCCCTGTTCTCTCAATTCTGATTCTTCTTTCTCTTAAAAATCCCAGACTCTTGTTAATTCATTCTAAAATCAAGCCGAGAATTCCAGGTCATTTAGCCATGGCAGTGGTGTCTCGAGCTCGATACACTACATACTTGTGCTGAATTTAGTGCTTAGTTGTTTTCGAGTTCTGTTCTAGGCATTTGAAAAAAAGGGACAAAAATTGTGAAACAAAGGGAGTAGTTCTTCAGTAGGCTGAAGAAGTACAACTCCATTAACTGTTCCATGCGCTCACACGTGCACAAGATCCGTTTAAGCCGATTCCAACGTCTGATAAGTCGCACTTTTTCTTTGGTTTTACACGTGTTTCTTAGCAAGCAAACAAAATTAAAATTTGGATTTCGCACGTACATGGCAAAATTCATAGAAAGATTTTCTGTTGTATGATGTCTTTCTAATTGTTTAATAGGCTGAAGAAGAACAATTTTGTCAAATGTTCGAAAGACAAGAGACTATAGCTCTTCATATCCAGTTAGGTATATTCCCAAGAATCCTGTCAAGAATAAAGAAAAGCAAATTCTTTCTCCGGCCATGAAGGGATCTGAGGATAAAGAAATACGTAACACTTCGGGCCACAATTTAGTAAGTACTGAAGTTTCAAATAGTGGCAAGAGTTCGTGCAAGAGTATTGCTTCGGGTGACAAGTCACAAAACAAGTTCCAAAATCAAAGATCAGACGGGTCCTTAAGCTTGAATGATGAAACATGTATTCATCTGTTAAACCAACTTGTGTGTCGGAGTAATATCTGAGAGTGAGAGCTTGTGTATTCAAGCGGACAAGCAGACACACATTTAGAATTTCTTTAGTATACTGCTTTTAAATGTTGTCTACCATCTCTCTCACTATTCAACCTTTATTTAGGGAGTTATAAGGATTCATACTTAATATCACTATTCTTTGGGTTTACCCTTGTCGAAAAACACGTGTGGTTTAATGTTATTCGAGCATAAAAGGTATTAAATCATTCAAATAATGCTCCAAAAAATGGTTGAAGAGTCAAAGGGTACAAAGATTTTGGAACAAAGGTAGTTCTACATGCAAAAAGTCCATGTGACATGTTAACATACTTCATGAATATCAGAGGCAGAAAACCGGTTTGATGATAAAAGCAAGGTTCAGGATCATGATGTCGTGGAAGAGCCTGAGGGGGATGCACGGGAACTTGAAATTCATCAGAAGGATGCTGGTAAAAATAAAAAAGTTGCGAAGAAGATGGCAGCTGAAATGCTTGCAACAAGGTTAGAATCTTTAGTAGCTTTATGCGTTTGTTACTAGGTCGACATCAATACCTTACAAATCAGCATTCAGTAGGGATTTTTTTTCCTGTATATGAGGAAACTTAATCGTAGTTAAGTTCTAACACTAGGAGCTTGATCGTAGTTTTTAAAAACTGACACAGATCACTTCTCACTTTAACTTCCATATTTCCCCCTCTTGACTCCTTTTAGGCTTGGTTAAAACCAACCAAAACTTTGCATATAATTGTATGACTATCTGACGTAGCTTTAAACTGAACTGAAAGTGCTGTGGCTGTGCTTAGGGCAGATAGGTTTAGCCCATGTTTCTTGGTAGAATACAAGACATTTGAAGATATAGAAGAAGTGTACCATATAGTTTTTCACCTGATTATGTAAAACCTATCCTACGCTGTACATCAGGCATCAAAATGTATAAACCTATGGTATATTGCAGGCATCAAAAACTATGATGTGTTGTATGCATATATTGTTATAAACGCACTCAGACGTTTGGAATTATTCATGGCAAAATTACAAAATCAGTAGAAGGATTTTATCTGGTGCTGATGCTTTAATAATTGTTTGAAGGCTGGAGAATAAAGAAATACGGATTCCTTCTTTGCCCATGACGGATTTTGAGGATAAAGAATAGCATCATGCTACGGGCCCCAATTTAG
Source organism: Escallonia herrerae (assembly GCA_033070095.1). Classification (NCBI taxonomy): domain Eukaryota; kingdom Viridiplantae; phylum Streptophyta; class Magnoliopsida; order Escalloniales; family Escalloniaceae; genus Escallonia; species Escallonia herrerae. Next base: position 55,550 of record JAVXUP010000754.1, read on the forward strand.
TAAGAGCTGAAGTTTCAAATGGTGGGAAGACTTCGCCTAAAAGCTTTGTTTTGGATAACAAGTCCATAAGTAGATTCCGGAACCACATATCCAGCAACTTGTTAGTGTCCAATGATGAACCTGGTATATTTCTCTAACCAACTTAATTTTTTGTTTAAGTTTCTGTTTCTCTTTCCCTATAATTTATGTATATAGATGGACAATGGAGCATGTCTAGTGTTTGATATCATTTAAGGATAAAGGCCTCGATCGAATTCATTCAAAAAGTGCTTCCAAAAATTGTTGAAATGTCAAATGGTACACAGAGAAAACCATATGCAGCTTCTGAATGCGAAAGGTCTATGCGATATGCTTAATACTTTGTTAATATCAGAGTCGGGGAATGAAATTCATCATAAAGATGGGATTGACGACTATGAATTTATGGAAGAGCCTGAGGAGGATGTACAGGAACTCCAAATTCATCAGAAGGATGTTGGTAGCACCAAACAAGAAACGGAGAAGATGGCAGTTGAACTACTTGCAAAAAGGTTAGAATATTTAGTAACGTTATGAATTTTGTTTTTTATCTGGTCAACATTAAAATTTAGCAATCGGCATTTATTGGCCGGGCAGGGGAGACTTTTCTTTTTCCATGGAAATAGTAGTTGTATCATATATTTGAACAGAAGAAGCTCATCATTCCTCTAAGAATATAAGTTAGTCAATCTGTCTTCTTAACAATTCTCCATTCTTAGCTATTATTTGGGATTTTTGATGTCTGAATGGCAAAACGATTTCTTGCATGCAACTATTTAAAGTGTTATAGACTTATAGTAACTTAGAACTGAAGTAAAATTTTCGCTTCACCAAATACATTTGCGCATTATCAGAATGAGAATATAATAACGTTCTTTGGAAAATTGGAAATTGAAAATATAAGGTCCCCCCGTAGGATGTCAGTCTCTTTTGCTTTCGAATATCTTTCTTTGCTGACCTTTCAGGACAACATGGTACTTCGGTCAATAAATAGATGGATTCTGGTGAAGTTCCACAAATTCCATTTTTGCATGCATTCATTATTTAATAGAAGGTGTGGATTATCTCTGAAGCATTCTTAGGAATTAGGATGCATAATCTTGTATCATGCCTCATGTACACTGCAGTATCGTGGCCACCATTCCTGGCTGCAACTTCAGGAGGGAGATTGTCTTAGACTTTCAGTTAATTGGTCTTGCCCAAAACGGTGTGGCGCCAACTGGACTTGTAAAAATGGGATTACCAGGGAGATGTGGGCTTCGTTACCTTTGCTTTCTGTTCTGTGTCAGATTTTTCCTTCATCTGTTGAGGTCTTTTTGAGTTCTGGAAAGGGAATTGGGTGCAGAAAATGGGGAGGCATGAGGATGCTGCAAATATATGCTCGAAGAAATAGGTGGTCCACTGAGGGGAAGATCTATTGATGCACAACAAAGGGAAGAGATGTCTTCCTCGCATAGTTACATGCGTGTCTAAAATGTGTAGATAATATATAATATTTGTGCATTCAAATTTGATAATGAATTATGATGGTTGTTGATCTAAATTGCTATTTGATACCAAAAATTATTATTTGGTCCATCAATTTTTATTAACCTTCTTTTCTAGTTGCCTTGAGTAGGCTTATTGGCTGAAGTGTCTTTTGTTCTTCTACAGAGCATATACAGCAGTTGAGCTAAAAAGGAAACTGCTAGGGAAGAGATGCGATCACAATATTGTGGATGCAGTAATAGTGGACTTCCAGAGCAGGTGCCTAATAATGTATCTCGAATGTTAAGACTTGATGTCAACTCTCTTTGGAAAACCATTGAATTGAAGCATAAGTCTATGTCAAGAATGTTATGCTTAGTTAATGGGCATTACCGTTATAATCTGTCCTCTGCATGCTACTTGTTTTTTTTTTTCCCCTCCAATTACGTTATCTCTGTCATTTTTCGGTTGCGTGAGCCTATAAAGGGAGTAATCTCAATGAGAGCTCTGCCTTGTAGCCGATGGACTGTTGACCATGTGGGCGAGAGCGCTCCAATGATAGCTTTTGTCTTTGCATTTACATTACGTACTTTTTGCACTTAAGAACTCATCCAATTTGTGTATTATGTTAGCTTGCTTGTCTTGTGAAGATCTTGACAATTCAAGTTTTTTTTGTAGAGGATTGATCAATGATTGCTTGTATGCGGAAACTTATTCTCGATCTAGATTGTCTTCCTCAAGCTGGGGTCCTAGGCGAATCAAGCAAGTAAGGATTCTCCTTTGAATTTAATTTAAAATTTCTTTCTAAGCAAGAACATAAGAAGGAAGAAGAAGAAGAAAAAAAACTTCTGGCTTAATCTCAAAATTGTGGCCTCCACCTTACTCCCACTATAACTTTAGTACCTAACTTTGAAAGTGCGTTAAAGAAGTACGCAACTTTGAAATAACGTACCAAATTAATATCTCGGCTGGCGGATCACAGATGCCCTTAAAAAATCCGAAAGGCAAAACCGTGATTATGAAAAAAAAAAAATGCCATAAAGTCTATCCGCTTGGTAACATGGGCCATCCTTTTTACAGTTGCTCCCTCCCTCTTCTCTTCTTTAAAATTCACACCCCCACCCCCCCCCCCCCCCCCCCCAACCCAACACACACACGCCGGCACCAAAAAATCGAGCCGTCAACACCTATTTACTACCTGTGACTAACAACCTCCTAAATACTACTACCAACTCCTGCAACAACCACCATAGCCACTAAACAGCCACCACAGCCGTGTCACCGCCATCAACCGACATCATAACCGGCACAGACATACGGGATGGGGGAGGGGGGAAAGGGAGAGGTGGGAAGATGGCGGCAAAACATTGCCAGAGATGAAGAACAGATACTGCCGGACAAAAAAAAAATAAATGATTGAAAAAGAAACAGGCCCGCTGAAAAATAAACCCTTCGCACCTCCGAACAGCAAAATGGCAAGGCTCTGATTACTATGCCGACCGTAACACCAAGCACCAGCTGTCACCGGCGGTGACCCAACACAACCACCAAATCACCCCAGCTCCGTCGCCTGCCAAATTGTCCACCTAAAACCACCACCAGATCAGCTTAATAATTGCACCACCACAGCCCACCGGCATCACTGCAATCACCGCCGGCATTATCACAGCGTTGCCGGCACCCAGCACAACAATCAAAATATAAACCTAAATCTTTTTTCCAAATTCTAAACTAAAATTCTTGATCTCCAAATGGTTACTACCAAATTTAGCACCAATCCAGTTCAATTCTATGATAAGCCAAAGAAATTGTGCAGAAAAACCAACCCATTTCACAAATTCAAGCTTTCAATAAAAATGAAAAATAAGGGCTGGAGGTATATCGCCGTCGTGGGTACTTGCGACTTCATCAGTGGAGGAGGAGGAGCCAGTGAGACGCTGGACGGGGTTCATGAAGTAGCTGACGGTGGTGTGGATGACTTTTGGAGAGACGACGTAGATTATTACCGGCTGGCGATTGAGCTCCGTCGGGTGCAGCGCAGGAGAAGGATGAAGTGGTTGGTGGGAGGGTAGCGGGAGGATGAGGAGTTTCTTGATCTTGTAGGAATCTCTGCGGACTTTGAGTGGGCTGGGACGGGATCTGCAACTCTCTTCTACACGGAGATGGCTTGTCGCTGGCAGGAAAGCCTGGCGTTAGATCTGTAAGAACAATGGCGGCGACGGCGGTGGTCTAGGGCCACAGTGGAGGTGGTTATCTGGTGGTATTGGTGGGCGATGGTGGTAATGAGCGGTGATGGGTAATGGGGGGGGGGGGGGGGGGGGGGAGAGAGACTGTTAGAGAGAGTATTTTTTGTTTTGTTTTGTAGTGATTAAATTAAGAAATGAAAAAATTGAACGGCTGTGATGTTGCCAAGTGTCTTTTATAATGTGTGAAATGAATGGTCCACGTGGCCACATGGACAGACTTTACCATTTTTTTTCATAACAACGGTCTTGCCCCCTCGGACTTTTAACGGGATCCGTGATCGGTCAGTCGAGGTACCGATTTAGTACGTTATTTTAAAGTTGGGTACTTCTTTCGTGTACCTTCACAATTGAGTATTAAAACTGTATTAAGAGTAAAGTTGAGGACACAATTTTGAGATTAAGCCAAAATTTCTGGAGCTAAGATTTGTGGCAAGAATTACGTGAATGTGCATCCATATGATTTCTTTTCTTTCATATTTGCATGGACATTATAGATGTGCATTATTGATTCATCTTTGCACTCTCTTTTTGGCCCTAGATGGTTGGTTTTTCAACACCCCAACTTCTTCTCTATGAGAAATTGCTGGCAAGTTTTGTAGAAAATCTAATATCTTGTTAGGGTTTAACTTTATCGCTTTATATTTTGGTTGAGAAAGTCAAAGCCAAGAGTAGTGTATGCCTGTGTATGTTAGCTAGCTTAGACTATAACTATTTATCTTGGGTAGGTTGAGTGGAGAAGAGCAGTGTTACTGCTAAAAACTGGATCGGGAACCACACCAGAATCTGGCCTGCAAAAGAGAACACGGAGTGACCGCCGGGTGGGGTTCCGGCGGGGGAACGCTCCGATGCTTAAGTCAGAGATGGCTAACAATGTAGAACTCTGAAGAAGCAGTAAGACACAATGTGTGATTGTGTGTGAACTTGTCTTTACCTGAGGGGCTTGACCCCTTTATATAGTGGTAGAAGAAGGAGTCCTAGTAGGACTGGGGTTCGGTCAACTCTAATCAGAATCTCATTAGGATCCTAGAGGATACCATATAAGTCTCTGCTGATAGAGTCAGATCTTCTTTAGGATTCTATCCGGTGACTGATATGGTAAGTGCTATATCGGCAAGGAACCGGAATAGGTTATGCGCTGTAACCGCCACGTGTCACCCTGGGAATGGAGGGATATTTTCAGCTATATCATATGCCCCCTGCTTTTACCAGCGTTAATGAAGCGGGTGGAAGCACACTTTTCCCACTGGTGATAGCGAAATATGCCAAAAACAGAATTGAATCTGCTTGTCAACATTTCAAAATTTCAAAAAGTGTTCTGCTTGGGCAGAGTTCTGCTCGGGCAGAGTTCTGCTCGGACACGATTCTGCTCGGACAGACTTCTGCTCGGACGGAATTCTCTTCGGGCATGAATCTGTTCGGACATTGTTCTGCTCGGCCACGGTCACTCTGCTCGGGCAGAGTGTTCGGACACGATTTTGTTCGGACAGAGTTCTGCTCGGCCGTTGTCACTCTGCTCGGGCAGAGTGTTCGGACGAGATTCTGTTCGGACACGGTCACTCTGCTCGGGCAGAGCGTTCGGACGCGATTCTGTTCGGACAGAATTCTGCTCGGCCGTTCACTCTGCTCGGGCAGAGTGTTCGGACGAGACTCTGTTCGGACAGAATTCTGTTCGGCCGTTGTCACTCTGCTCGGGCAGAGTGTTCGGACGAGATTCTGTTCGGACACGGTCACTCTGCTCGGGCAGAGCGTTCGGACGCGATTCTGTTCGGACAGAATTCTGCTCGGCCGTTGTCACTCTGCTCAGGCAGAGTGTTCGGACGAGATTCTGTTCGGACAGAATTCTGCTCGGGCAGAGTGTTCGGACGCGACTCTGTTCGGTCAGAATTCTACTCGGCCGTTGTCACTCTGCTCGGGCAGAGTGTTCGGACGAGACCCTGTTCGGACAGAATTCTGTTCGGCCGTTGTCACTCTGCTCGGGCAGAGTGTTCGGACGAGATTCTGTTCGGACAAGGTCACTCTGCTCGGGCAGAGTGTTCGGACGCGATTCTGTTCGGCCATTACCTTCGTTCCCTCCACGTGTCTTCTTCTCTATTGATGTCTTTGAGTGGGAACTGAGAATTTTCAAGTTTCTCTACTTTTCAGCTTGTGACACGTGTGTGGTGGATGAACCGTTGCGTTTCCCCAGAAACGGTTACATGAGGTTTCTCTATAAGAAGACAACTTTCAGTTCATTTTTTCTTCACTCGAACTTTTTGGAAGCACACTACTCTTCAAGTAAGTCCTCTTGCTTTCTTCTTTCTGTTCAGCACTTCAAGTTTTTCTTAGTTTGAGTTGAAAGCATGTCCGAAACATCAACGTCTGTTTCTTCCTCCGAAGAGAGTAGTTCATCTTCGAGTTCGGAACGGGTTCCAACTTCAGGAAGTGAAGTTGGAACTTCCACTCCACAACTACCACTAGCTTCAACTTCCCATCCATTCCAACCTTCAACTTCTCAACCATTACCACCTTCATCCTCTAGACCTTCGCACTCTTTGTCTAGAAAAAATGCCTTAGGAGATGTAAAGGATCAAGCTGACGATAAGGCTAATCCCAAACCTTGGTATACTGCTGACGAGAAGTCAGGCAAGATGTCTACCGAAGAGTTGCAGGATTTAATTCGGGAATATCCTCTTCCCGAAGGTTGGTATGCTCGTCTTCCTGGTTTGCAAGAACCAGCAAATTATGGAACCAAGTTTGAAACTGGGATATATGATGAGCAGGTGAAGTCTGGGTATAGGCTTCCTCTCCACCCTTTTGCTCTTCGTTTCTTCGAGCATTACCGCATGGCTCCCGGGCAGCTTGTTCCAAATGGCTGGAGGAAGCTTGCCGGCCTTATATATTTGGTCCAGACTTCAGGCTACAAACCAGATGCCATAGATTTTATGAGAGTGTTCTTCGAAATGTGTTTCGTCAAGGGGGTTGCCAATTGCCCTGGATGGTATTACATTCATAGTAGGCAACGACTCCTGAAGGGAGGCCCGAAGTCAAATAAAGGCTGGCATTCTAGATACTTCTTTGTTGGCCGCCTGGACAGGGGGAGCTTCCGTTTGATAGAGACTGGAATCCATTCTGTAAGGATTTCGAAAATCCTGGCAAGCCTACCCCCAACAATTTGACTAAACATATACTTAGTCATATTAAGCTTCGAGGTGGTCTTTGCATAGATGAGCCTCTTTCGGAGGAGCAACTGGAGTGGGCGAAGATTATTCCTCCAAAGCCCATTCCAGCCGGTCTTCAGATTCCTTCTCCTCCTCCCGCTATTCCTAGCATGTCACCTGCCGAGACTGTTCCCGTAGGTGTGTTTTATGGAAGTCTTTGATTCCAATTCGGTTTCAGTATTCATTCCCGTATTGATTTCTAACTTGATTGCAGAGATGGCTAGCGGAAGTGGAAAATCGCCTCAAGGAGGTTTTCTTGGCGTTCTTCAGAAAGCTAAGGGGAAGCGCAAGGAGAAACCGCCCAGTGCTGAGTTGCCCCCTATTCCTAAGAAGGGTAGGGTCACTCCTCCAGAACGTTCTCCACGCATCTTGGAGCAGGTGTCCATTGATGACGATCCTATCTTTCGACCAAGGTGGACACTTAGGTGCGATGACCTTGGGATGCCGGATAGCCATGTCTCGGAGCAGCATCTTCTTCACGGAATTCTACCTCGAGACAAGGAAGTCTTCCAGACTCAGACACACGAGACCTTTGCCTGCTCCTTTGCCCAGGCCGTCTATACGGTAATGTCCTCTGTCTCAACTAAGTTTCTATTTTGATTTCAACTTTCAATTAACTGATGGTTCCAATCTTCATTCCAGATGTACGCTAGCGGATCTGAGATGATTTCCCGTTTTGAGATGGCGAGGCAAGTGGCAGCAGAAGAGGCTCAACAGAAGAGGGAGGCTGTTAAGGAAGCACAAGAAGCTTCTCATCGTGCTGAAGAGCTGAGCAAGCACGAGGCAGATCATCTTGCTCAGATTGCGACTCTGGAGAAGAGGCTGGAGCGAGTAAAGAGGAAGGCAGCAGAAGAGGTGACCAAAGCTCGTGACCAAGGCATCCGCGACTTCTTGGATGGAAACGCTGGGGATGAGTGGCTGAAGAAGCGGACCGACGATGGCCTTGAGATTTATGAGCTTGGTTTTGCGAAGGCCAAGGAGATGTTTGTTGAGCGCTTGCCTGACATCTCCTTGGATGACTTCGTTCTACCTGCGGTGATATCTCCGTCTGGAGAGACCGTTCTGCCATCAGAGATAGGTGATGCTGCAGCTTCTCATCCTCCAGGGGAAGGTCCTTCTGGTGATGCCCCCGAGCCTTAGATTTTAGCCTTTGTATCTAGGCTTTTTGCTTTATATAGACAGAGAATTTTGATGCCCGTTCAAGGGCTTATTGTAAAACTCTTTATCTTTTATGTTTTACTATGTGTTTCTCAAGGTTTATCTTTACCATTCACACAGTATTATTGATTTTTACTTTGGCTCAAACCCTTTATTCGTCACTTAAAGAGTTGGCAAAGAAGTCGAGCACCCTCGCTCGGCCTAAATTTCGAAGAAGTTTAAAGGCTTTGTTGGAGTGACGATGTCTCCATTAACCTTTGTTTCTTCACGGACTTAGATCTGTAGCTAATCCGTTTGGCCATCTCTTGTATTTTATAAAACCTAAGAGTTATACACTCTGTTCGGACAGAATGTTTTTTTTTGGCTAAATTGATCACTCTGTTCGGGCAGAGTGTTCGGCCATCACTCTGTTCGGACAGAATGTTTTTGGCTACAAAGATCACTCTGTTCGGGCAGAGTGTTTTGGCTAAGCTCTGTTCGGACAGAATGTTTTTGGCTACATTGATCACTCTGTTCGGGCAGAGTGTTCGGCCATCACTCTGTTCGGAACAGAATGTTTTTTGGCTACATTGATCACTCTGTTCGGGCAGAGTGTTCGGCCATCACTCTGTTCGGAACAGAATGTTTTTTGGCTACATTGATCACTCTGTTCGGGCAGAGTGTTCGGCCATCACTCTGTTCGGACAGAATGTTTTTTGGCTATATTGATCACTCTGTTCGGGCAGAGTGTTCGGCCTCCACTCTGTTCGGACAGAATGTTTTGGCTAAGCTTCCATCACAACAATGCTGAGAAACGTAACTTTATTGCTCGAGAAAAAGTTTACATTGGATTGCTGGACAACCCATTTATTCAAAAAAAATCTGCTGAAGACCATTCGGAGTTCTAACAAGGTCTGAGCCCCTTATCCCCCAAAAAGATAGTGTTTTGGCTTGGGCCAAGACACTACTGGTAATATCTGCGCAAGTTTTCAGCATTCCAAGTGCGAGGGATAGATTCTCCTGAAAGTGTGCCGAGTGCATAGGCGCCCGTCTTGAGCACCTTAATCACACGGTAGGGTCCTTCCCAATTTGGAGATAACTTTCCCGTTGCAGCCTTTGGATTCGAGACTTCTAATTTGCGAAGGACTAAATCTCCCTCGTTAAACTGCTTGGATCGGATTTTCTGATTGTAATATCGTGCGACTTGTTGTTTAACGATAACGGATCGTATATGGGCTTGAGTTCGGGCCTCTTCCACTAAGTCAAGATTTGCACGGAGTCCGACATTGTTGTTTAATTCGTTGAAATGTAAGGCTCGTATTGTTGGGACTCCGATCTCAACTGGCAACATCGCTTCGGTACCATAACATAGAGAGAAAGGCGTTTCTCCAGTGACCGAGTGTGGAGTTGTTCGATAGGCCCATAATACTTTGGGAAGTTCATCCACCCATGCGCCTTTAGCTTCATTTAACTTCTTCTTCAATCCTTGTAATATGCCTCGATTCATGTTTTCAGTCTGACCATTGGATTGTGGATGGGCTACTGAAGTGAACCTCAAGTCGATCGACAGGTTCGAACAAAAGGTTCGAAATTTGCTGTTGTCAAACTGTTTGCCGTTATCAACGATCAAAGCTCTGGGTACCCCAAAACGGCAGATGATGTTTTTCCAAAAGAAGTCTTCACACTTGGCTGAAGTTATGGTTGCCAGAGATTCCGCTTCGGTCCATTTGGTGAAGTAGTCTATTGTTACAATCACGAACCGTCGTTGTCCCGACGCCATCGGAAAAGGTCCTAGTAGATCCATCCCCCATACAGCAAAGGGGATGGGGGAAACAATTGAAGTTAACGGGGCGACGGGTGTATGAGAGAGTGGTGCAAACTTCTGACATTGGTCGCACCTTTGAGTAAATTCGATGGCGTCTTTCTGCATCGTAGGCCAGTAATATCCTTGCCTTAAGATTTTCTGTGCCAACGTCCTTCCCCCAAGATGTTGACCGCATATCCCTTCATGTACTTCTTGTAACGCGTATAGGGATTCTGATGGGCGTAGACATCTGAGGTAAGGAAGGCTGAATGATTTCTTGTATAGAATACCTTCAACTAAAGCATACCTAGCAGTTTTGACGCGAAGGTTCCTGGCCTCATGTCTCTCACTTGGTAATTCGCCTGTGGACAGGTATTTGATGATCCTGTCCATCCAACAGGGTTCTTGATCTATGATTTCAATCTCATCACGAGAACCGATACTGCGATCGTTTGAGGAATTCAAGGTAAACTGGGCGCCGGGCCTCCGTTTCCTCAGCGGAAGCGAGTCTTGATAACGTATCTGCTTGAGTATTCTGGTCTCGGGGGATTTGGCGAATGGTGAAGTTTTGAAACTTCATTGCTGAAGTTTTAACTAGATCGAGATATTGAGCCATTCGTTCGTCTCTGGCCTCATAATCTCCCAAAACATGATTGACCACCAGTTGGGAATCGCTGTGAACTGATAGAGAGTCCACCTTTAATGCATGTGCTAACCTTATTCCTGCGAGAAGAGCCTCATATTCGGCTTCGTTATTTGAGGCTTCAAACTTAAAACGAAGTGCGTATTCAATAGTAAAACCTTCTGGACTTATAAGAATGATCCCGGCTCCACTATTGTCAACAGCTGAAGTACCGTCTACATAAAGGTTCCAAGGATCAGTAACCTCAGAGATCATCAATTGAGGTGGGTCTTCGGGCAACGTGCATTCGACAATAAAGTCCGCTAGGGCTTGAGCTTTTACTGCAGTGCGAGGTTTATACTGGAGATCGAATTCTCCCAACTCGACTGACCAGTTTACCAATCTTCCAGATGCCCCAGGGCTCATCAATACCTTTCTGAGTGGTTGATCTGTCAGAACGATAATGGTATGAGACTGAAAATATGGTCGAAGACGCCTAGCTGATATGATCAGGGCCAGTGCAATCTTGTCGATCTTCGGGTATCTTGTCTCCATATCTTGCAAGACCTTGCTGACGTAGTAGATGGGCTTCTGGATCCCATTTTCCTCTCTGATCAGAACTGTGCTGACGGCAACTTCCGTGACAGAGAGGTATATTAATAAGTCTTCTCCAGGAAAGGGTTTCGAAAGTAGGGGCGGAGAACTCAAGTGTGTTTTCAGCTCTTCGAACGATCTCTGACAGTCGTCCGTCCATACAAAATTCTTTGCTTTCCTGATGGCTTTAAAGAATGGCGAGCATCGTTCAGCTGATCGTGCCATAAACCTTCCCAAAGCTGCAACCCTTCCTGTTAACTCTTGCACTTGTTTGACGGTTTTTGGAGGCGTCATGGCTTGAATGGCTTTTATCTTTTCTGGGTTTGCCTCAATTCCTCGTTGAGAAACAATAAACCCCAAGAATTTCCCTGATTCAACTCCGAAAGCGCATTTGAGCGGGTTCAACTTCATTCTATACTTTCGAAGGATGTCGAAAGTTTCTCTCAAGTCTTCCACATGGAATTCAGACTTTACACTCTTTACGAGCATATCGTCAACATAGACTTCCATGTTCTTTCCGATCAGGTCCCGAAAGATCATGTTCACCAGGCGCTGGTAAGTTGCCCCGGCGTTTTTAAGTCCAAAGGGCATTACTTTATAACAGTACAACCCTCTTTCTGTGATGAATGACGTTTTTGGGACATCGTCTTCGTGCATCATGATCTGGTTATAACCAGAATATGCATCCATGAAACTAAGCAATTCGTGGCCCGAAGTAGCGTCAATCAGGAGGTCGATTCTTGGAAGCGGGTAGCTATCTTTGGGACATGCTTTGTTCAGGTCAGTGTAATCAATACAAATTCGCCATCTGTCGCCGGATTTGGGAACCATGACAACGTTAGCGATCCAATCTGGGTAGTAGACTTCTTCAATGAATTTTGCAGTCAAGAGTTTATCTACTTCTTCTTCAATCTTCTCCTGTCTTTCTGGCGCAAAAGTCCTCTTCTTCTGCTTAACAGGTTTTTTGGATGGGTCGACTTTTAGCCTGTGGGTAATGATCTCGGGATCGATCCCTGGCATGTCTGCCGCCGTCCATGCGAAAATATCCGCATAGGTTCGCAATAGTTTCACCAGTTCGAGCTTGGTGACTTCCTTGAGATTTGAGCCTATGCGAACCGTTTTGTCTTTTTCTCCGGGATATACCTCAATGCTCACAAGATCTTCAACAGGTTCTCCTCTTTGCATCTTTGTGTCTTCCCGGAGGTCTTCAATTATCAGCGCCTCTTTGTTCTTGGATCGGCATGATGTTGCATAGCACTGGCGAGCCGTAGTTTGGTCTCCTTTCACCTCTCCAATCCCGTGTTCCGTGGGGAACTTCATCTTGAGGTGATAAGTTGACACTATCGCTTGTAACCGATTGAGTGCTGGTCGTCCCAATATGGCATTGTATGCTGAGGGGATTTTTACCACCACAAAATCAAGCATGAGATTGGCTTGTGTCGGAGGTGTACCAATTGCAACTGGGAGTGCGATAATCCCTTCGGTTGCAACCGGGTGATTGGAAAATCCATACAACGGTGCTTCCATCTTTCGGAGACGGTCCGTTGGAATATTCATCTTCTCGAATGCATCATGGAATAAGATTTCTGCGGAACTTCCGTTATCTATCAAGACACGCTTGACATCAAAGTTCCCAGCTTTAATGGTGACGACTAATGGGTCATCGTGCGGGGTTTTTATGCCCTTCGAATCATCATCGGAAAAGGTGATCATCGCTGTGGGTACAGTTTTGAGCTTCTTATTCCGGGCTGGCTTGTTACGCACACCTCTCTGGCGTATGCTTTGCGAGCCTTACCCGATGAACCTCCTGCGGCTATTCCTCCGGATATAGTGTTGATACTACCCGCATTCTCTTCTCGATCTTCTCTTTCTTCTATTGCCGGAGGTGTCTGTTGTTTATCTTCTTTAGGAGCTACAAACCTTCTCAACTGGCCACGCTTGATAAGGGCCTCAATTGCTCGTTTGAGCGACCCGCAGTTGTCAGTTGTGTGGCCATGATCGTTGTGAAAGTGACACCACAGATCTTTGTTCCTCTTGTTTGGTCGGGATTTCATTCTGTCTGGCCACTGGAGGGCCTTGTTATCTTTGATCTCTTGAAGAATTTGCGACGGCCTTGCATTGAGGGGTGTCAGATTAAATGTGTCTTTTGGACGTCGTTCATCATGTTTAGGACGTTTTGCTGACCTTCCTTCTGGGGGAGTTATTTCTCGAGGTCGTTTTTTCTGTTCCGGTTTCCCTTCTCCACGTCTTTCTCTGTGTGTCTCTAGGTATTCTTCCGCTTGAATATATTTGTTAGCCTTTTCAAGAAGGGCTTTCATATTACCTGGAGGACTTTTGTTCACAGAGAAAGCGAACTTAGATGTGGGTCGAAGGCCCCGGAGGAATGCAGTATATTTCACGGATTCATCCAAGTTGTCAATTTCTAACGTGGCTGCATTGAATCGTCCGAGAAAACATGCCAAAGACTCGTTTTTCTCTTGCACTATGTTTAGCAGACTCGCCGAGTTCTTCCTTCTGGAGCGACTGCTTACAAAGTGCTTTTGGAAGAGATCCGATAATTGGCTAAATGAGTGGATGGACCTTGGTTGTATAGATTTGAACCATGCATGTGCAGCTTTCCTTAGAGTGGTTGGAAAGGCTCTGCACATGACAGCGTCTGAAACCTGGAGGAGTAGCATGTTTGTTTGAAACTGGTAAACATGTTCTCCTGGATCCTCAGTCCCGTCGTAGAGGTCACATTGAGGCATTCGAAAATTGGGAGGTAGCTTTGCCTTCTCGATGGCCTTCGATAACGGATATCTGGATTCATTCCTTGGGCGAGATCGTTCTGGAGAATGATATCTAGGGACCACCTTCCAGGAGTCCCGTTCTTGGGAACGAGACTCAGGCGTCCTCTTCCTGTGGATAGGTCCTCGAGGGGTCTTAACTCTGGCGGCCTGTGCGGGAGAGGAGTTAGTACTGTCTTCGACTGAAGAATCGCGACGGTAGCATGATCCACTCCTGGTTACGTGATCTCTGCTTTTGTCTTTGTGATTGTAAGTTGGATCGGCCGTTGATTGGTATTTGCGGCCATAACTTGATCTGGATGTGAGACGAAGACGAAGATCGCCGGGGTCGAGATGAGAATGGTAAGTGGGTGGAGGAACCACTGCCATGTCGAGTTTTTGTTGAAGAGTGTTCACGACATCTTTTAGCTCGTGAATCTCTTTTGTAAGTTCGGCATGGGGTGTTTTAAATAACTTACGGTTCAGGCGATGACGAAGGTCCCCGTTTTTCAGAGTAGACGTCGGAGAGTGATTTCTTCGAGGTCTATCTTCTGATTCGGGAGTTGCAGATGTGACGTTAACGTGTGCATCTTCCGCAGAATTATGACGACGTGAAGGTGTCGAACGGTGGTCACGACTGAGTCGACGAGAGCTGCTCGTTCGGGTGTGACGGTGTGGAGAACGACTATGTGAAGAGTCGCTAGAAGAAGAATGATTGACCATGTTCCCTGTAGTGGTCCCACGGATGGCGCCAATCTGTTGCTGCTAAAAACTGGATCGGGAACCACACCAGAATCTGGCCTGCAAAAGAGAACACGGAGTGACCGCCGGGTGGGGTTCCGGCGGGGGAACGCTCCGATGCTTAAGTCAGAGATGGCTAACAATGTAGAACTCTGAAGAAGCAGTAAGACACAATGTGTGATTGTGTGTGAACTTGTCTTTACCCGAGGGGCTTGACCCCTTTATATAGTGGTAGAAGAAGGAGTCCTAGTAGGACTGGGCTTCGGTCAACTCTAATCAGAATCTCATTAGGATCCTAGAGGATACCATATAAGTCTCTGCTGATAGAGTCAGATCTTCTTTAGGATTCTATCCGGTGACTGATATGGTAAGTGCTATATCGGCAAGGAACCGGAATAGGTTATGCGCTGTAACCGCCACGTGTCACCCTGGGAATGGAGGGATATTTTCAGCTATATCAAGCAGGTTACTAGATATATTGATGAAACTTGAACATGCCTGAGATTTCGTTTAAAAAACACCACAGACTCGGATCTATTTAGCCTTCTCCTCTGGATGTTGGCTTTGCCACTGCAATGCCTCTTTGTCATGAGGATGAAATAGGTTCTTTGAGCTTTTAATCCCAACCATCGACATTTATGCACTAATAACTAATGAAGTGATATCCATTTTGATGTACTTGTAACTGAGTTAGATACTCTAGAGTTACCTATATTTTGTGTTGTAGCAGAAGGTGATAATTGCTAAGCGAACCATGAATAAGTAGGATCTAAGTCTTACACAATTGTTTGTGGGGTTTTGGCTGGATCTGGACTAAGTTTAATCTTTCTTTCATTGAGAGAAGGAATGGGAGTGTTAATTTGTAGAAGCTTGCTTCCGATTTGTATTGTTTGTCTTTACGTATTTTCCTCTCTGTACCAAGAGAAATGAGTCGGTAAAGACGAACATGATAGTATTGGTAATACTAGCAAATCAACTGAAATCTGATATGGTGGCTGAGCCGTGATTCATGTTCAGTGGGGTTTGGAGTTCACCTTAACACCACCGTTGCCAGGAGTCTCACGTGTTCTGAAGAAGATCAAGAATAAGAAGGGCAAAAACTAATAACCATTCTATTCTCTTTTGTTGTATTAAAACCATAAAAATAAGGCAGCTAAGTTTACGTCTTCTTCGTCCACAGATATTTGTAGCTAATAAAATCTATTCTGAGAAATAGTAGCAACAAATACCAATTAGAGGAGTGCGACTTAGAAACCCTTTCTAAAATGAAAAGATTGATCCCTTTCTTTGTATTTTGCTTCAACCTATGAGTGGAACCAATTTGAATAACCTCTCAAAATAGTACGAAGTTCGCATTGTAAAAATGGGTTTTCTGTAGGTGGTCCGGGGTCAGTTGAAGCCAGCCACTAGGCCAAAGGTGGCTCCTCTACTGGCCATTTGTTTGCACATACTTGTTGCTCATTTCAAATTTTACTTGCTGAAGTGAAGACAGGAAAAAAAAAAAAAGTTTGTTGGCTCTCCTTGGTTTCTATTGTCATAGAAATATTTTTTTTGTGACTAAGTGGGACCTTTTTGTTGGTTCAGAGCCTGTACATTTAGGGGTGTAACGAAAGTGGATTCAGAGAAGGCAATAAACCTTGTTTTCCAGGATGGTGAATCTGGTGGAGATCAAGAGTCGAGACTTGGTTTGTCGAAGCTATCAATGGATCATCTACTTGTCCAAGCCTCTAAGCAACGGCAGCGTGGTCGGGATGTTCCCAGTGACAAACGGAAATTAAGAATACTTCGATGGCTTCAGTACCGCGGCTTTGATTGGCATGTTGTTAGCTTTGTGCTAAAGAAATTGGAATCTCAGAATCCTCCCTAGACCACACATTAGGTTCCGGGCTTATGCACAGAAGGAATGGATTTCATCATTCCTGATTCTGGCTGAGTGGCGACTCCATTTTCCACCGCTGGACAGCAGTTTACAGTCCACAGCACTATCAGAAGACGTCAAAGTTCCTCAACTATGCCAAACCACTATTTGTGACAGTATACACAGTGCCATGTATGTTAAGTGGAATGCACTTAACCCGTGCTATCTGGGATGCGAAGTGTACCTGGAGGCCTGACATTAAAGATTTAATCACTTGGTGCTACATCCTCAGCATTTTTTGCTGGAACTAGAATTTCGATGTCGTTCATGTAACACAAAAAACTGATCTCGGGCTATTCATTTTTTCGCTTATTATATGACTTGTCCAGCTTGTTGATGTACATATAATGAACAGTAGATCGCAAACTCACTGTTTGTGTGTGCTTGCGCTCCCTAACACATACATCTATTGTGGCGTAGATAGACTTTCTCTTTAACTTTGTCTACACAGGGTTCAGTGGAGGAAAACTCAACCCAGATTGTTGTGGTGTCAACAACCCAAGCTTATCTAGAGGCACTCCAAACATTAAGGACTGTACGTTTACGTAATTTATTTTCGTGTTTTGTATTCTGTTTTTGTTTTTCAGATTTTAGTATTCAGTTCTAAAATCGGATCGTGTACTTTTAGTTTTTTACGTATCTACTTTTTTCAATTTTTTCTGTATGTTTACCATTTTCATTTTCACAAACTTTTTTGGATCCATTCTTGTATGTTTAGCATTTTCTACACTGTTTATACACATTTCTTCTCATTTTAGTCCTACTCTTAACCTAACAAATTATTTTTATACCTTTCATTTATCTTCTCAACAACCTTCCATACCCACTTTTTTACTTCTCCCAATAAAGTCATCATTCAACATTACACAAATGTCTCCACGTAAGGTCCAATTCATACGGTTTGGCAATGTTACGTGGTTCCCCTCCGCCTTCCCCTTCCTTTTCTTCCCTGGGCCTACATATGTGTCTTCCCCCGTCCCTCTTCCCCTTCACTCAACGCCGGAAAGGCCAAGCCTAAAAAGAACACTGTATCCAGCACCTTCAATACGACATAATGTGCTCACCAATACAAGTGCTTGTGTCAAGTAGGAAAAGGAAGACCTCGAGCAGCAGGGACAATAGATGCAGAGAAAAGTCTGCTTAGTCTTCTGTCTATTTCCTGTGCTATCGACAATAAGGAATAACCTTTCTTCTCAAGCATATCACATGCCCAGTTCGTTCGCTTACATTCATTCTGTAATATCCCGAACTTCGGGAGCCGGTTAAATAACTATCCGGGCTCCGAAAAATAAACGGGCATTAAATTTGAGTAATGCTCGAGTATTAGTAGTGCATAGGAGCTTAAAAATATTTTGGGACAAAAATATAATTTCTGAAATGTTGGGGGCATTTTCGTAATTTTAGAAAAAATAATTTTGGGGGTATAATTATAAATTAATTTTTTGGTGATGAAAGGTAATAATATGAGTGATATTTTGTGTTTAGTGACATTTGATTTCATTAACAAGGATTAGAAAATTTTTAGGGCTTAAATGTAAATTATAGAAAGTTTGGGGGTCTTTTTGAAAATATGTAAAGTTTGGGGGCATTTGTGCAATTTTATAAAAATAATTTTGGAACTTTTTATTTAAGCTTGCCACCTCCTATTAGCTTAGGTGACTAAGCCAATTTAAATGGTTTAATATGGAATGCATATGGGAGAGTTCGGATGAGAGGAAGAAAGAAGAAGAAGAAGAAGAAAAAAGAGATAAAGCAAACAACTCCAAACAAATGGGGGGAAATTCGGATGAACAGTAACAGTGAAAGAAACATAGAAGAGAAAGAAAAAACAGAGGAAGAAGAAGACTCGGCAGCTGAGAAAAAAATTAGAGAAGGAAGAAATCTCGAAGGGGTAAATTCTTAACCCTTTATTGTGTGTTTTCAACGTCTGATTCTAGGGTACAATGTGTGTGCGTGAAGGTGAATAACTGGGTGCCTACTGTGTGTTCTTCTTGGGTGTACAAGTTTCGGTTGAAGGATTGAGTTGTGATTTGGTGCAATTTTTTGGGTTATTGGGTGATGATTTATATGTGTGTAGTAGGGAGATGGGAGAGGTTGTGCGTGGTTCAGTGTGGGTTTCAGTAGGTTTTGTTAGGTGTGCTTCGTAGTGGGTGTTTGTGTTCTATGTATGTATATGTGTGTGTTTTAGGATATGCAAGGGTATAGGGCATTTTTCAGTGTGTGAAAGTGTGTTTACAGTGGGTGGAAGTGTATATGCAAAGTGTGTGTTTTCGGGTAAGTATGTGTGTTCTTGTGTGTGTTGATACTTCGGGTATGGTGGTAGGTAGAGAATTGTGTGTTTATTTATGTATTAGTGTGTGTAAGTAGGTGTAAATACACTCGTGTAGAGGTTTTGGGAGCATTTGGAAGAGTGGCCGTGGGAGAGAGAGAAGGGTATCGTTGAGTTGTGTGTGTGCAGTCATGAGGAAGAAGATGATGTGTGTGCAAAAAAGGTGAAATAGTGTGTGTTTAGATCTCAATAGTAAGTGTAATTGTCGCTAAAGGTTAAAAATTATTTTTTTATCAGTTTTAATTTGAATTTTTATAAATAGTTAGGTTCAAAATTAGACAAAGTTCAAAACTGTAACCCCTAATATTTTTATGAGATGTATGCTCTGGAATTGTCTAAGAATTTTCGGTGCTTGCGAAGAACGTTAAATTGGGGTACCAATTAAAGGAATTTATCGAATTAATTAACCTAGTAAACTAAGTTACTTTAATCTGAAATTTTTATGAAAACTCTATTTTACTGATATGATTCATATTCTAAAATTTCAGGCCATTATGAGGTCAATAGGTATTTTTCCCGAAACTGACCTTTTAGCGCTCGGTCTGGACACCAATTTGGGATTTTCGGGCGAAAATTCTTTAAAATACTTTTTAGACCGAAAATGATATCAGGATGCTTAAAATAGTGGTTTAAGATATTTTTGAGATTTTTCTGGTGACGGAAACCCCCAAGGGTGTTTTGGTAATTTACCACCCTGAAGGGGTATTCTGGTAATTTGACCTAAGAAAGGTATTTTTGCATAAATTTACATATGAAAAGTTTATTTCAGTGATTCTATTTATGGGAAGACTATTTTGATAATTTAAGTCCGAGATGGGCATTTTGATAATTTTACACCCTAGGGGCGTTTTAGTAACTTTACATACCCGATGAGGGGAGGTTCATTTTGGGAGCATGTGTGAGTTCGTATTAAGTTATCCTTTTGTTCTGTAGGTTGTATTCTAATGGTTCGATTATTCCGTTTAGGTTAAAGTTAAAGACTTCTGGTTAGGATAATTTAGCTGGGGATCCAGGTAAGGAATTTTATCTGAACCTTGGGTAATGACTTTTGTCCGAACCCTTATTTGATTACTTGTACTCGTAAGTACTCCTTTGATGTTATTGCGTGCTGAGAAATTTTGATAATTGTATGTCTCCATTCTTCCAAATTGTTGTGATTATATTCAATAATTATTCGCAATCATTTTTGTTCTTTACCTGTGATTTTTCTTTTGAAATTCTGATTTCTTCTGAAAATTCTGAATGCTGACTTATGTCAGTATGATTATTGTTATTAGAACCCAAATTGATTTCGGGGATATGAGCTTATGTTAACGCTCATTAATATTGTTAATTTCTGTGTTGACCTAGGTACCTGTTTAGTGGGGAGGCGGTATAAGGCTGGTTGAATCCTGCATGAAACGCATGCTAGTACCCAAGTGGACTAGTAATTACTTTAGTACATCATGCATGTGTATACTATATTAGATGGCCATAATGGCATTGCAATCGGCCAGGATCAACATTGATTTTTGATTTTATTAGCTAGAATGATTTGTGCTTGGGTTGAAAGCCCTTGACAAATATTCATTGTACTTAGTTAGAATGATTTGTACTTGGGTTGAAATCCCTTGACAAGCCTTTATCGTATTATCTAATTTGATTTTTGCTTGGGTTAAAATCCCTCGGAAAATCTTGCTGTATTTTCGAAATGAATTTCTGCTCGGATTAAATCCCTTGAGCAAGGAAAATTTTCGTGGTACTTGGAAATGCTGACTTGAAAAGGATCTTTTATTGATCGTTTTGGATTTTATTCTGATTGTTAATATTTATTTTGGCATCTATTTCTGATGAACTTTGTTCAGTTTGGGTAATTATTGATTTTTGATCGTTCGAAGTGTTTTGAAAATCATCGTCGGTTGGATTTTTTGGAGTCGTGTTATAATCTCTTTTGTAATCCTTGTACGACCTTACTGAGCTCTCAAAAGCTCACCATTCGTTTGGCTCCCTTCTGCAGGTGATGATAAGCAGTAACAGGTTCGGGAATGGGTTAAAGTCTGAGTGAGATTTTGATGAGCCCATCACCACGGCATAGTAAGACCCCTGCGTGGGTCTGTACTGTTAATTCACTCTTAAGAAATTTGAATTGCGAAGAACCTAAACTGTAATTGTTTAAACTAAGCAGTTTGTGATCTAGTATTTTGAAGAATTTGAGTTGATGTTGAATTAGATGATTTGGAATATGTGTTAGTGAATAGATTTGACAGGTTTGATGTGATCCGGTAGGTTAACGACCTGGAAGTTGGGGACAGCGGAGCTCCAGATTCCGGGGGTGTTACACATTCATCAAAGTAGCAGTCCTTAGGGGCTGAAAAGAGCCCAGATTCACTTTTTCATTTTCGTGTGTAATGAAGTAGGGATGTTAGACGCGTGCTTCTTGCCCTCTCTTGGTTGAGATTGCTATTAACAATCGTCGCCTTACCTAGACCAACCTGCGAGGATCATTCCATATGAGAGAGAGAGAGAGAGAGAGCTATAGGCGGCAGAGGCATGGAAGAAAAATGTGAACAGTGGAGACAAGATTGGTATTCTTTGACACAGAGAATACGAGTAGCAGAAAAAGGTGGTTTGGGTGTTTTCATTTTTTTTCGTTACTGTTTGGATTTTTTTTTTCCAAAACAAAACTAGAAAAAGTTATAAGTACACAAAAAATCATCATTACAAAAATCGAAAACGAAAACGAAAACGAAATTGGGTAAATGTGCGGTCCCTAAATCATTTTAACTTTTTCTCAGCCAAGACATTAGGATATGAAAGGTCCATATTATAATGCTTCTGCATGTGTTGTTCATATAGTACAGTACATTTGGTATATGTTGAAGGCATCATATTATAGACCTGGTAAAAATTGATTCGGACCCGCGGGTCTACCCGTATCCGTGCAAAAATCCCGGGTACGGGTATATATTAAAGACCCGCTGAAAAGACCTAATGTGTCGGACCCGCGGATATTGACGGTTGTGTAGACTTTCAGTGGATATTGACGGTTGTGTGTTGTCGTGGATGTGCCGATTATTTTTTATTCTTATTATTATTCAAAAATGTTCAGATTGATTTTTTTTTAGGGAAAGATGTTCAAATTTGTGAGTAATGAAATTTGACGGAGAAACAATGAATAATATGATTGTTAGAGGTTAAAATGTGTGTAATTAGTAGGTAATTGAAGTCTATTCATTTTAAAAAATAATCAATTAGAAATTAGTGATTTACCCGTGGGTTCCCTACCCGCAGGGGTAGGGTACGGGTTTCCAAAAAACTTACTCGAAAAAAATCGGATAAATTTTATTCGATCCGTTTTTACGTGTACCCGACCGAATTTTACCCGTACTAGACAGGTATACCCGTTTGCCAGGTCTCCAATCATGTCAGCTAATGTATATTGGTTCTCCCCGTAGAATTAGTTACGAGGTAAGAAGTCTTCTGTACCAAGATTAGTTATATGCATGGAGAACTTTCTCCTCTCCATTGCTTGCTGGGGAGCTCACATGCACATGTGTGGTGAGGAGAGCAGGCCCACTTGAGAGAGAGAGAGAGAGTCTCAACACCTTGCAATAAACTCCAATTATATAGTCCAAAAGCACAAGTGATTGCTCCAGCTTCTACATACATGATACATTCACTGTCTCACAGTTCCCAAGAAAAAGCCACCTCTTCGCACCTGTACTGGCAGAGGCGTCAAAGAAATCCCAACCTCAACTGCTCCATGAACTAGTAAACTTGTTACATTCCTTTACATGGCTGAAAACTACTATGTTAACCAACAAACTATTACAATCTACAATCATTACACGCTTTTCTTTACCGGAAGAAAAGATAGTAAGCAACACAAAAAGTTCCTCTTTTGTGGTTAACTTCTGGTAGGAAACAAGCACGGTGTGCGTGGGTTCTCCGGTTAACTTAAATTGAGTCGTCGGAGAACGCGAAAGAGCAATTTGAAGATCCCTGTAAAACCATGTTTCGAGTGGGGGGTGACGGGGGAAGAGTCGACAAACCCCTTTTCAAGTCGGGGTCCGACCTTATAGGGTCTACGTGCCGGATTTCTTTGAGCATTGCCACGACGTCCTTCATTGTTGGGCGATCATTAGCACGTGCACTGATGCAGAGAAATGAAACGGCTAGCGTCTGCAGCATTTCGTGCATCTGAGGGTCGGCCCTCCCCCTGAACTTGGGATCGAGAATGTCGGCGGGGTCACGCTTATTCTGCAAGTGGTCACGAACCCACTGTACCAAGTGTGCACCCCCCGGCAATGTTGGGTCCAGTGGATGCCTTCCTGTCAAGACCTCCAATAGGACCACCCCAAAGCTGTAAACGTCGCTCTTCTCCGTGATGCGTTGCATCGAACCATGTTCTGTGGACATTCGATTAGCCAAATCCGATCAGTGGCAGCGAAAACGACTGAATTTAGTAAATCTATACAAAGTGAAGATGTAAAAATTACCAGGAGCCATATATCCATAAGAACCAGCAAGTTGAGGTCTTGGACTCTGCTTTGAAAGATCCTCATCTTCACTGCTGCTATTTACAAGCCTGGCCAACCCAAAGTCAGCAAGGTAAGGTTCCATGTGAGGACCCATAAGGACATTCATGGCTTTCACATCACCGTGCATGATGGCAGGCACACAGTCATGGTGCAAGTAGGCAAGGGCATGTGCCACTCCTAGGACAGTATCGTATCTAGTCTCCCATTCTGCTCCGCCCTTTCCAGCACCATGAAGGAGCGAGCTCAAGCTTCCGTTGGGAAGGTAGTCGTAGAACAACATTTTGAGGGTCTGATTCGAACCCCAACCAAGGAGTCGCACAATATTTTTGTGCCTGATTGAACCCAATGTCCGGATTTCAGAATTGAATGCTCCCGACTCTTCTGATGACCACATCTTTTTCACTGCCAGGGTCTCCCCATTTGGAGTTGTAACTCTGTATACAACTCCCGAGCTTCCGGTGCCAATCACATTGGCTGATGTTAGATTCCGGACTATGTCATCCACGGAGAATTCCATCTTCTGATAAAACGTCATTTCCCAAGTGTCACCTTCCTTGGACCTACTGTTGGCCATTCGGGTCCTAACTAACATGTAAACTGCAAGTAGCACTAATGCCGCACTGGCACTGACGAGGATTGACATTGTCAGCTTCATTGTTGATCTGACGCGTCCATTGGATCCTACACGGTCAGCCGGAGTAACCACTCCACCGGAACCGGATATGTACAGAGCTTGATTTCCAGCAAGGTCACTCAAAGGGAGCTTCTGGAAAAACGGAGTATTAGGCAATTCACCAGAGAAGTCATTGTATGACACATTGAGGGCAACGAGGTTCTGGAGGCCGGTGAGGATGTCTAAGTTCCCAGTGAGCTTGTTGTGGGAAAGGTCAAGTATTCCTAGTTTGCTAAGACCTGAAAGCTCAGTTGGGATCTTGCCTGTAAATTGGTTACAACTAAGATTGAGGGAGATTTCTAGTGATGAAATTTGACCCAGTTCTTTGGGTATATCACCAGAAAAACCATTGTTTCCAAGGTCTAACAATTGCAGCTTGTTGCAAGATAGGATCTCCCCTGGTATCCTACCCACAAATTGATTCTTCCCAAGATTAAGTTTGGTTAGTTCGGTTAATGCATCAATACCAGGAGTGATTGTACCCGTAAGCCTGTTGTCTGAAATGTCGACATACTGGAGGCTTTTGGGAAGTGTATCAGGCAAAGATCCCGTAAAACCATTTGAATGGAGATCAAGAAACTCGAGGTTCCCGCATCCGGATATCGAAAGAGGGATTCCTCCCACGAACCGGTTGTTGCTCATGTCGAGGAAATTCAGACTCTTCAACTTCCCAATCTCGGATGGAACGGTGCCAGCCAGCATGTTGTCACTCATGCGGACTCTATACAAGTTTGTGCAGTTTCCAATATCAGGCGGTATAAAGCCAGACAAATCATTGGAAAGTAGCAGCAGCTTTGTAAGATTTTGCAATTCAAATAGCTGTTTTGGAATTGGACCAAAGAGGTGGTTATAAGAAAGATCAAGAGCCTGAAGATTTCCAGACTCTGATAAAGACTCTGGGATACTGCCCGTAAGATTATTACGCCAGGCAAAGAACAGTGTTAAGCTCTTCAATCTCCCAATAAGAACAGGTATCTCACCCGAAATATTATTGTTGTCAACTTCTAAATGAGTCAGAGCTTTGCAATTTGAGATTTCAGAAGGTATAGTACCTGATAACTGATTGACACTCAGCTGAAGCTCTTGAAGCTTTAACAGGCCTCCAAAACTTGTTGGAATGCTTCCTGTCAGAAGATTCGCCGATAAGTCCACCACCGCGAGCTCGCTGCAGCTCCCAAGCTCGTAAGGGATTGTGCCAACTATGCTGTTCTGCCACAACAACAAACTTTGAAGCCTTTTGAGCTCCCCAATTTGCCTTGGGATAGAACCGGATATCGAATTCTCATACAAGTAGAGATTCTGCAACTCACTGCAATCGCCAATCTCTTCCGGTATGGGGCCGGACAGTAGAGATGTGTATATGGCTATGGTTTGAATCTTTTTCAGCATCCCAATTGACAAAGGAAGACTACCGGATATGCTTGTTTCGGCCAAGCCTAAAATGACCAGTTTACTGCAGTTACCAATCTCCCAAGGCAGCTCACCTTTAAGGTTTTTATTCCCACCAGCTCGAAAGATTTCAAGATTTCCCAACTTCCCAATACTCTTTGGAATTTCACCACTCAGCTGGTTATCGAAAAGCATAAGGTACGCAAGGCTCGAGAGATTTCCAATGTTTTCAGAAATTGCGCCTTCAAGAAAATTAGTGTTGAGTGCTAATGTTTGCAGCTTTGTTAGGCTGCATATTTCCACCGGGATTTCGCCTGATAATGAATTATCGCTGATGTCAATGAGATTTAGCTCGCGGTAATCTCCTAACTGTATTGGAATTTGACCAGTGAGATTGGTTGAGGAAAGTATGAGTGTGTTCAAGGACTTGAGAGCTCGAAAATTTGACGGCAATGAGCCTTGCAAATCCACTGATTTCAAGGTCAACTTGATCACTTCCCCTTTTGAGTTGCAGTGTATCCCAAACCAATTGCAAGGACTTTGGTCTGAAGAGTTCCATGACTCCAGAGCATCTGCAGAGCCGTTTAAGCTGTTCTTCCATGCCAAAAGAGCTTGGCCCTGTACATCAATGGAATAACAAGAGAAGAAGAGAAAAGAATGCAATGAGAGGAGGAGTAAGGTGAAGGAGAAGGTACTACTGGGAGAAAGAAAGGGGGGATGCCTTAAGGGAGCAGGCATTGCTGAGAGGAAAGAACAGGTGGTGTGTTTTTTGGGGATTGTTGAGGGGGGAACCCCATGTTTTGTTTATAGAAGAAAATCAGAAGATCTGGATCCAAGAGCACCTCCATTTTCCTAATATTTTTGTTGTATTTTTTAGGTATTGTTTTGTTTAATATGAGAGATGGTGATGCAGATGGACCTCTTTGGATTTACTAACATGCATATGGGGTTCTAATGGCTCTCTCTCTTTCTTTCTTCTTGCTGTCAAGGAATGTGAAGGTAGGTTTTGGACTTAGCTTTTTGGCTGAAATTTATGTTTTGTACCTTTCTAACATGGCTTGGGCAGTTTCCATTCATTGGAAGTACATGTCAGGGGAAAAAAGGTTAAAAAAAAAAAAAGGATAGAAATTGTTACTGGGTGGCTTAATTAATTGACAGAAAAAAGAAGAAAAAAATAAAGAGCAGAAATTGGTTCCGTAATAAATTAATTTCCTGATTTCTTCTTTCTTGCTTCTGAGTTTGCTCTGGTGGGTGAGCTGTTCTCAGCCTCCAAAACTGTTACCTTTTAGTTCACAGATGAAACAATCTTAACTTTTCCTTTGATTTCACTGGTGCTGCTTGGTCTTCTTGTTAGAAACGGCCTCTCTAATAAATTTCCTTAATTAGCGATTATAGGAACCAGATGCAACAAACTACTGGTCGCTTTTCTTACTGCATTAGTTAAAGAACAATTGTCATAATTAATTTCCTTAATAGGCCAACCGCATTGGTGGTCCATCCTTCTATATTTTTTAAGTGGTCACAACTCGTAAGGCGAGTCAGCCACATGTTGGTTATGGGTGACATTTTCAGTGACGATGCAAAGAGTTTGAAGATAATTTTTATGCAGTAAAAAGTTCAGTCTTAGTGTTAGTGCAAGTTCCAGATAATAGATACTTGGGGAGTGTGTCCCCACGTATATCGCGGGGCTTGTGCATATGAACGATCTGGATTTTATTTTACTATGTGACGTCGTTATCACGGTTTTTGACAGTTATGGATGCTCGTGACGTCGGGAGCAGGGAAAAAAGTCATTTTTGGTATATTTTTTGCTTAATTTCACGGTAAAAGTTAGAACATCAAGTTTCTACCTCATGATTTCGTTCGCCGATGAACTTCTTCCTGGTACCATTCGCAAGTAAGATGCCACGGGAAATAACTTCTACCAACCTTACAGAAGCTCAATATTGACTTGGTGTTAGGTTATATGCTTCTTGACAAACTTAAAGGTTGGTGTTGAATGGAACAAGTCGCTATACAGAAAAACAAAGTAACACAAGCGATCACACAAACATGAAGTGCTCAATGTTACAAGAGCTCAAATGCAGTTCTCCTTAAAAACCAAAAAAATTAAATAAAATTACAAGCTCTCCAAATTATGAAAAAAAAAATTATTAGAGCGTTCAATATGTGAGAAGGGTGTTCGCTACCAGTAATTTCTTTCCGGCGTATCCAACCCTCTTCCTCAATTCAGTTTTGGGACCAAAATTTCACATCCGAGTAGGACACAAGCGAGGTTAAAATCATACGCAAACATAGGTTTATTTTAATTTTTATTTTGCTAATTTACTATTAGGAATTTACTCGAATTTCGCGTTCTCAAAACTAATCTCTGATCTTGGAAGTACGGTATGGATGATAATATTATTAACCACAATGATTGTGATCTAATCCGGTTTATTTATCAACATAGTGAGGTGAGTGTGGAATGTGACGGTGACAGAGTAGTAGTGAAGAGCACATGACAGTGAGTAATTAATTAAAGCCTAAAAGCAGTTTTATGCTAATAAGAACTGCAAATCTGGTCATGCTGTCGGTTGGTCTTTGCTGTAAAAAAGGCTTTAAAAAGAACCCCAAAATAAAAAGAAATGAACATTGACTTTGAGTGGAAGGGGCAAGCTTACAACAGCTTAAGAGTTGTTAATCACAATTAATTAATTCATTAAGCAGAATCAAGTGATCTACACAAAGACAAAGGGTTCTGCCATTATTGTCCATACTATATGGTAGAAGATAGATCGACCCTCGTGCCCTCGCAGTAGTGTTGTCAAACGGGCCGGGCGGCCCGCGGGCTGGCCCGACCCGGCCCGGTTCTGGCCCGGGCTGGCCCGGCCCCGACGGTGAACAGTAACGGCCCCAGCACAGCGGGCCTGGGGCCTGGGCCTGGACCAGGCCGTCCATTGCTGTGAAAAAGCCCGGCCCGGCCCGGCCCGAAAACGGGTTTGGCCCGGCCCGGGTCTGGCCCGGGTCTGGCCCGGTCTGCGGCCCGGTCTTCGGCCCGGATCTGGCCCGGGGCTGGCCCGGTCTGCGGCCCGGATCTGGCCCGGGGCTGGCCCGGTATGCGGCCCGGGTTTGGCCCGGTTTTGGCCCCACTTGTTTGAATTTTTTTGTTTTTCCCCCCCTTTCTTCCACCCCTTTTCCAAAATTCCACTTTTACCCCCCCAACAGCAATATAACGGCTAGTTTGGGGGGTATTTTAGTCTAACCTCTATTTTTCAACTCCTTTACACTCTTACCCTCCCCAACAACTATAAACGGATAGTTTGTAGGGGTATTTTGGTCTTTTGTGAAGTTTCTAAAATCTATAAATTCACACCATTTCTCTCTAATTTTTCACACCAATCTTCTTACTCTCTCTTACCTAAACATTCTATATTTCTACAAGCTTTGCTACTATTTTCCTCTCCAATTACTACTCTTGCTAATTACTACTAGTATTTACTAATTAGTACTCTTGTTTATTAATTACTAGTCTTGCTAAATTCTTTTTAATTACTACTCTTGCTAATTACTACTAGTATTTACTAATTAGTACTCTCGTTTATTAATTACTAGTCTTGCTAAATTCTTTTTAATTACTAACTCTCTAATATTTGTTACTCGTTCATTCTTTTAATTGTTATTTCTTATTACTACTCTTATACTTGTGTATTTAGTCACTCTTACAAAGTTTAGCTCGAAATATGGCTGGATTATTGAAGAAAATGAGGCGTGCATCGTCATCACGAAAAACATCATCATCATCGCAAGCACCACCACCAGCACAAGCGCCAGCGCCACGGCCATCACAAACACCAATCCAAGCACCAACACAACCATTCGTTCCTGGACGAATGAGTACAGGCTGTATGATAGATACCCAAGCCAATTGGGAGTTCAATCAAAACATTCCAGATTTTGAATACACGCCTGATGAAGACCCCCCGCATTATAGTCAAGGACGCAGCTCGGTTGGCGAAGCTACTACTCCGTGGCATAATCTCAACCCTATGCCTGGTCATGATGAAGAAGGGCCGAGCAATGCCTCCGGTAATGAGCCAGAAGTCCAAAAGGGGAAAAAAAGAAAGCCGAGTGTTGGAATCATTTCGATGTAGTTACGGTGGACGGCATCCGAAAAGCTCGATGTAAGTACTGCGCTAAATTATTTTCGTCTGGTAGTGGTAATGGACATCTTAACAGGCATTACCCTCTGTGTGCACCTCGACAAGGCCACGTCGAACCTACCCAAACGCAGTTATCTTTTGACGGTAAGTTATTTGTTTATAATCAGCGAGAGCAAAGAGACGGTCTCGCTGAATTTGTTATTCATGATGAACAAGCCTTTTCTTTTGCCGATAATCCTAAGCACTCTAGATATATGAACACATACGTTCAACCTTTGTACAAAAAGGTTCATAGAAACACAACTAGATCCGATGCACTCCGACAGTACAATGCTGCTAAAGCACGCCTTATCGATTATTTCGATAAATTTGAAGGTAAAGTTAGTCTTACTTCTGATATTTGGCAATCTCCTTATACTTTTGTTAGTTATTCTTGTGTGACCGCTCATTGGATTGATGTAGATTGGGTTATGCACAAGAGAATCATCGCTTTCGAGCACTTCCCTTATCCGCATGATGGAATGAACATTGCTATTCTTATATTAAAAGCATGCACCACATTTAAAATTAAGGATAAGATTATGAGTGTTAGTTTTGATAATGCTTCTAATAATAAAGTTGCTGTTGCAGCTTTAAAGGAGACGCTTCAACCTGTACTTAACGGTGAATTATTTCATGTTCGCTGTGTTTGTCACATTATTAATTTAATTGTTCAAGATGGTTTAGCTGCTGCAGGAGATATTCTTCTCAAAATGAGGGGTATGACAGCGTATGTTAATAGCTCGAGTCCGAGAACACAACAATTTAAAACGTTGTGTGTTCAATATAATATGCCTCGCAGGAGAGCAGTTACAGATGTGGTCCACAGGTGGAACTCTACATACCACATGCTTTTACACATTCTGGCATACCGAGAAGTCTATACGCATTTTCTACTAACCCAGTTCCCAGCCGGCTTGCCAACTCAAGAGGAATGGCAGATGGCCACATACCTAGCTGAATTTTTGGAGGTATTCTACACGTCTACCAATTTATTGTCTGGTACGTACTATCCCACCTCTCCTCTCGCTGTAATAGAAATTCTGAAGATGGCTACAATGTTAACAAAATGGAGATATATAGGACCCTTTAAGGAAATAGTAAAAGTGATGGATCAAAAATTTAATAAATATTGGAGCAAGCTGCCTGCTATTTTTACTGTGGCTACTTGTTTAGATCCTAGGTTAAAGTTGCATGGCGTGAACGCCTCGATACAAGAGATATCGAAATTAATGTGCTACACAGCAGAGGAGACAACCGCATTCACAGCAAAAGTGAGCAAGAGGTTTGAGGACTTGTTCAACGTCTATCGTAATTCTGCTGACGTGCGCGGGCGAGCTACATCATCATCCACTGTTGAGAGGTATTATGCGCCATACCTTCAGGGCTTTGAACATCTAGTAGCAAGACAACTACCAGGTGAAGGTACTTCTAATTCGGCAGGTTCGTATACTTTTTCCTCTTTTAATGAGATTGGTGTATATGCAAATACTGATCATTATTCTGATTTATCAAGGCAAGAACAGGTTAATTTTAATTTGTTAAATTTTTGGAAACAAAATCAAAACATGTATAAAACTTTATCCCAAATTGCACGGGATGTACTGCCAGTGCAAGCCTCCACGGTTGCTTCAGAGTCGGCATTTTCAGCTAGCGGGAGGGTTTTGGATGACAGGAGGAGTCGTCTTAACCCCGAGTCGCTCGAGCTATGTGTATGTTGGAAGGATTATCTTGATGCGAAATACCGCGAGCAAGATAAACCGATTGATGATAGGAAGAGCAGTGACTCGGATATTGAAGTACTTCTGGATGATTAGGTAATTTGTTTTTATTTTCCTCTTTTGATCCTTTTGGTTGACGTTGCAGATTTCTTGATCTTTGATTGCTGATATTTTGGATAGACATTCATTATTATTTTGATTGTTAGAATTTTAAGAATAAATTTTTTCACAAAATATACTTTTTTTTTTCATATATATAAAATAAATTTTTACAAGCAAGATATATATTTTTTCGTATATATAAAAAAATAGGTAACTTCGCCTGTTTGTTTACAAGCAGCCGGTCCCAAGCCCGGATAAAAGGAGGAGGGCCTATGAATACATTTATTATTTTTCTATATAAATTGTTATGTGTTAAGATTTTATTAATAAAGCTCATCAAGAAGAGTATGAAAATGTTTAACATATAATAAAAAATATAATGGCTAACAAATAAATATGTATATACATACATACATATATATGTATATTACTTATAATGAAATAAAAGGATAAAGATTAGGTTCGTTAAATTGTGAATATTGCCTAGAGATGAAATTTAAAATTGAATAACAAGAAGAAAAAAAAAAAAAAAGGGCCCCGGGCCCGGCCCAAGCCCGGCCCTAGCTATTGGGCCTAGGGCCTGGGCCTGGACTGGGCCGGGGTTTGCCTTCGGCAGGCCCGGCCCGGCCCGGCCCGGTTGGCAGCCCCCATTGGCCCGGCCCCGGCCCGGCCCCACAGCAGGCCCGACGGGCTTGGGCTGGGCCGGCCCAAGCCCGGCCCTTTGACATCTCTACCTCGCAGTTAGTATTACGAGGTCACATGCTCAATCTAATATATTTTTATGTTTTCAAATGTTTGTTCGTACTTTAATCTATCGCTAAAAAGAATACATAAATGACAAATTATAAAAAATTTAGCGGCAATTTACAGCGAGGACATCATATAAGAGGTTTCCACGCAAGAGTTTATGCAGAAGAATTGTTTTTGTTTTAGAAATTTTCCGGTTTTTTTTTTTTCAGGCGTACAAGAATTCTACAAGATTTAAAGTTTAGTTCAATGGAGACACCTTTTATACTTTATCGGTTGAATCTTATACGGAGTGTATCACAATTATCATGAGAAAAACTTTGGCCGCAACGCTGGTTATATTGGAAGTTGTAGGAAGAGTCTGCCTGATGCAGGTATGAATGATGATCACTAATTGTGTTTCTAGCTGTACGAAGAAACCAAGCCAAACCGAAAAGGCATTTTCATCAAGGAATGGCGGCACAAGTTTACCACTAACAAGCAATGGCCGAGCCCCTGGCTATTTTCCAATTAGCAGACGAAGAATCTGATTCACTCGATTGGAGTCTTTGCTAAGAGTCTTGATGAGCAGCCTTTTTTTTTTTTGTTTTCTGAGAGATCATGTTGCTACTGCCCGCCTCGGACGGATCCTCCAGCTCAGATAGTAGGCCTTCGCCATGCCAATTTGTGGTCTCAAATATCACACCGTCACTTTGAGTTACTGACGTTAAAAAAATGTCGGTTTCAGTCGTGAAGAGAGCAAAAACTTTCGTTTTTCAATCAACTTTTTTTCTCCCTATACAAACCGTATAAACTTGTGTACAATTTGGCTGATACGGTTGATGGGTACTTGACATGCTCTTTCCAAGTACCCTCACAACAACACAAAATACCCTTTGAGGGTCAGAAAGAGAGGTGAAGAGTGAGGGGGAGTCGGATGAATAAAGAGACAACAACAACATTAAAAGAAGAGACAAAGACACCAGCTAAAATATAGGAAATAAAGTTTTATTTTTATGTAATCTCCAATGGTCCCATCTCCAATCCCTCTTACCTTTTCCTGCCTCACGTACCCTTTCTTTCTGCTTAAAAAGCCTTTCCTGGTTTTGATGAAAAAAGCAATGTTTTGTACACAGCAAGCTTGTTTGAAGTACCCATGGCCATTATCACAAAAACTGTCTTTCTTGACCTGACAGGCCAAGGTGATTCACTCAATGGTGTAGAGCTTCAAAGCAAAGAACTTCTATGACTCATGAATCATGAGAAAGAGAGAAGGGAAGTGACAAGTTATATCCAGAATTTTGGAAATGCTTATTTCCACACCTAATTATACTTTTTCCCCACCTCCTATGTCCTTCCTTCGTTTTGTCCTTTCTCACGCAATATGTCGTTGTTTGTCTCTAAAAAATGCATAAGAAACAAAGCATTATACTTCTTAGTGACAAATAAAGTGTTGACGAGCATATAAAAGTGTGCAAATAGACATTATAGTTTTTGAATCAGGTCGAATTTTTTCTTCCGATCCGGACAAAATCGATAAAATGGAAGAGATCCGAGTGAACTGAATGGAAAAACCAAATGATGAATTCCACCGCCCAATTTATGAAACTTCTTATCTGGATAGGAGTCAAGAAAATGAGAAGTTCAAAATACTTGATAAAAAAGATGAAGATAAAGATCGTTTCAAAAGAGAAAGTACAAATACAAACGGGAAAAGATTTCAAAAGAAAAGGGAGATCAAGTATGCTAAGCTAGATTGGAACACCGGAAAATAATTTATAGTTTAGCAATTTCTTAATGAAAAGTGGAGTGACTTATGCTTAAAGACTAGATTAGGAGAGGAACATGTTACTTTCAAGAACGTGTCATGTTACCCCCCTTCCATATTGGTGCATCTATGTCTAATGGTTAAGTTGTCAGTTGTATTTCCTCTGCATGTTATATCCACATGACAAGTGAGAGAGCGGGACACACACACAGAGGGAGAGGGGGAGAGAGATGGGTGACTTTATCTGTGCTTATATGTATAAAGCTCTATACAATATTGCGATGGTAAGTCTGTAGTCTGTACTGAGTAATGAGGACTGAGGAGGAGTTGCTTGTAAGAAAAATTAAGTGAACTAAGAATATAAAAAGGCAAGCTCTACAAATTATTGGGTTCATATGGGTGTACAAGGAGGTGCTGCTTGTAGTAAGATGTAAAAAGTGAAGGATAACATGCCATCTACTCTTTATGAAAATAGATGATCGTAAAGAAACCGCTTAATTATTGGCAAGGTTCCAAATAATCCAGTCTCGCTCGCCCGCTCATGCGAGGGAGTACAAAAGTGTTTGTGTGTGAGGGAGGGAGGGGGAGGGGCTGGGGGAAGGGGAGTATTGAGAATGAGACTAGGGCTCTGTTTAACAACACTTTCAGTTTCCGAAAACAAAAAAATCAAAATCAGTTTATTTATTTTTACAAAAACAAGTGGGTGTTTGATAACCCAGTTTTTATTTTGAGTTTTTTTTTTGTGCTTGATTAACCAGTTTTTATTTTGAATTTTTTCTTTGGTGGTGATTTGCGGTGGCAGTAGTGGGGCGTGACGGTGGCCGACGGTAGTGGTGGCTAGCCACCGACAGTGACTGGTGGCTACCGGTCATCTGCGGTGGGAGGGTGGTGGTGGTCTAAAAAAAAAACTAAGAACCGAAACTCATTTTTTGAGTTTTCAAAAACAGCCTTTGGTTTAAAAACTGGTCTTTTAAACTGAAGAAAAAAAGGAAAACTGATTACTAAACGCGCTTATTTTTTTCAATTTACAAAACTGAAAAAAATAAAAATAAAAACTTGTCAAACGAGGCCTAAGTACAGTTTTACGACATGGCAAGTTTTGGATCGCTAAAAAGGGTGTGTGTGTGTGTGGGGTCGCCCAAATGCGGGATTTATGAAGGGCACTTGTAAGCCGTCTTTCCTCCGGTTTTGTAAAGAGACTAGTTTTTTTGGTATGGAACTTAATGTTGGAGATATTTCAATACTTGACGCTGGGATCCATTTTAAGCGTCAATTATTGAAATGACACTTTTGCCCTATTATGGAGCCCACTAATAGACATAATGTGAACGAAAAAAAGGGAAAAAAAAAAAAAACTATGCTAACCAGCGGGATAAGAGACAAGACCCATGATGGCTAAAAAATTTTGTACAAAAGCTGAACCAGCTAAACGCTATAATTACAAGGATTGTGGTAGGAGTTTCCTCGCTAAAAAATGAACGTCGTTCGTCCCGCCTGTAACCACTTTTTAGCTTTAAAAATAAGCACGACTTACATAGAATAGATTGGTGATTTGAACATTGTTTTGGCTTTCCCTTTTGTTTTTGCCACTTCAAACGACTTCATGTTTACATTGTTTTTTCTCAGTTGAGGATTGTAGTTTTACCAAACAAAATAATACCATAAAGAACAAAAATTTATGGGGTCTAAGGTCCATATTAGGGGTCAAATCAGTGTCCCCAAATGCTAATATGCTGTCCAAATCTTTCCTTATATCCGGGATTTCACATAACATAATGGGTGTAATGTGGGGAAGAAGCCCTTCAACCTTTAGCTTATTATACTCTTAACCTTCACCTAAAACACAAGTTGCACTTGCACATATTTCTTATTTAATTCCCTAGTCAAAAATTGTGTACTAAAAGCCCTTTCTTTACACAGCAAAGGTTTAGGCACCAAGAAGAGTAAATAAATAAATTACTCAATGGGAAATCAGGCTTAAGCTCGAGCCAGTTGTCCGGTGGAGCTAAGGCGGCCCAAATGCTGGTGGGACTCCCCCAACATTATTGAAGGGGTAGAGCCCCAGTTCCATCCCATGCATGGCCAGCTCTAAAGAATTTCCTTGTAGAGGCCTTTTTCACAACTGACTGCGCTAACCACAACATCTATCTCTATCTTCTCACCATTTACCAGAGTAAAAAGCATGGCCTGCAACCCTCCCTTACAGCGCCACCAGTAGTCGCTAAACATGTTTAGTGACATTTTTGTTGATACTTTCAGCAAAAATTATTTAACAACATTTTTTTAGCGTCGCTAGATGAATGACACCAAAAAAATATACAGTGACCATTAATTGTTGCTAAATAGGGAGTTGTTTCAACCTGGATAACAAACAAAATTTGTCACTAGCTAAAACCAACAACTCGAACTTGCTGCGGTTCATATAAAAAAGTATCTGCAACCCCCCATATCCCAGGAAAAAAGGAAAATGCTCCCAGTTCTAGCTACGGGACTGACACTAACAGAGGAATGATCTGAGGTGGTATAACATTTATGTCAAAGGCAGATCTCAGAAAACAGAACTCACTGACACCAAATCGCCACTATCTTTGAAGAGAAAATGTCAAAGGGGGTAAAATGATCCCCCCAGCTCAGGGGAACCTACTTGTTTCAAGCCCTAAGGGATACAACTCGGGAAAAGGCTCGAGGTTGGGCATTTCGTGGCACTAACCATAGTGAACTCCCACGAGCAGTGCACAGATTCATACTCTGCAAAACGAACTTTCACAGTCATCTTGGAAATGGTCAATATCAAAAGCTGCGAAATGTGAACTCTGACATGTTACACAAATCTTGTCTCTGATACCTCCACCTTTAAGCTACCACAATCAAGCCCTACAACCGTGAAGAGAAGTACGAAACACTTTACAACATAATAGTGTCAATGTCACCTGCCGAAGCATCTCAGCATTGAAGAGGTCAGAGATGACAAAATGAACTTCAGTCCTGCAGATCCACCAGGAAAGTAGGAAATAGCATAGTACGCTAGTGCAAGAACCTGCAAGGATGGTAGAAACACTAACCTCAAAAAAAGAGCAACAAAAGAACACCGTAACTAACAAGAGAGACACTTAACACAGTTTTGATACCTGAAGCACAGAGAAAAAGACGGAGAGAATGTAGCTATGAAGCACCATGGAAACATAAATGGTGCCAATCATACTTCCTATGAATCCCAACGTGAAAGGAAGTCTCTGATAAAAATAACGGGAAACAATGAGAACGGGAAAAGTGCCAAGCATGTCAACATATTTAGTAACAGAGAGGACAAAGTAAACTAAACTAAACTTCCATACCTCTTTTGATGCCATGTGAGTAAATTGATTCTTTGGACCTCTGAGTGCGAAGAATGACCCAATGATGAAGGAACATCCAAGAGTAAAGCATAAAGCGAATTTCTGAGGCACCAGTACTATGACTGGAAGGAAAAAGGTAAACGCCATGAAAATAAAGAACACCCCAGCTGCCAAGATAAATCCAAAATACACGAGCGATTTTCCTGACGGTATATTACTAGTCGCAGACTGAAAGTTCCCCGGCAAGTCTCTCACTCCTTTCGAGACCCTGAACAAGAGTTACAGGAAAACTGTGTAACTGAGTGAGAATTACTACATTTATAAACAAATCAATAAACCAATCCCTTCCAACTGACAAAAGATTTAGTTCCACAGAAATGGATAAGATTCTTAGGATGGCCTCTAAAAAGGTTCTTCTGTCCAATTCATGAATTCTTTTTCCCACGTTATTGAGGTAAAAAACATTCAGTTTCTTAAGATAGAGAAAGTACTTATGACACTTTGTTTCATTCACAAATCAAAAAAATAACCGAACCACAAAAACCTCCACTGATAAACACAAAGTCATGCCCCGAGTCAGTTTTTGATTTTCATCAAACACTTCCTTTCACGTACGGATTCATATCATCAAGCCTTATATCATCAGATCCCTTCTTCTACCGAAGATAGGCGAACAATACCATCATAATTAACATGTCCATTCCAACTAAAACCCTCAGAACCGTACTTGCAAATATATTCTTTGTACTAGTAAATTGATAGAGGTAAAACTTGCCTCTCACCAGGTTCAAATGAAGTAGAAAAAGAATGTGAAAACCATCTAGTACAATATAGACAAATTCTACCACATTTCTCCCTGCCGTGGACTGTAGCATGAACACAGAAGCACAAAGCGATGTCAGTGAGTGGGAGCATGTTGTGTGGGGTTTGCATGTGCCCATGTGCATGAGAGGGAGGCGGTTTAAGGGGGATGAGAGAAATAATTCGATTGCATCTCCACTACAAGTAATGACTTCAAGCTAAGAGTCAATACTGCATGCACAAACTGAAAATGTTTCAATTCTACTTTGAGCACTTAAAAGGCCTAACGTCTGCACAGCTCTAAACATACTCTTGAGAGGTACACACCTCAAGCTTCTAGGAAGTCGTCATCAAGTCTACATGAAACTTAAAAAAACTTTTCATTGCATATTTTGTCAACCCAGGATGGTACAATGTAAGTCTATATTCTTATATGCTAAATTATATGAAGCAAATCATCGTCCCCTTTATATTTTTAACTTTTCTGTAATTGCATATCACAAACAAACTAGTCACTTTCAGAAAACAAGCATATTGCAAGCTAATATAAAGCATTTCCTTGAAGATAGAATCACCATATTAGACTTCTTGCTAAGACTTATTCTTCCAAATGCTACTTTTAAATATTCTAGTAATAGCCTATGGGGCGGCCCATCTATTTGTTGTAAAAATGAAGGGAGAGCATGTTGTGCACTATGATGTCAGGATGCACACATCAGATGTGCTCTTGGCACGGTTTCTTACCCCAATGTGATTGCTTTGTATTCTTTTCTCGAATTTCAAATTATAGATTATAACACACACCGCACAATCAGAACGCACGTTGGGTTTACCTCAGATCACTTACAGAGACACAGCTTTTTTCCGGACCAACTTAAGTGCATGCAGACAAAAGGTACACTTTTAGAAAAATTGCGCCTTGCCTGGTTTACGTAATAGGCAAAAGTCTGACGAGCAAGTGTTCTCATAAGGGTAGTCTGCAAATTGCAATTACAATCTGCAGCTAAATATAGTCCATGTAGAGTAGAACACTTAGTACACCTCAAAGCGAGTGTTTATGACGATGATCACGAAATATTTGAACTAAAATGATGGTTAATTTGGCAACAATCTCAAGAAAACCAGCAAATCCCCACTCACCTTCATCGTATCTCATTTATTGGGTTTCAGTCCATTGCCTACCCCATTATAGACCAATCACATAAATTCCATAACATGAATAGCTGGCTTAGTCCCTCAATTTTTAAAATTTTGGTCCGCTTGGTCTTTCCCGCGTGTTACTAGAATAAAATACGAACGTCTAAGCATCAAATTAAACTCAAAATGCTTGACAAGTTCAATAAGGGCAAAAACAATAAGAAACGCCAATATCTACACTTTCAAATACTATTCCAGAGATTTGCAAAAATTCTAAGGACCCAAAACCAATGGAACCCAGGGAGTGTACTGTAATTAAAAACATCTCACAAGTATATTCAAGTATAGTCACACTAAATTAAAAGCCAGTAAAAATCTAACCCAAAGAGTTCGCAAAAGGTCAGCAATATATTGAACTGAAAACCGTTAAACCCTGCAACGGAGTGGCTTACACGTTGAAAGTACCGGAGACGGTGTGGTTGGCGGACCTGACGGCGGCTTCGAGATCCAACCCGCCGACAAGGGAGGTGCTCTCCTCCGAGGATTTGGAGGCCGCCGCATAAGAATTCCAATCCGTAAGCAGCGACGAAGACGTTGTCCGTTGTGGTTGTTGGACCTGATCGACCTCGGCGCTGCCCAGAGAAAACCACTTCTGCATTTTTGTTTAAGCTTCTTGCAGAGGTTCGGGGAGGACACCGTAATCGTTAAGCAAAAGTGTGACGTTGAAATTTGGACTTGTTCCGGTGGCTTAAATGTTTGGTTAGGTGGTCAAGTACTCGCTTACTTTAGTAGAAAAATATTCGTTACAACCATTATACGATGTTACAATCAAATGATGATCGTAATATTGAGTATATCAATTAAGTATTTTTATTTATGTCTATTTGATAATATCTGGCCACACCAGTAACAACCTGCCAAATTATTGTCGATCCCTCTCCCATTTTGGGTGACAACAAATTGACGGTGGAAGCTTTCGACAGGGCGAGGGCAAACGACATTGTTATTATTCCTGTTCGCAATGGCTGAGACAATGCTTGTCGAGGTCTCCCATCTCTCTCTTGTCAATTTAGGTGATCTGGATGCCACCGATTGATGGTCGCTGAGCTTTTTCTGCTCCCTTTATCTTGTTGGAAGGTGATAATATGTTGTTTAGGTGACGTGATTATCACAATTCTTTATCTATTCTCATACTTTCGTGCTCTTACTACTAACATGGTTTTTTGTCACAGTATCCGCCCTCACGAACTCTCATGCTCCAGCTTAGAGATTTGCCTCATCTTTATTTTTTTTTAGCATTACATGAAAAGTATAAAATCCATACTCGGTCCGCATATTTACTCTTTCCATACTATAATTTTGTCATTGAAGAGACTTTAAGCAAAGTTAGACTAAATGAGTGCTATTACGACAACTATACTTGTTACCTTGAATTCCTTTTTCTCTCTAACTTACAAATGAAAACTGCCTATTTTAACAATTCTTAGTCTGCAAACTTCAAGAGATTTCATTTCACAAAGAAGAAAAAAAGGTAAGATTCTACTATTAATTGCATCTTCACTTCAGAAACATTGCCTGAACGGCTGAACATAATATTCCTGTACTCCCAAGTCCCAATTGCTCTCA
The DNA here is from genome assembly GCA_033070095.1 of Escallonia herrerae. Taxonomy (NCBI): domain Eukaryota; kingdom Viridiplantae; phylum Streptophyta; class Magnoliopsida; order Escalloniales; family Escalloniaceae; genus Escallonia; species Escallonia herrerae. The sequence goes on from JAVXUP010000754.1 coordinate 96,367, forward strand.
CAAGTCAAAAACGAAAATGGGTGAGGAATGGGAAGAAAATTCTCGAAAACATAGGGGTAACTGCAATAGACATGAACCACCTTGTTCATTTAAAATTTCACTGTACCAAACTTTGACCACCTTAGCGGCTTCGCTGGGGATTCTTGGAAGTGGAGAGATCGAGGATTGTTAAAATTTCTTCCTGAGTTAAGATCGGACGTACATATGTAAATTGGGAGCTTGCTCAGCCATGGGGAATTCCAAAGATTTTGCCTTGACAACCGATGGCAGTATTGGCTTATTGAGCATTATATCGTCGTGACATCATTTGTTTTTTTAACTCGCTCAAGTTTAATTATATTTACCTTTACCCAGAAGAGAAAATATAGGGTTCTACTACTGAGTGCCTTTTCACTTAGAAAACATGGAGCCTGAACATAATTGATAATACTACCTGTACTGCCAATTGCTCTCACAAGTCAAAAAAGGAATATGGGGTGGGGATGGGATGGGAAGAAAATTTGATAAGGGCATTTTCTACCAAAATTATCTGAGTATATGTAGTAACATAGTATGGCAATATAGGAAAGAACAGCAGGCGCTAACACACTGCTCCATGAATAAAGGTAACCAAGATCAACTTATAGAACTTTCAAGAGCTGCACCTCAAATATCAATGGCTCATTTACATGAGATAGAAGGCTGCGTCGTGGGCCAAACTGCAATGAAGAACCATAATTGTAAGGCCATGCTAAGGATATACAGCACTATATAAGTTTAAAATCCTATTTAGTGATCGATATAGTTCGCTAACAAAGAACAAAAGAGGCGAACAAGGGGCTTCAACAACATAAAGTTCAGGGGCACTCGAGAGGGAGATGGCAAAACCTCATCAGGGATTGGCTGTAAGTCCTCAGTAATGTTCCTGCAGAAGGAGGTATTAAAGCTCTCCTCTTCCCTGAAAACAGTGTATAGAAAAAGGTTTGGTAGCTGTACGCTCTGAGGGAAATGGCAGGCACTATCAGCTGTAATCTCACGATCAAGTTAAATATGATCTCCTACATCCACCAAAGGTGAGTGACAATATACCTCCAGCTTTCATGCCTATCAGTACCTCCTTTAAACCCTTGATAATCTGCCAAATTGTACAGCATGTAAGTTAAACTAGACAATATTGTTGTGTCATGTGTATCTGTGTGCCTAAATGCGCGCTTACACATGTATGCTTGATAGGAAAATCGTGATTGTAATGCCTATTGGACATGACGACAGTTCGCATGGAAGGATAGAACTAGCTTTAAAAATGGATGAAATCGAGCATAAGTGAATCCCATTTTAACTTTTAAAAAAGAACATAAATCATATTTTTCCTCATGCAATGAAATATTCCCTCATCTAGAATATCCAACTAGTGTAAACTTCATCTCAGAAAGACCAAAAGTCCTGGAAAAATGTTATTGGGTTCCTGGTCATAATTTCTTTGGTGGATGACAGAAGGCAATCTCCCAAACAAGAAATGCATCACACCACCAGGATGACAATATTCATCAACACCATCTGACACCACTTCTTCTGTCAAAGTCATCACTGTGCTTTCAAAAAATTACAAGGTGGCAACTCACAACCTATCTCCATTACAAAAGGTTCTGATGGTCGCAAGAGAGACTGCTTTTAGCCATACTTTTTAATGAAAATAAGCCACTATCTATACAGTAAGTTGCAATAAGCTCATATCAACAACAAAATGCAGAAAGGTATAAAGCACAAGTGTGTATCTTCTGCAAAGATTGTGGAGAGAGAGAGATGGCTGGCTTTTAACAGTATTCCTCTTAATGGTCACCATCCTTGAAGGACGATGAATGAAAAGCCAGAGACTGAAAAGGATGCAGGTCTGTGGAGATATGAACATTATCAACTAGCTCTGCGTTCATTCTCAAGTGGCATTTTTGTTCCCAAATTCACTTCTCCAGAAGGATGTTGACAAGGACTGACAGAACTCTATTATCAGGTTTACGCACCCATATAATACTTCAGGTCCTTTGAAATGAATGAATTATTAAAGGAACATTAGCGGTTTGCCCCTGAATGATATACGTCCAAATTCCATTACATAAAAATTTAAACTAGAAAACAAATTACTTAAAGAAAAAGGAAGAAATGCAAATCAATAGGCAACCTTTATTAAAGCACAAGTTCACAATGATTATCACTAGTACTGCAAGGCTTACCTCCTCTGTGCCCTCCCCTCAAAGACACAACACAAAATTTTCTATTTTGTGTCTCAGCAGGAGGGCAAACAAAAGTGAAAATGGAATCTAATAGATTATAATGACCAAGAATGGCCTCATCTAAGTAACCTTGGTGTTGGACAGTTGGAGATCCTCAGCTAATATCAGTGTAGAAAGTAAGTGAAGTGAAAATAACCATAAATATTGCCTATAGTTACTAGGATATGAACATGAAACAATGAAACATAGCTAACCTGCTTCTCATCCAGAGGAAGTAAAACAGGATTGCTCTCTCCACTAAATTGATCCACAGTGCTATATGTAAAAAACATAGAATTCAGTTATTTAAATGTTTTCTTTTGGCAATCGAGAAACCAGATATAATTGTGGTCAAGAAATAATAATCATCTGAGATGTAAATGAAACCTGTACTATTATCTGAATTAGGAGAACAACACAAGAAGTTAAGGATTCGTATGCTACATATTATTCCATGTCAACCACAAACATGGAGAAGTACCTATGTACAAAATATCCATTTGATCGGCGGCACACGTAATTAACTTCAACCAGATCCCCTTCATGAGCCTGTGGCCCTTCTCCTTCAAATATATCTTGAAAGAGAACCAGTAATTTAGTATAGAATCAAAATGGACGTAAACTAATTACAGGACCCCCCCCCCCCCCCCCCCGCCCCAAAGAAAAAAAGAGAAAAAGGGAAAAACCACTAAAAGGGCCCACAGAGGAAACTAAGATTAATATAGTTGACACCTATGCCATTGGTAGCCTGATGTTGTATTTCTCCAGTAATAACTCTTATATACAAAAAGAAAAAAAGATGTAGCACATTTCTCAATAAATGTTAAAACTCGGACCTCATAGTAGTTAAGAGCTACGAAATCCACAATCACCTTCTCGAAACACAGAAAGAAATACTAATTCAGTGGCTCCAACACAGAACCTCAGATACTTAGCCACAAAAGCAGCTACTTAAGGTTCTTAAAATAGTAACGAGGTATTAGCCATAAAGCAGCAACGTGATACCGCTAAACCACAACAGCTAACCAAAAATAAAATAAAATCTTACTCCATAAGTGTTCATCTTGATGATTGAATCAGTTTATGCTTACTTAGGACAGGTTAAGTAAGCTGTTTATGAATGATACCAAAACACCAAGTAGTTAAACATAACATATTTGCTACCTCAAATGTGGAAAAAGATGTTTACCTTGTATCCTAACTCCACTGGCTATCTTCCACGTCCTGGATGCTTCAAACCCCAAGTGAAGTCATACATAAGAACTACTAACAATTATCAATTGCCGCTTAAAGGAAGTACAAGCAAAATAATCTCTTCTTCGGTTCTTCCAAACTGAAAGAAATAGAAGTACAAAACAGAAACTACAATTACCGAATTACTTCAGGTTCTTTCATCTCCGGCGACTGTGCAGCCAGAAGAGGATAGACATTCAGAGAAATTGGGCTTAATCCTATAAATTGTAAAAGTGACCTTCTTGGCACCATTTTGACTATTAGGGAAGTTAATTCACGAGGAATGTTCTGAGCCAGAACAATCTTGGATTGCTCTGCGCCCATAGACCTGCTTCCAGCAAAAATCGTAGATTAGTGACGAATACATGCCGTCAGTTAATCAGCACGCCTATACACAAGTGAGTCATGTTTAGAGCAAGTTTCGTCTTAAAATTAAAAGAGGAATGCTTTTTGGCAATTAATGCTTTTGATACGATGAAAATAAATTGAGGGCAATTCTCACTATTTCCTTAACACATACGTCATAAAAGACTTCCATGATACACTATAAATGAAACATCAGACCGCAGATGACTGGTTAAGCAATATTTTCTGAATGGCGGATTACATCCAAATCAATGGTTTTGCTAACAGCAGATACCCAAAATGACTGCTTTAGCCACATTTTTTCATCAAAAGCTCCAACATTAAGCAGTTCCTTTAAATCTGTACTATACCTCATTCTCATGAAAACAAAAACCCATTTATACGAAAGAAGACTGGCAATCCCCATAAGATCTAGAACTGAAATGAACAATCACCAATTGGGTAAGACCAAAGCAAACATGAGCAGTTTTTTACCGTGAATTGCTGAAAGCGCGAGGGAGTTGGATTAAGGTTTGGGGTGAAAGTGCTTCCATAGCAGTGAAACAACACGGTCAAATGGGGGTTTCAAAGCTTATTATGGAATTAGGGGCCGTAGTCGTGCACCTTTTGACCTAGATGAAGTGTGCATCAAGTTGCCCGAGTATGGCTGATCATTTGCTCTTTGCCATGATCTGGATAATGGGGTCCTACATATTTGATTGGGAGTGACGGCGCCAACTGGCAAAGACAAACACATGAATCCTTTCTGCTTTATCGTCTCTTGTTTTGCCTATTTTTACTTTGGGTGGTCTGTGGTCAAGAGGCAGCAAACAGCTTCCGAGCAAAACCACGTCTTTAGATGTCTATGTTTCAACGCTAGAGAATTGCTCTGGCTTCAACGATTCTTAGAGTCGTAGATAACTTCGAGCCAAACGTATTAATCAACTAAAAGCAACTCCAAACTGTCATTACTTTGGGAACGAATTCACCATCATTTGTGCTTGGGCAGTGCTTGGGCCATTCGTAGGCTGATAGCAAACAAGCAATGCTTGTGGTTAGAAGAACAGGTACGTGTGTACAATACCATGTTGCTTTTGATTTACTCTTCAGGATTAGTTTTGGTCGCATGTGGCTGTAAGGGGGTTGCATCCAAAAGTTATCTTTCTTCTGCACATAAACGCACAAGATGGCATCTGTTTAAAAGCCCGCGAGTGCTTTGGTAACGCAAAAATGGTTACCTATATATATATATATATATATATATATATATATATATATATATATATATATATATGCTCAAGCACAAAATTGGTATCCACCACCCAATACATTGACCTAGAAATGCAATGGAATTAGGCCCCGCACCTTACCCAAATTAACGGTACTAGATATTTTCAACAATTGAAGGTACTTAGATGATTCATTTTCACCATAGCAAGATATAAAGCACATTGGAGAGTCGGCTCCGTTTGGTAACACTTATTTTTTTTTAATTTTTTCTCCAGTTCTATAAACTGAAGAAAATAAACGCGTTTGACACATAATTTTTACTTTTTTTTTTCAGTTTTAAAAACCAGTTTTTAAAACATGACTATTTTTTAAAACTCCAAAAATGAGTTCCCGGTTTTCAGTTTTGGTTTTTATTTTGAAACCACCACCACCCACCACCACCCACCGCCACTGCCCACTGCCGGCCGCCAGCGACGACAGGCTCCTCCGGCGATCGGCAGCCACTGCCGGCAACCATCAACCACCATCAGCAACCGGGGCCGGCAGTTGCCGGCTGTGGTCGCTGGTAGCATCAGCCACCGTCGACAACCGGCAGCCGCCGACCACCGTCGACAACCGGCAGCCGCCGACCACCGCCGCCAAAGAAAAAACTCAAAATAAAAAATGAGTAATTAAACACTCATTTGTTTTTTTTAAAAAAAATTAACTGGTTTTGATTTTTATTTTTTTTTGAAATAGAAAATCAAAATTAAAAGTGTTACCAAACGCTACCTTAGTTTTAAGTGCTTACTGGATATTGATTGATATGTACGATGTCATCAGATGTTGGCAGCGCAAATCAAACCCTTTATCGTAAGATGGGGAGATTAATCAAACAGGGCAAATTTGGGGATGGGGTGAATTAGTTTAGTAAAAGGACGCAGGGGCGGACCACCTCCATGATCAGGGGAAGGGGGGAGATATGGATGGCACCCCTCAACATTTTTGAATAATAGATAATATTTAAAATATATAAATTAATATTTATTAAAATGCCACTATATTGTAGTATTAATTTATTAGGATTTTATTTTGTTGTGTTTTTTACTTTTTGTACCTTGTCATAATCTTTGTCTTTGTCATTTTTTTGCTCTATCTTCATTTTTTTTTTAAATCCTAAGTTCTAGAACTCCAGATTACAAAAAGACAAGAATAAATTAAGGTCAGTTATTTTTTCATTTTAGATTCTTATAATTTGTTAATTTATACGTGACTAACATACTCATATAATTGATAAACACATTAGTAATATATCAATAGAGTATAAATTAAGTTTTTTCCATGCAAATTAGTAATTTATTCTTGACTAAACAAGTTAAATAAATCACTACGCATAGCAAAAATATATTATTAGTAGTCAAATTGAGCAATTTATTTTGTATTTAACGTATTCAATAGTGACGCTGATTATAATATGTTTATAATTATTTATATTTTATGTGAACTTGAACGTTCTGAACTCTTTTATGATAGCTATCAATTTTTTTATTCTTTTTTAGCAGCCTGCGATTACATTTTCTGGATCCGCCCCAGCAGGGACGGGAATGCCCATATTGTCCTTCATATGTAAGAAACAATGCCTACTTAAAGCAACGAGTGTTGAACGCGAGCAGTAATCCACTTACAAAAGAAGGAAAAGGGCAAAAAGTTAACCAAAAGAGAACCTGACAAAATTTGAAGCGTCGTTTGTGACTCTTAGGATTATTTACTCCAAAATTCGAAGCATAAAGTCATTCCAAAATCAGATAGAAAATGTTTGGAGAAGATGGCTTCTTGAAGAAGGATATGCTATTCAGGATTGAAATTGAGGAGTCCACCGATGGACCATCATCCTTCGACAGACTCCTCACCGCCCATGTACTGTCTTCGGAGTTGCCCATGTTTGGCTTTCTTGTGTCAGCCTCTCAAGCCCTTTAAGCCTCGAGTCCTCCTTCATTGGACCTCGCTTGACTTGTGGTGCTTGGACTGGGATTTTGCCTTCAAGCATCCTCACGACAGAGGACATGGTTGGCCTAAAAAGGGGAGAAGGGTTGGTGCATAACAACGCGATGCTTAGCATCCTCATAGCCTCCTCTTCAGGATACTTTGAACCAAGACTGCGATCAACAAGTTCTAGGAGATTTCCCTGCTCTTGTAGGACGTAGGCCTTCAGTCCCATGCGATGCTTAAAGAAGCAAAGGGTAAAGAATCTTCACCTCCGACATAATGTACGAACTTACCCAATGAAATTGGCATAACAAATACAGAAATTTACCAGGACATATTTCTCGGTTAACAAAGGACCTCAAGCCCTCGTGCCAACTTTAATGATGTGTACATATGTTAGCAAAGAATGATTAGTTCTTTGCCAGAATGGAAGACAATTAGGCAGATTGGTTTCTAGTAAAAAAGGGAAAAAAAGAAGGTAAAACAAACTAAGATGAAGTAGCCTTACAGTCTCCTTAAGTAACTCAAACTTCCGAGGTTTTCGGGAAGAGGTCCTCCAAGCAGATTATCCTCCAAGATCGATCCTGTAATCGTAACTTCAGATTAGAGCCAAAAAAGCAATATTGAATGCACTCCATTACGTACATAACTGCATTAGTTTACTTAACAGTTCTTCAAGAGTAGCAATGTCACTAACTTCCTTAGGAATTGAACCACGTACTGATGCGGTTTCCCAAAAGGGCCCTGTACAAAAAGAGAAACAAAAGCATTTCTACCATTCTGATAGAGCAGAAAGAGGACTCGCAGATACGCAAGCAAAAAAGTGAACTTTCAAAATGGTGAGACGAAGCTGACCAAGGGTTATGGGAATGGATCCGTTGATATAGTTGCGGCTCAGATCTCTGTGCCAATAGCATAGACATACTTGGCTTCTAAACGATCGATAGATGAAACGTGCCATGCAAACAATACCAAGCTTCACTAACATTGAACGTTTGGAAGGCTAAAGTTCTTCACATATTGATAATCATTTTTCATAAAAGGATTGCAAAGGGGTGTACGTAATGTGAACTCGTGAAATGAAATGTTGTGAGTGTAAGTGGCCAAGGGATATGTTACGTTGTTCTAATAACACAAAGATGGTATGGCCATGCCTTTGCACATGTGTGGTGCACTGTATGCGCGCTTGCGCTCGAACGGTGGAAAGGCATTATGCGCACTTCGCATGTGTACATGTCTCTGAGAGCCCTCACTGCGAAAATATTTTTTCGGGAAAAAAAACGTGGTGAAGTAGAATGAAATCAGAGGCTATTCTTGTTGAAAGAAAGGTAGATCTAGAGAGGAAGAAAAGCATTTATTGCGTAATAGATACCAATTGTTCATACCCTATTCTGGTCGCACCCCAGGACCCGCTAAGGGACCCACTTTGCGCGACACATCACCCAGTCAGCGGTCAACTTTTCAACGCTCAAGAGCCGGTCAAAGCAACGCATGCTCAAGTCACGTGAACCGCTCGTGAAGCGACCTCGGCGTGCCTTCCACCTTGGGGGTTGGCCACCTCAAGGGGTCGGCCACCCCAAGGAGTCGACCACCCTTGGGGGTCGGCTACCCCAAGGGGTCGGCCACCCCAAGGGGTTGGCCACCTTGAGGGGCTCGGCCACCCTTGGGGGTCGGCCACCCCAAGGGGTCGGCCTCCCTTGGGGGGTCGGCCACCCCAAGGGGTTGGCCGCCCTTGGGGGTCGGCCACCTGCCTTGACGACCGACGCCCGTCACCTTTGACCGTGCTCCGTTGTCACGACAACCGTCGCTCGCGGCCGCGCTCCGCCGTAGTCGCGACGACTGTGGCTCTCGGCCGTGCTCCGTTGTCACGACGACCGTCGCTCGAGGCCGCGCTCCACCGTAGTCACGACGACCGTCGCTCTCGGCCGTGCTCTGTCGTCGCGATGACCGTCGCTCGTAGTCACGACAACCGTCGCTTGTGGCCACTCTGTCGCCATGACGACCGTCGCTCACAGTCGCGCGCCATCCACGCAACGACCCCTGACGCTCTCTGTCACATTACAGTACCCCGGCACCAGGTAAGGACTCGCGACAGTTGTCACAGCGCCCATGCGCCACAATTAAATTTTCGTGCTGTAGGCACCGCGCCTATGCGCCACAATCATGTTATATGCTTACGGGATGGGCTCACAACCTGAAAGCCATCGCCGGCACAATCACAGGGGGACTTCGCTCCGTGCTCTGGCACGAGGACCCTTCACAGTGGGATAGGCGACTCCTCCGGGACACTATCTCCGCCAGGGTGCCTGCGTGACTGGCCTACGTGCTCTGGCACTGGGGGCTCGCATCGGCACCCCTAAGGACTATGACCCCCGGGTCACTCCGAGATGGGAGCAGGTCTTCGGAAGGGCATCTTGCCTAGTCCACCTGGCAGCTGGGTGTCGGGTCTTCCCCACCGCTGCCAGGACTATGGGATTCAGTAAGGGCTTGGACTGGAGGCTGGGGCAACGGGCTACTCTGACCGTGTTACCGCGACATGATCAGTCTCCTCAGACAGGCAGAGAGATGTTGCAAGGGCAGGGCAGCGCGAACTCAGGGACCGGCAGTCCCAACGGAGAATCAGTGCTTTGGCCCCCCTGGCGACGTGTCGTTCCCAGGGGGTGACACATGCACATTTTTGCCTATAAATAGTGGACTTTGGAGCTTTTTCAAGCATCTTTCTCTCATTTTGGACTTTTCACTTTCTCTCTCTAAAAGACTTTTTCTCTGGAATTCTAGTGAGAGAAACACACTTGGACTCCCGTCTCCGAACCCTTGACGCTGCACCCTTGACCCTGACTGTAGACTGTCGGTCCTATTCGTCGTCGCCCTACCTGCGCGGCGCTGCCAGCCCTCACGACCTGTATGGGGAGCCTTGCCCTCAGCCCTTACGCCGTCCTTACTGTCTCCCGCGTTGCCTACCTGGAAGCTGACTCAGACTGCATCCTTTGTGGCACCTCCACGTAGCATCGAACCATTTTCCGCATCATCACCAATATTGATAGCGGTAGGATAGATAATTATTAAAGTCATAAGTGTACCTAAGGCGCAAAGGATCCTGCAGCCTAAGCGCAAGGCTCAGGCTTGCCCCTTTTCAAAACAATGCACAAAATAAAAATAAACAAATATTAGTATATTAAACAAATAAAATCACGTAAAAAATCTAGAACAGGACAATTTAACAAACGTCTAATACTAGAGAAAATTTCAAATTCAATGAGAAATGGTTAATCATAAGTGAATATAATAACGACATCCTCATATTCGGTGAGGGCTAATGCAACAATGATTTCTTTAAAGGGAATAAATGGCTCCAAATTAGGTTGAGGTTCCTCTTCATTTTTATCTTTTTCGTCTACAAGGTTAACTAGAGAAGTAGATCCACTTGAAAGGGAACAACAGTTCGTGACACAACACTGACACGGGGAATATACGCAACAAATACGATTGACTGGGAATCTAAGGTAACAATGAGTTGTATACACGATGCCAAAATGCAAAAATCAAAAAATTAAATTTTTGGACTATTACTCGCGCCTCCACCCTGCCTTGGGGGCTTAGGCGCACAACGCGTGCGCCTTTTTGAAGGGGATCTACAATGCTTCCATTTCTGAAACTAGTTTCCGCTCCTCCCACTTTGGCACGGAATCCGAGTATCTTATTTCGATCTCCATCCGCTTTGGGAAAAAGGATCATCCAAGTCCTAACCCTCAAGATCAAAACGACTTATTCTTGTTCAAATACGCAATGTTGATATATGCATGCAACTTTTGGTCCTCCGTCCAGTCACAATCATCTAGTTGATAGAAAGCGATCTCGTTACACTGGCCTTGTATACAACACAAATGACAAACATTTTAAGGACAAAAGGGTGGCACATATACATATATAGAATTCCTCGAAACTAAAATTAGATGAAACCCCAAGTGTTAACCATTACCTCTATGCTTGACTTCTAGAATTTAACTTCTATACATATTCCAAAAGGTTTGAAGATGTCGTCTCTAGCAAGTCGTATTACTGTTTCATGTTCATAAAGGACATAATCCTGAGACAACAACCACAAAACATTATCATGGTAAACATCATGATGCCAGGGAAAGTGGGTCCGAGCCTACGTGGAGGTGCCACAAAGGCTGCAGTCCGAGTCAGCTTCCAAGTGCGCAAAGTGAGAGACAGTAAGGACGGAGCAAGGGCTGAGAGCAAGGCTCCCCAGACAGGCCGCGAGGGCTGGCAGTGCTGCGCAGGCAAGACGAAGGCGAGTAGGGCCGGCGACCGACAATCCAAGCTAGGGTCGGCGTCAGGGGTGCAGCGTCAAGAGTTCGATGTCGGGGTCCGAATGTGTTCCTCTCTCTAGAATTCCAGAGATAATGAATTTTTAGAGAGAGAAAGTGAAAATGACAAATGAGAGAGTTCTTCTCCAACATGAAATCCAAGGTCCCCTAATTATAGGAAAAAGGTGCCGATGTCATCAATGTGTCATCAGCTGACACGTGTCACCTCCTGAGGGTGACACGTCACCAGGGGTCCACAAATACCGATTCTCCGTTGGACTGTCGGTTCCCAAATTCGCACTGCCTTGCCCCACACAGCATCTCTCTACCTGTCTGAGAAGACTGAAGACACTGTGCCGCCGTGATCAGAGTAAGCCCGTTGCCCTAGCCTCCAGTCCAAGCCCTTACTGAATCCCACAGGCCTGGCAACGGTGGGGAAGACCCGACGCCCCGCTGCCAGGTGGACTAGGCAAGATGCCCTTCCGAAGACCTGCTCCCATCTCGGAGTGACCCGGGGGTCATAGTCCTTAGGGGTGCCGACGCGAGCCCCCAGTGCTAGAGCACGTAGGCCAATCACGCAGGCACCCTGGCTGAGATAGTGTCCCGGAGGAGTCGCCTATCCCGCTGCGAAGGGTCCTCGTGCTGGAGCACGGAGCGAAGCCCCCCGGAATGAAGACGGTGATGGCTTTCAGGTTGTGAGCCCATCCCGTAAGCATATAACATGATTGTGGCGCATGGGCGCGGTGCCTACAGCACGAGACATTTGATTGTGGTGAATGGGCGCTGCGACAACTGTCGCGAGTCTTTACTTGGTGCCGGAGGCACGCGTCATAAGAATGGCGCAAGGGCGCAGCGACGAACGTCGCGGAGATATACTTGGTGTCGGCGCTAGGGCGCAGCGACGACTGTAGCGAGACCATACCTGGTGCCGTGGGCACATGTCATGGATGTGGCGCACGGGCACAGCGACGACTGTCGCGGAGCAATACTTAGTGCCGGGGGCACGTATCATCAGCGGGGCACAAGGGCGCGGCGAAGTGAGTGTGGTGCCGGGGGCACTGTAATGTGACAAAGAGCGCCAGGGGGCGCGACTGTATCTGTGGGGCGGCGCATGGGGGTGACGGAGTACGGGCGACGAGGGTCACAGAGTAACTTCCTCCGAGCGACGGGGGTCGCGGAGTGACGTCCGAGCAACAGGGGTCGTTGCGTGGATGGCGCGCGACCGTGAGCGACGGCCGTCATGGCGACAGAGCGGCCACAAGCAACGGTCGTCGTGACTACGAGCGACGGTCATCGCGACGACGGAGCACGGCCGAGAGCGACGGTCGTCGCGACTACGGCGAAGCGCGGCCGCGAGCGACAGTCGTCGTGACAACGGAGCACGGTCGAGGGCGACGGTCGTCGCGACTATGGTGGAGAGCGGTCGCGAGCGACGGTCGTCGCGACTATGGTGGAGAGCAGTCGCGAGCGACGGTCGTCTTGACTATGAGCGAGCGACGGCGAGTGAGGGTCGTCGCGGCGATGGAGCACGACCGAGAGCGACGGTCGTCGCGATTACGGCGGGTCGCGAACGACGGTCATCGGTTGTCAAGGCAGGTGGCCGACCTCATAGGGTGGCAGACCCCAAGGGTGGCCGACCCCATAGGGTGGCCGACCCCCAAGGTGGAAGGCACGCCGTGGTCGCTTCACGAGCAGTTCACATGAGTTGAGCATGCGTTGCTTTGACCGGCTCTCGAGCATTGAAAAGTTGACCAATGACTGGGTGATGTGTCGCACAAAGTAGGTCTCTTAGCGGGTCCTGGGATGCGACCAGAATAGGGTATGAACACATCATTACTGTGAAACACAATCTAAAGTCACCATTACAGTACCACAACCAAGCACCTTCAATATACATATATAACAAGGTCGTGCGGTAGGGATCAACATTTTTCAATCTTGTGAACTTTTTTTTCTTAAAATAAAACAAGAACGGACAAAAAATATGAAACGAGATTGTAAAAGAGAATGCGGACAAGACCATGGAAGTGTTTATTTGCTCCCCCAGCCCCAGCCCCCCCCCCCCCCCCCCCCCCCCCGCCCCCGGCCCCATCAACGTCGTCATGTTAATGCACTGCAAGCCGTCAGTTTTATAACGTTTTGTTAGTTTGCTTTCTTCCAGTTGGTTTTGGGAAATAAAATCCCCCAAAATTATAGCAGCTCGTATTCCGTTTCATTATTTTCTGCCTGAACTCAGTTCACCGCGCTCTAGGGTAAGCTTTTTTACGTTCATATCTGAGCATACCTTCATGCAAATTTCGTAGCTTACTAGATCTGTACACGGTTTCTATTCATGTTTTACTCCAATTGCTTGAAAGCTTTAGACTTTTGAATCCATGGATTGAATGATTAGGCTTCGGATCGATTTCTTTTAGCTCTGATCTTCATCCGCCTGATTGTTGCCCTTTTAGCTCTGCTTATGGTTTATCTCTCGATATTGGAGTTGTGATCGCTCCCTTGTTAACAAGTATAGCTGCTAAAATAGTAGTAGCCGTAAGGATTGCTGCATTAGGGGATATAACCATTTTGTGATTTGAACTAGGTATAGTTTCATATTTGTTTTTGTGAATTGATGATGAGGAAGCACTAGGAAATGTAAGGAATCCCACGTGCTGATATTGTTTCATTACAGAGGCTGCTCTTACGAATTTCTTGGGTTTTTAGTGAAAGACAAGTCTTGAAGTAATGTTGTCGTAAGCTGGTTCACAGTTGTTTGGGGCTAAAATAGGAACAGTATGTTTTGTACAAATGTGATATAGCCACACAAAGATTATTATAGAGATGATCCATGCCAGCTTGAGAAGCCTGAGGAGGTAGGAACAGCAAATTGGGTGCCACATCCTTGTATCCGTCCCAAACTCTGATAGAGTGTTGCTAACTCTTTTTCTCATTGAAAGAGAGGTGCTCAAAACTCTTCTCCTGTGGTGTACAACAGCCATAAGTTATACGGCAAGGGTATAGACTAGGCTGAAACGAAACTCAGTTTTATCTGTTGGGGTGTACAATAGCAACTAAGTATGTGTGTGTGTGAGAAATAGAGAGAGAGAGTGTGAGGGAGGGAGGCAGAAATAATTGTTGTCTGAACATACCAATTAGAGGACTTATGGATGGATCCCTCCACTCACACCAACAATTGTGACTATTACTTATGGATCCTGCATCTTACATAACCTTGTTTGCTGGCGAGAAGAAAAATATTTTATTACTTCAGTCTTACTGTTTTACCTACTTCTCCTCAGTCAACCAAAATGAATTTCTCTGGGCGCGGCAAAGCCACTGAGGTATGAATTTGTAAAAGCAAAAGCACTTGTTGACTTGTAGAATTCATTTTATTTAATAAGTTGATATTTATTCACTAAAAATTGCCATCGGAGGGAGCTAATTGCTCCGGAAGACCGCACAAGTTGAACTACCCATGCACAGCCAGAAGCTGTCCAAATGGTCTAGAAAGGCATCATGGACTATGTTATATGGACTCGGTACGAGTGTCCAAGCCGGATTATTGTCCAAGTGCCGGATTCATCTAATTCTTAGAACCCAAGACATGGGGACATAGCAAAATATTTTATCTGTTACTATATTTTAGTTACTCTTACGTTTTAAGTAAAATAGTGTTTTTTGTGAACGCACATTGTTTTAGTTGAATATTTTCTCATCTCAAAGCAATAACGAATTAAAAGAACACTTTAAGATAGTGCTCTTTGTGGCATATCCTATGAGTTGTGTCAGACATATAACCCATACCCATGTCCAAGTGTCGAGTGTCGAGTGTCCGACACGGGTATTTCACGCATTTTGAAGAGTCCGTGTAACATAGATCATGGGGCTGAGACAAAACTATTATCAGCCTGGCAAAAAAGAGAAGACAGAAATAAGCTTTTAACTTGGTCAAGGGCTTCTTCTCCCTTCCCCTCTCTCCAAATGCACCAGGAAAGACTTGGAGCAATCAACCTCTACTGAACAATTTTGAAGGTCCCAACTGATGGAGGCAGGCATAACCCCAGATATGACTGGAATAAAAAATAAAAAAAAACCAACTTTTACAACTCTTTTGGCAGAATGGCTTTCAAGAATGAGAGGATCTACCAACTCAACCTCCAAATCTGCTGTGAGAACCATTTAGTTCAATGAAGTAGACCAAGCATGGATTCCCTAGATTGGTCAGTGCCTCAATGAATGGATCAGGGGACTAAGAAGATGGCAGAGTTTTCTTCTTATCGGCAGTTTGCTCCTGAAGAGGATTTACTATCTTACTGATTGGTTACGAAGTAAATATCCTGGCTTGTGTACAACTAACATACTGGAGTCCGTAGCACTAGAGTTGATATAACTGTATGAATAAAGATCGTCACTTTCAGGCAGACATAATGTCATCTTTGGAAAGATAATTGAAAATATAGCACTGTTTCTAGAAACTAGAAAGTATAGTACTGATTCTCCATGAAAGTTTTGTCCATTACCTCGCAAAATACTTGGACATCTTGTCCTCACTTGTTTATTGGTTTCAAAGTTCCACTTGATAGTTTATCTTCTGTTCTCCATTCTTGGTGATCTACAGATAC
The DNA here is from genome assembly GCA_033070095.1 of Escallonia herrerae. NCBI lineage: Eukaryota > Viridiplantae > Streptophyta > Magnoliopsida > Escalloniales > Escalloniaceae > Escallonia > Escallonia herrerae. The sequence continues at coordinate 112,300 of JAVXUP010000754.1, forward strand.
AATTTTGAGTGCTCCACTTGATACGGTCATTTGCATTCTTTTTTTTGGTTTAGCAGCAGCAGGAAATGGTCAACAGGTTGCTACTACTCCTGCCTTGGTGCTATCATTCTTCACTATAAAAAAGTTCTGACTGTCCTTCGGTTTTTGGTTTGTTTAGGTATGGAGTGCTTTGATGTGCAGGAAATACCATGTTGCAGTGCTTAGAGTGGGTCCAGCATTTTTGTGCTTCCTTGCTGCTGTGCTGTGATCTTGACTTGTATAAACAGTCAAGGGGCCTTGAGGATCCTGAAATCCTTGCAAGAGAGACAGTTTGTATGCAGTTGCCGTATTCTCATGACTTTTTGTTTTCCTTGATATCCCAAATGTATATGATGAATTTCTGGAACAACAAGTTAGTTGCGATGTAATTTTTAGATAGTAATTTCACTTATGTAATTTTTAGATAGTAATTTCACTTATTGTTGCCTATAGATCCACTTATTCTCCTCTAGTCTCGAGAAGCGTATTCTCATCTGTGTTCTGAAAAGATAATTAGTTGTAATCAGAATAACCAGCCAATCCCGCACTCACTTGGTTGACCATCCATAACTGGAATAAGCATTCCGTTCTTGATTAAACTTTTAGGAAATTATGGCCTTTGTATAATTTGATGGCTTTCTCGAATTTTGAGTTTAATAATGGCATGAAAGACTTGTAGTTGGGGTCTAGCTTCCTGGTGAAGTTCCCCAGATTACCTGTAGAGAATATTTTGTTTGTGATAAGTAAACCTGTCAATTTTTTATGTTCTTGTGTATAGACCTTTGGAACAAGAAAATATTATGGTGTTGCATATTTTAAATCCAATTTACTTGGCCATGTACACACCTATTGATGCTAATAATAATTACCTTTTGTTTCGTCTAATGATGGATAAACATCTCCTTTGTACTTACGATTGTGAGTTTTCTCAAATGTATGCAGTTAGTGTAAGTGAAATAGAAGCACTTTATGAGCTATTTAAGAAGATTAGCAGTGCAGTGATTGATGATGGGCTGATCAACAAGGTCCATATTTTTCATTTACAGCTCATTTTCAGTACGCATGTTGGCAATTTTTGGTTTACATGAAGATGCAATCTTTCTAGCATGATTTTATGCTTGCATTCTGTATGTGCGTGTGAATTCCTCTGTCTGTGGGCGTACGCACGTTGCGCACATTTGTCACATTTTAACTGGAGTTTTTTATGCTTTTGTCACATATGATACTGCAGGAAGAGTTTCAACTGGCATTATTTAAGACGAACAAAAAGGAGAGCTTGTTTGCTGATCGGGTACTTGCACTTTACAGTTCTTGTTTCTCCACAATAACTAGAGATATTTCTCAGACGAGCTTTCAGATTGTCGCGTATTTCATGTTTTCCAGCGCGCGCACAGACAGGCACGCACACAGATGTATGTATTAAGACAAGAAAAACATACAAAAAGAAGATAAACCACAGCCAGTTTTGCTTTAGGCACCTGCTTGTTCACTGAAAATTGCATTAGAAACAAAATAAGATGTCTTAACTGATAATGGCAAATAGGTGTAAAGACATGCATATCAATAAACTTGTATGTATTTATATCCCCCCAATACACGTGTGAAATAACATAAATGAGTGAAATAATATTCTTTCTCTGTTTTGTTGTAAATCATTCCATTTTTGCTTCTTAAGTATTGTAAGAGTGATACTGAAAGGCATTATTAGTGTTTCCGGCATTGTGGTTTATTTTTGCAAGTGAAGTGAGATATTATTTATCATTCATACATGGGTATCTGTACTTCAACGGTTTTTTTGCCTTTCATATTTTTGGCTTACCATTCAGAAGATTTACAAAATAGCTTAATATACTACTTGCTTTCTTCTGCTCATTGATGTAGGTATTTGACTTGTTTGACACGAAACATAACGGTATTTTGGGCTTTGAAGAGTTCGCTCGTGCACTATCTGTATTTCATCCAAATGCCCCCATCGACGATAAGATTGAATGTACGTTAGCTGACGTCATATGCAGTTATTCATGTGCATTTAGCATCTGCACTTGTGTGTTGGTATTTCTCTTGACTGTTCCAATACTTCTGATGCTGCAGTCTCTTTTCAATTATATGATCTCAAGCAGCAAGGTTTCATCGAGAGGCAAGAGGTGATTACTGATTTCATAGTGATGTGAGATGAATCCTAAATCAGTTGGAGTTGATTTTTGTTTTGCTGCTGAAGGGATAATTTTGTGTTATATTACTACATCTCTCCAACCAAGTTTGGGGATCTTAAGTTGCAGTATTAAACTCAATTTGTTCTGAAAAAATGCGTGGATGTGTCAGTCTTTAAGGTGTCTGATTTTCGGTGACATTTAGCGTAGAATTTTTCTTAAAAGCTTTCTTTGCATTGAATACTGTTAAATGTGGACAAGTCACTACCACCGAAGTTGAAGTCAACTGGACTACAGTGGCTGCAGATGGATTTTATTCACACATACAGGCACATGGATATGTATATATTCAGATGCACACATATAGAGGGAAGGGGGGTATTCCCTTACATCTTTCTGCCTACTGATCAGTCAAGTTATTGACAGACTTGGGATCCTACGTTCTAAATGTGTTTTCGAATCTTTACTCACAATGATTCTGAATCATATTGATCGCATGTGAATTTGCAATCAGAGCAGTAAGAACTACGAAATCGTCAGAAACTTTTATTTTCACTTGACTAAATTGCTATTAGAATGTTTCAACAAAGTTATGCTGACGGATGTTAAATTTTTGGAATGTTCTCGAATGTCATAAAATCATGGTAAGTGCCAACAACTCAGATGCGGACTTTTCTTTTTATTATGAGTTAATTACGCGGTTGACCACTGTATTATTAGGCATATTTCACTTTGACCATTGGACATCGATTTGTGTCATAATAACCACTAAACTTTGAAATTCGTTTCAATCAGGTCACTCCGCCAATTTAAGTCCGTTTATTTAGGGGTACAACCGTCCATTCACTGTTCACCTTCTTCTTTCTTATTCTTCTTCTTCTTCACACACGCACACACATAAACAACATTCTTCCATTACTAGAACACTGAAGCACTCAAGACCTTGAGCCACAACCATCATGGTCACCCTTCCGAGCCACCCACCAGCAGCAGCAATTAAGTTTAACTACCCCCACCTCTAAAACAACTCTCAGCCACCTTCCCCTCGGTTTGTAACCCTCCCACTGGCACTACGCTGCTACCAAAGCCGCCAACAAACACAAACCACTGCCTTTAATTACCAGACCTGGCTATCACCTTGGCCACCTATGACGCCAAATCTGGAAATCTCAATAATACACCATGGCAAAGCTTCACAAATCTATTTGACAACTAGGCAGGAGCTGGTTTACGACTAGTAGGGCCTTTTTCTCTAGTAGATTACTTCCTCGTCGCAAATCAGTTGGAATGTTAGCTTAGGGTTCAACTAAGCATTGAGTGCTAGATGAAGCAAGGCAGGGAGTCGACTAGGTGGATTGGTAAGATAGCATCATTTGCACCTCCCAGACAGGTTTCAACCCTTTTCTTTGTGGCTGGGGACTAGGTGCCAGAAAGGCACCCTCTGCTGCTAGATGAGAAGAATTTGGTTTACGATCCAAGGGACTGAAATCTGCATTAGAATAGGACGTGCAAATGTGAAAGAGTTAGTGTTGTTAATGCTGGTGGGGGAGGCAACAATGCCGTTATGCATGTGTGTGTGCATGAGAGACACTGTGTGGGTGTGTGTGAGACACTGTGTGTGTGTGTGTCTGTATATATTTTATGGGTCTTTGTGTGTGTCTGTATATATTTTATGGGTCTTTGTGTGTGTCTGTGTGTTGTGCGTGTCACTGTGTGGGCAGCGTGTGTGTTTATGTGTGTGTGTCTTTGTGAGAGAGAGAGAGAGAGAGGAGTGGGGAGGCAATGTGTGTGAGACACTGTGTGTGTGTCTATATATTTTTTGTGGGTCTTTGTGTGTGTTGTGCGTGTGTCACTGTGTGAGGCAGCGTGTGTGTGTTTGTGTCTTTGTGAGAGAGAGAGGGGGGGGGGGGGGGGCAATGTGTGTGCACGGGTATGCGTATGTGTGTGTGACGGTGAAAATGTGTAGGTTGGGGGAGTGTCTGTGTGAGACGGAGAGGGACAGAAGAGAGAGAGAGAGAGAGAGAGAGGGGAAGGAGGGAAAAGAGAGAAAGAAAAGGAAAATTCATAAAGACTAGCGTAAAAAGACCAATATACCCCTAAGTAACCTAACGCCATCAAGATTAATTTGACAGAGTGACCTGATTGAAACGAATTTTAAAGTTTAGTGGTTACTATGACACAAATCGATGTCCAGTGGTCAAAGTGGAATTTGCCTAATAGTACAGTAGTCAACCGCATAATTAACTCTTTTATTATTGTAATTGCATATATGAATGAATTCTGACTGGTGGATAATTACAAATTCAGTAAAATTTTGTTTTGGTCTGCCTATTTCTGTTCAAAGCAAACCTTTAGAACACTCGTGGATGATTATAGACACCTGTGGATGATCTCTACAATAATACGAAGGACCCAGAGAGAGAGCAAAAAGAACCCAAAAAAAAAAAACAGAAGTGGTGACTTAAACGGTAAAATGTATTGTTTCATTGGATTGACATTATGTCTGAGCCTTTGCATTCTAAAACATTATTGTTCATCATGTTTCTACCTTTACAAGGAAATAATGGAAATGATCCTCTTTGCCTGTAACTGGTTGTGTAAAATTGATTCATAGACCATGACAGCATGGAAGGAGTAGAAGCACAAAATATGCATGAAACCCTCTTCAGAGTTTAATCATTTTTCTTAGTTTGGACTTTAAAGAAGAAGACTTCTGAATAGTACTGAGTGTTTCACTTTTTGTAAAATTTCCTCTGATTTTTTTGACTTTTCGTCACCTTCTGTATTTGTAGGTGAAGCAAATGGTAGTGGCTACCCTTGCTGAATCTGGTATGAATCTTTCAGATGATGTCATAGAGAGTATCATCGATAAGGTATTTCCTCTTCCTGATATAAACCTTTTGGCTTTTCTCGTTGGTTGGTGCGCGGTTAGAATTTACATTTTCTCTACTACACATGAATACAGTGTATTCTGTTATTCACCTTTGCATATTATGTGAGCTCTCATACTATGGTAGCTTTGTAAGTTTGTAAGTTCCTTCTGTGTCTGCGGGATCTGGTAGGTGAAGTGCTTTGTCATTGGTCTTTCCAGTCAACTGACTACCTAGTCATGAATGCAATATACTCTGTTATTCAGCCTTTGTAAATTATGTGAGCTCTCATACCATGGAACCTATATAAGTTTGTAAGTTCTACTGTGTCTGTGGGATGTGGTAGCCAGTAGGTAAATTGCTATGTAAGTGGTCTTGCTAGTCAACTGACTACCTAGTTGTTCAAATCTCTACTTGTAACGTATTTGCTCAAAGACGCTAGGTGGTGATGTATAATCAATATTTCTTACTTGTCCTCTAGGTTAATGGACATTTTGAGCATTGGCTATAGTAAGCCCATGGGACTCATTAATTCAGTTTTATTGGTCTATTGATGAAATTTTGTTTTGGAAAACGCTGTCTTTTAGTTAAGTGAGCCTATTAGGTAGCAAGTGCATGTAGAATTTGTTTTGCTGATCCTGGTTGTAGAAGCCAGCATGTAAGTTGTGGCCATCTTACACCACTTCAGGAGAGGGAGGTAGGGAGGTACACATGCTACAGGTCATAGAACTAGTTAATTGTCCTCTTGTACCAAATCCTTAAATTTCTTGTTTTCGACATTGACAGCTAAATATTTAAATTGCTGGTGCAAAAGTACTCTACGAGGTGCGGAGTGCATATGTTTTTAATAATTTCTTCCTGGTTTTTGTTATTCTAAAAGCGTATAATTGGATTGCATAAATTGTTTTGGACATCATTTTAGACCTTTGAAGAAGCCGATACAAAACATGATGGAAAAATTGACAAGGAAGAATGGAGAAGCCTAGTTATGCGACATCCATCCCTTTTGAAGAATATGACCCTTCAATACCTCAAGTAAGCTCTGGATTACATTATCCTTCCTTCTTCACTTGCATATTGATGAACACCAATGGTTCACTACTGGTGTTACCTACTCTGTCATATACGGATCAATTTCATCCGTTTCTCCTGTGTCAACAGTTGTGTACTACGAGCAGAATTGTTATTGTGTTTATTATTGAAACTGCTGCTATTCAACTAAACCAGTCCAATATTCCACATGATGAATAGCTCCACTGGCTGTCAGAACCTGAAACATCCTTTTGAGCCGTGGTATTACATTTTCCTGTTTGGTTTCAACAAGTGAACCGGTTCAGTGTCTTCTTGACCAGTATATGTCCACTTTGGTTCTTCTGATGTCAAGGGCTCGCAGATGTTTGTGCTTTTCTTTTTAGCTAGTTTCTGTTGTCAATTACTACATCTGAACATCTACGTACTTTACTTGAACAGGGACATCACTACCACATTCCCAAGCTTTGTATTTCACTCAAGAGTTGAGGACACCTGACTCCAGATCTGCTTTTGAATGCAGCCTTCTTTTTGGTTATCAGCCTAAGAGGACATTGTTGTGATATATGTGTGTATTCACCAAGACCTGTGGTTGCCTTTCTGTTTTTAATTTTTATGATTTAACTTTTGTTTCCTACTTAGTAGATAATGTTTTTGCTTTGAATTTTGCCTCCTTTGCTGATGTCTATGTTTTACTAAATTGCAAGTCAAGAAAATGATTCGATTACCATCTGTTTATTTTATTTTCCTCATGGATTAACTTGCACTCTCTCTGCATTTGTTTGGGGGTGTTGGAGGAGATTGTCTGCTATATTAGAGGAAAATATAGTGTTTGAAGCGTCAGTTGTTCTAAAGGGAGGCTGTGACGATGATACTGTCTTTCTGTGTTGTCTCGTAAGTGGAAGGCTTCACTAATTTGTTCCCAGTACAATGAGGATCGTGTATCATGTACCCGAAGCTTGTTAAGCATACAAACCTAAGCAGTGATATGCATCCTAAATGAAACTTGGTTTAGCTGCGGATTTGAGCACCCTCCCTGTCAGGTTCTTGTAAAGGTGTGGCTTGTTGGGAACCCAGTGATGGTGCAGGGTGGAAGGAGGCGCTTGCTCTGCGGTTCTTCTAGCAGCCCCTTCCACCATGCTGTTGTTGTTGTTGTCATTCTTCCGTTCATTATGGGAGATTTGGTGTTATTGACATTTGGAAATCAAATATTTAGGCCCGGGAACTGGTTAAATTTATCATGGTCGTAGTTGTTGGGATTTTTTGGAATTAAGTGTTGCATACTTCTGAATTTTATTCGGGTTGGGTTTACGATTGATAACGCAATGTGTTTCTGTAATCTCGTATTTGGCGTTGGTCAATGGAATATCAAGTACCATTGTTGACTCTCCGGGTGGGACTTAGACAAGGGGATTCGCCCTCTCCTTTCCTTTTCGTTTTGAGTGCGAAGGCATTGTTTGCGGCTTTATGTGCTGGCATGGATTTTGGGGAGCTGCGTGGTATTGCTGTCTCTCGGCACTCTCTTCCCATTTCGCATTTTTTTATGCAAATGATAGTTAACTTCTCTTTCAGCTTTCTTATGAATGTGTCCGTTATCTACAAAGAACTATAGCGGCCTACTGTCGCCGGTCAGGTCAAGTGATTAATTATGACAAGTCAATCTTGATGTCAGCATCAACGCTGCTTGGAGGGTTGCCAAATTTGCTAGGTGTACTTTTCATGTTCTTTTGGGTTCGGGCAGATATTTTGAAGTGCGGTTGGGTTGGATTGCTAATAAAAGAGAACCTATATGCATGTGCTCTACTGGATCGAATTTGACAAAAATGTCAAGGCTGGATGGGATTACTTCATAGTCGATTCTGACAGTGATTAAATCAGTGCTATGGCCTATGTTCAGTCATAATATGTCAATGATTCATTTTTCAGCGTCGTTCTGTTACCAAGTCCATTCCATGTTCTCCAATTTCTTTTGGTCAGGAGCAACTAGCTCTGGCCATTTGCACTAGATCAGTGGCAATCACTTGTGCCAACTTTTAGCCCAAGGTGGGTTGGGTCTCTAGAACATTCAATGGATGAATTTAACGCTCCTAGCAAAAAAGCGGGTGCACGGATGTTTTCTTAGTCGAGTTTTCTAGAGAAATTACTGTACGCTTCAAAACTTCCTTTAGCATAAGCCTACAGGGCAGCTTTCTTGCCGTTGCAAGAGTATTTTGTATGGCCGAGAACTTTCATTTAAAGGTTTGTGGCGCCAAGTCTAGGACGCTGATCAGGTGCCTTGATTTTCTAGTCAATCTATGGCTCACCTAAGATCCTATCCTACGGAACATTAGACATTGTTGAATGTTCTGGGAGAGGGTTGGCTGCTATATTACTTGGAGGCGCATCTTCCGACACTTGTTGCTTAGGCTATTATTGCCCTGTATTTGTCCAGGTTTGGTTTTCCAATATAATGGTATTGGACGCCTATGAAACGTGGCGAATCTAATGTGAGCTCTGCTTGACATCCTCTAGAATCAAAGGGCAGATAGACCCTCATATTTCTTAATATCCAGCCGGGAGCCAGGCAACCCTTTTGGAAGCTGAATCTCCCTCGTAAGGGCATTTTTTTTCCTCTAACAATGTATTGGGATCGCTTTCCAACTTGGGCTGCATGCTATATCATAGAAACCAAAGGGAGATTATCTTATGTCGTTTGTGTCTTCATCGTGCAAAGACTGCTTCACATCTGTTCTTGCAATCTGAGGCTGTAAGATCGGTCTGCTTTGGCGGGAATTTAGGCTTACAGTTTAATTTACCGCACTCCTCTTTTATATTTTCCCAGGCCTTCACTTGTATTGCTTGTACACTCTGGTACATATAGGCGGTGCGCAATCAAATTGTGTTTCACAATTCTAATTTTTGCCTTGTCAATGAGCTTTTCCATACTCGTTGTCTTTGGTGCTCGAGTTTATTTGCCTCTGAAGGCGAACGGGGGAGTAAAAGATTCCCGGCACCTAGGTCAAGGCCTGGTTGCAAGGAAGAGGATTTCGTATCAATCAGTTACAGACAAAAAAAATAATCCTGCACTCTTGCCTCTCACCTGTATCAAGTGTTCGACCAGTTTCTTTTCACTCTAGTATGATTTTGATCCCAAGCAATCCCGAGCGGGTAATCGTATGGAAGCAGTCAACGAGATAGGTTTACTAGTGGGTTCATTAGCATGTTCAGTTTGTTGTATTGATCACTTGCTTGTCGTTGTGATGGCTTTGACATACTATGCTTAGGCTTCTGATCATGGGTTTTTCGATCTCAACTTTGAAACTAATAAAACCACCCGGTGGTGGGGGGTAACTAGATGTTTTAAAATTAAGCTAATCAAAAACATGTATCTCAATTAACCCAATGAACAAGCTATGCTAAGTACGTGATTTCAACCAATTATTGAGGTTCCCTAATATGCTACTTCGCCCCTTGTGCTGCTAAAAGATGAAAGTTAAAATGTATCTCAAACTTTTGTAATCGCTACAAAAGTGCTTTATTATCAATGTTATTCTCATCTTTATCAACCAAAAAAAAGAAGAAGAATGTATTTTAGAAATAAAAGGGGATTAAAGTACATTTTTACCAATAACAAAAAGGATGAAAAGCTTATAAGGATGGAGAAAATAGCATTTTTCCTTTTTTTTTAGTAGATGAGTAAATATATATAACATTGGTAAAGCAAAAGATCGCCGAGATTTGTTAGATTAGCTTTTTTTTGGCCTTTATAAAATAAACTTCTGATCACACGAGAGGATGCAAATGATGCAAAACGCGCAAACTGTCGCACGACACAAAACAAGGAATCACCATCACCGCAAGCTCGACTACTTTTCACCGCAAGATCAATGCACCAATACGACCCTATCGCTAAGTAGGGAGACTTAAATCAACTGCAACAAGAGACTAAACTAATGAAGAAGGTCCTAAGTACCCAACTCCACTCTTAAAACTGTTTACCTAACGAAAGACCGAACAATGTGACTCACCAACTCTCCGTCCCAAGGCTCCAACCCTTCCCTCCCCTAGGATATCCATGACTTCCACCCCTACAATAACCTAGCTAAAGTAAAAGAAGTGGAGAAAACAATCAGAAACTTAAGAACCCCTCCAAAAACCCTAAAAAGACTGACTGTCAGACCGGTCATACCACCTTTACGCCCCACAAACCACTAAAATCTATATCTATATCTATACTACATATAAAAGTGTGGATCCTTAGAAATCATTTTTTGGACCACAATACCCTTCTTATAATTTAAAATTACTCCATTGCCATTCAAAACATAATTAACATACTTTGAATCTAAAATCTTCTAACAAATCCATTTTTTCACTATTCTTAAATGCTACAATTAATACATAGATATCTCTCTCATTTTTCATAAAATTATAAGAATAAAATATACATATGTCCATTGACATCCATAACTTACTGCTTTACATAGATTAGGACATTCGAGACTTGAATGATAACATCTTATGACGAAAGTAGATCAATTAACTTTTCTCAAATGATCATTAGAATGAAAATGATTTTCTCTAAAGATAGATAAATTTTATTCTTATGTTGTTTTATGGATAATTGGTTCAGTCTTTTACATAGGCAATGGAAAGTTGATAATATAGTTCAAAAAACAAAAATAATAATAATAATAAAACTAGTCAAGATTAGTCTTTTCCTTCAGTTTCCTATATTTGGCTTTAAAACCTGATATTATATGGGCTTTAGGTTGCCATGCAAATTTAGTAACTCTCTAACCCAAATCTGAAAACACTGAGCAACTTAATTTTACTTTTCTTACTTTGATTTTATGGAGCACTCTCACCATCTTTCTATTTAGTAATGGTTGTTGCTAAGATTTAAAATTATGTTGTAGATTATTATACCCTAAAAAAATCTAGAAATTACTCGTTTTCGCTGCTTATTGGTTAAGTATCGGCATAACCTTCTAATTAACGTTCTCAAAAATTAAAATCTTAAAAATAAAGGTTCATCATTTCCTTTATATAGACATACCAAAATATGTTTGATAAATACTTGCCAAGCACATTCTGTCTTTACTGAAGAAAATAACACATTCTGCTTTTGGCTGGAATAAGTTATTATAATTTTACTTCTTATTTATTTTTATGTATACTACCATTACCTTTTTAGATAAATTTTTAATGGATATTATATAAATGAACGGTTCTATGTGTTTGCAATCAGAAATTAACTTTACAATAATAAAAAATTACTATTCTACTTTTAATGTTGTCAGAAAAAGAAGAGAACAAATTAAATTGATTTCAACAGTATTAAAAATTGCTTATTTCTATTTATTTGTTTTATTTGCATCTTTCTATAGCCACACATTACATTTACCATCAAATGAGCAATAGATTAAAGGATTAAATGATTTATCACTTGGATTGGAAGCATGGTTGTTGCTTAGTCTGCGGTGCCCAATCATTTTTCTTTTGACAAGAAATACCTAATAACGATATCTATTCTATTTTTATATTTTTGGGTTAAAAGTTAGTAGCCATTCGTTGCAGTTTTTTCCTAAAGAGTAAATGTGTTAGATAATAATTTTATATTAATATTTTTCCAAATTAAATATGAAATATGTTTTATAAAATAAGGTGACTAGGGATGGTTGTGATACACTCACAATTACTATTGTGTTTGATTAAGTTGGAATGTAACAGATATAAAATGCAAAAATAAGTAAAAAATAATTGAGAGTTAAAGTAAAAAAAAACAAGGCTATATGGATGCTGACATAAAGATAAGTATTAAATTGTTGATAGTTAAACATTATACCTTTAAATTTAGACTAAATGAATTGATATTTTACAGTACAAACCCCTGCTGCCACGAAAGGAACGGATGGTTTAACTACTCTGATCAACTATTCCCTTTTTTTTCCTAAGTAATTATTTTTTATTTCAAAAGAATGGCAAGTTAGAGCATGATAAGGATATGGACCATCGTTGGTACAAAGTTAACTCACACTTTTTTATGTTCTATAGAAGTTGTGCGAGATGAAGGTACTAGGGAGATTATTAACATTATTTGAATTAGTTTGTATATTTGAACAATAGAACATTGGTTCTCATAATCTAGATAATGCACGGGGTTATAACTTTTCTCTACTATAAATTTATCTTATAACATGTTAATATTCACGTGCATCGCACGTGTATCCTACTAGTTAACTAAAAGAGGCTAAAAGCGCGAGTAAGACGTTTCATACATAAGCACCGAAAGCATTGGGAACCCAGCAGGATTAGACCTCTGTTGCTTCATCTTTGACCAATCATCTGCGAAATTCCTATTTAGCAACCTTTGGCGCGAGACCAAAAGCCCCAAATTCAGAACATCCTCTATCCAACCAACCAAAACCAGTCAAGAGTCAATGCTCAGATTATCGTGGATCGTACAAATTTCTTAGATCGATGGATCGCATAAATTTAAGAGTTCTGAAAAGATATGGCAAGATCTAAACTTATACCAACATGTCGCCACCACATATATCTCATAGATTAGAGGTTAGGATACTTATATCCCAATACACTACCATCAATCCATCAACTCTACTCTACTGCCGGTCACGCTCTCCGAACTCCTCGCAAATACCATAAACATACATAAAGCTACGTCGCGGACAGTGTCACTAAAAACTTTTGTAACACCACCACAATTAGTTCTTCCTCTAAAAATTATATACGAACCTAAAAATAATGTATGGGCCTTGACAATAGAAGCGGGCTCAGCGTCTGGGCTTGTAACGAAGATATGGGCCCCCAGAAAACAGTATACAAAAAGGCCTTACAGAGTTATAAGTTATAAAACGGTCCGTTTAATTTCAATTTCCAGATTTTTCTCCTTTCCGCCTCCTTTCTTCTGCTATCGTGGTACCTCGAATAATAACCCTAGGGTTTCGCCATCTCTCCAGCTTTCTGTTCGATCCAAATTTGCGATATCAGATAATCGGTCTCTGTTGAACCTTCAATCTCTGATGGGGAAGAGAAAAGAGCGCCGGCTCGCAGCCATGAGTTCCGCCGGTAGAAGATTCAAGCTTGATCTATTTGCGGAACCCTCTGGTACACCAGTCTCTCTCCTTTCTATACGGACGATTGTCGTATTTGATTTTGTTCCGCTAGGTGTATGAATGTCAGGGGTCGATACCTGTGATAAATAACACTTTGGAAAGAAGATAGTTTAATTATTAACTACGATCTTAAAGTAGAGTCCGTTTGATGTTCTAGAGATATGCAGGTTATAACCTGTATGCCTGATTGTTTGACAAGTCAAACCAGGGAATAAATAAGACGAGTGATTGAATGTTTAGTTGTTCAATATCAACCCTCGTGTATGTGTACTTGTAGGGGTTGGATATTTTGATTTTCTGTAACCAAGAACACTCTGATTAAGAGGAATTGAATCACCAACTCCGGCTCTATTTTATGGTTTGTTGACGTTTTAACGAATACAGAGGTTAGAATTTGAATATCTAGTTACTAACTAGGAACCTGAATTAGAGTCCATCTGGCGTTCTAGTGATCTAGGTTAGGATTTGGGTGCCTAATCATTTGACAAGTCTAATGATGGAAAGAAAAGACGAGTGAGGTGACTGCTTAGGTGTTCAATATCGAACCTAGGAATTTGTTAAGACTTGAGTACTTTGGAATTTTTAGGTGTTTAATTGTTTAATTAACCAACAACAATCTGGAAAAGAGTAATTTATTTAACTAATTCCACTTCTAATTCAGAGATCGGTTTGGCGTATACCTAGGTTGGAATGGTTTGACTAGCCAAACGAGGGGGAAAAAGGTGAGTGAGGTGAATGTTTGGGTTTTTAATTTCAAAGTTAGGAACTTGTTAAGAAGTCAAGGGGAATATGATTTGTAACGGAGGCAGCAGTACTTTCAGAAGTGTACAGTCCTCGATGACTAAATAAGATTAAAAGGTTCTTGTCCCGTAATCCATATGGAGTAGTTGTTTCTTTAATTGTATCAGTAATATTCCTAGGTTCTAATTCTCTCTGCGGAATGTACTTTTAATTGTAAAATGAGAGGACAAAGTGATGAGTGAGGTGAATGTTCCGGTGTTTAAGTCTCCCCTATATGGCTTCGTGACATATCAGAATGATGCATTCTTCAACGAGTAAAGAAAATGAAAAAAAAATTCTCATTCCTCTTGAATTCAGCATATGGGATATTTGTTTCTTTGTTTTTATTGTTGACGTTCCTAGGTCCTAATGCTCCCCGGTATGCACTTTTGACTTGCTCTCTTCTAGGTAGCACAGACACGGTGTCGGTGTCCGACACCGACACCGGACACCGCAATTTTCAAAAAATCAGATTTTGGACACCGCAGGACACCGCTATTTTTTAATATATATTTTTATTTTATATATATATTTAATAAATATCAAATATATTCCACAATTTAAAATAACAAACAATAATAAAAAACTATCAAAACAAGGAATTTAAATACAAGTCATAATTTATTTGGTCAATATTTATTTAGTCCAATGTACTGGAATTGCAACGACAAAGGGAGAAAAGAAAAAAAAAGAAAAGAAAGAAACGAGAGGACAAAGGGTGAAAAGAAAAAAGAAAAGGAAAGAAACAAGAGGACAAAAGGGGGAAAAGAAAAAAGAACAGGAGAGAAACGAGAGCCTCTCGCAGATGAGGATAAGAGAAGAAAGAGACTTGTGGCTCAGTGACGGTGGCGGAGGACCTCCGGCGACGACGGCAAGACCTCTGGCGACGGCGACAGCGGCAGCAGCTGGCTTCTCTTCCTTCGGCGACTGTAGCCGTCAGATCCGTTGGCTTCTGCTTCGGATCTTCGTCGACTGAGCTCCGGCAACACCGGCGACACTGGCGACAACCTGATGTGGTCGGTAGACAGCAACCGTGAGGTGAGAGAGAAGAAGACGGCCGTGAGGTGAGAGAGAAGAAGACGGTAATAGTTCCAAAAATTCCAAAGTAGCCCCAAACGGTCCGACACTGCACATTCCCGTGTCCAACACTCCTTGATGAAGTGTCCGACACGGTGTCGGAAAATAAATAAAAATTCCGACACCGATTGGCGGTGTCCAACACGTGTCCGTCCGTTTAGGACACCATACCTCCACCTAGGAGAGGTGTCCGTGCTTCCTAGGCTCTCTTTATAAGTAAATTTAACTTTGTTGTCATACCCGATGTGGTGTAGGTTGCGCTTGTAGTTCTTTTAATTCATTTAATTGGGTTAGATTTTTATAGGGTATGGTTTGTTGATCAATGACTTGTTTCTATATTTTATGTTGCTTATTTTGGCATTTCGCTTTACCTTTTAGGAGATTTGGGTGGCTCATCCGATAAAGGTGAAGTTGGAGGGGACGATGATTCGAATAGTCGTGCTGGGTTACCCAATTCACCATCCTCTTCAGGTGGGTTCCGTCAGTTTTCTTCAAAAGGACTGAGTCTATGTAGAGAGGACATGATCTGACAGCATTTTATTGGTGGAAATAATTGATTTTACATTGTGCGAGACATGTTGTTTGCCCCCCAAGATTTTGTTTTCCGACTGTAGGGTTCCGTGGTATTGGGAATTCTTTTGGTCATCAGATCTCGTGAGGCCCTGCCACCCTTCCACGATGGTTTATTCAATGAAACTCCTCACTTCTTATGCCCTATTTTTTGACGGCACGGCATCAAAGGCGTTTTTGGAGACTTCAACAAGATAGTATTCTATTCGGTTCGTATGTCTCTGGCTTTGGTTGCTTTATGCCTTACTGACACTTTATTAATGTGCTACAGGTGGCTTTGAAGAACGTATGCTAAATGCGCTGAAACTTCTTCACCAAATCCTTTAGAACTTATTCTTTTTTGTACTTGCTTCAACAGCCTTACGTTAGGCTGCACGTACTTTTTTGCTTTTACGTTGATGTGGGCAGTAACCCGCCATTGCTTTTTGTTATTGACATTCTAGTATCTTTTCTTCAGGTCAACGGCCAGAGAATCCCCTGCTCTTACTCGGGCAATACAGTGATGAGGAGGTTGATGAGGAGTTGAGTAAAGATCATGACCAAGTCATTGTGGAGAATTTTTTAGCTGACTTTGATGATGAGGTACTTTTTTCCATGGCCTTTGTTGTGAAGCAACGCTGGTGTATTTCAAACTCCTGTAACCGGAATTTGTAAAAGGCAAATACACGATCCAAGAAATAGAATATTTTTTTTTATCCTGGCAAGAGCGAAGCAAATGTTTACTCCATTTCTGGATTGTGTTCTTGTAATAATTTCAGTTTAAGTAAATTTAGCTTTTGTAGTATTTTTCTCTGTAAGGAAGCAAGTATAGGTAAACTACTAATTGAAATCAGCGGTAGTGTGAGGCTCGCTGCTCATATATATTTTTTTAGTCACCAATTGTTTTTTCAACAGTGATATGGTTCTCTCTCTTAGATTTAATGTAACTCAACATCAAGGTGGTATACGACCAATTCTATTTTGATTGAACTGTTCTTTTTTTGTGATTCAGGCCCGTTGATTGTAAGTTTTCCAGTAAGTCAAACCTATCTTCTTTTTTGTGCTAACCTTTAATTTGAGGCATTATGTGCGAGACTTAGGTTGGGGGGCATTTCTATTTAATATGTTCAGTACTGGGCAATTGCCATGAAAGTGGGAAAGAGACAATAATTAACATCGCTAGGTACTTTGGTAAGCATAATACTGTTGTATATTTTTTTGAAGGTAATAGAATATTTTTCTGAAAGGTACCATATTTTGGCCTATCATTATGAATGACTCAGCTATGAGAAGCAGAGGCAGAACTGGTTTCTATTGTCTTAGGCGGGTCAATCGGGGGTTGAATTAGCTTCCGCAGTCATCTTGGAAGCATTTAGTTTTAAGCTCTGCATTGTGAAACAGGCTAAGGAGTTTGCTTACTGCTATTCTGTGCTAAACTTGTATTTATTTTCCACAAACAGGCCAAGGTAGCTGCTACTGAAGGATGTGAAGACGTTGGAGGCACCGCAGACGAAGATCTTTCTGCTCAGAAGGTTGAACATCGTAACATAGAGAATGCTTCTGCTTCAGTGGATGTTGAGGAGAGAGTTGTTGGAGAAAATGGTGATTTACACTCGGATGATCTGCACAGGGAAGTGGAATCGACAGAACAAGTGTCTGTTGCTGCAACATCCGACATTCAAGTTGATGGTGATGCGGGTTCATGCTGGAAGGTAGTACTGCATGAAGAGAGTAATCAGTATTATTACTGGAATACCATGACTGGGGAGACTTCTTGGGATGTACCTGGATCATATGTTGAACGGAAAGCTGAAGTTGGTTCTGAAGGAAGAGATAATCCTGTTATGGGCACCAACATTTCAAGTTTGACTTTGGATATGGGATTGGATGGTGACATGGCTGTGCAACCTATTGATAAATCTAGGGAGGCCACTGATTCAAGTTGTGAAATCAAAGAATTTTATATCCACCAGCCTGAAATGGAGTTGGTGAATGAAAGATATAATAGTAGCGTTGCATATGATTACAAGGGGGGCCATGCTGTTAGTGGAGATACTGTAGAAAATAGTTTTCTCCCAAACAGTGCACTGTATTGGGGAACTACTGTACCTTGGAACTTATCTTCTACATCACGGGATGCTTCTTTCGGTAATGGCAGTGCCACTGGCGTTGATTTGGAGAAGGACATGGACTATGTGAATCTTTCGTCTCATCTTCTGAGACATACTGAATCATTGTTAGAGAGATTGAAGTCCTTGAACGGGTATATGCCTTTGAAACTCATTTATCTCTGCTGTTTGTGTGTGTGTGTGTGTGTGTGAGTGTGTGAGTGTGTAATGACAAACACCTTACATTTTTTCTTTTAATCTATTCTATGGATACTTTATATTTGTTTGTGGTATTCATGCTTCTTTTTCTCCTGTTATCTGTTACATGTTTCAGGTCCAAGGGTCACCTACTGGGAAATGAAAAGATAACAAAGTACATTTTGGAAGTTGAGATTAGATTATGTGACATCAAGTCACTATTTTCTTATGGGTCATCCTTGCTACCTTTTTGGCTGCATTCCCAAAGGCAGCTTAATCAGCTTGAAGCTTCTGTCAATGAAGTTTGTCATGAGTTCGCAGCGGCAGATGTGTGTGATATTGAAGCAACAAATAAACCACAAGAAAGGATTGATGATATCACAGCTGATGCAAAAGAATCGAGTGCAATATGTCCTCCTGACAATGGTAATGTAGCTGAACTCCCACAGGAGACACACAATACTGTTTCTTTTAACACTGAACATGTGTTGCCAGTTGAATCGTCCGGTCCACTTTCAGATAGTGGTGGAGGAGGACCTGGCGAAGTCCGTGGAGTTGCTACAACTGCTGAATTAGCATCCAAGAGTTTGGTGCAGTCTGGGGAAGATGTAGACATGGATGTGGAGATGGAGGTTGAAGATGCATATGCTGCAAGCGATGCAACAACTGGAGATACGACAGGTGCCCCTGTGGAGCAACTTGTATATTCTACTCCACCTGCAAAACATGAATTACCTGAGGCAGAGGTAGTGGTTGGTGTTCCACCTCCACCAGATGAGGATTGGATCCCCCCACCACCTCCTGATGATGAACCTTTTCCTCCCCCACCACCTGATGAGCCACCTGAATCCCATGTTCCGCCACCGCCTTCTGATGTGGAGGCTGTACAACCTTTTTCGTATGCAGAGCCATACAACATGACTTATCCAGGCTCTCAATTTCAATATTACGGGCAAGGGAACACAGAAGTTCCAAGCAATAGTTTTTATGCACCAGCTGATGCATGTCAGATAGGTGTTTCTCTTCCGCAGCTATATTATGAAGTACCCAACATGTACCCTAGTGTTGCTCCAGTTGTAGTGAATCCGCTTGAGCCTGTAGCATATTATGGCTACCAAGATGGAACTGTCCCCCATGTACCTGGGGTTAGTGTTATAGAAACCTCTGGAGTACTTGTACCTAGTCATGGTAACATTGGTTCTGATCACCTCGGACTAGTAGAGGCCCGCAGCGAAACAGGCCACTCTTCAGTATCGAATGCCAAAGCCGGTGTTTCTTCAGTTGGTGGGGAAACTGGAATTGTTTCTGCTGAGGTTTCCATTAATCCGCTCTCTGTTGAAGCCCCATCAACCATATCAACGATGCAGAGTATTTATGTGTCATCAACACCTATCACTGCTGCAGCTGCTACTGCCACTACCATTACTACAACTTCTGCTCCATCAGCAGCCGTTCCAAAGGTTCAATCTAAAGGTAGTCACACAATCCATAAAGTATATACATGTTGGTACTAGTTATTTCAATTGAGGATACACACTGGATGTTGCATCCAATAGTATCATAGTACTCACAGTTCGTTGAGAACTGCTTATACTAGAAAGTAGATAAAGTTGCTTATATACAATACTGCCAGCAAAAGTTGCAGGATGTCTTTGACTGTAGTAGACAGATCTGTTGGACCAATGAGTGAATGACATGGCATACTGTGAAAACTAATGCTTTCTTTCTCTTTACAGTTTCACGGAATAAGAAGCGGACCGTTGCTGTTGTATCCACACTAAAGTCCAATAAGAAAGTGTCCAGCTTGGTGGACAAGGTACAGTTCTATCCTATTCTACTTTACGCTATCTAGTATGTGATCTGAACTCAACATCGATGCGTGAAGTAAGTTTAAGAGCGCTAAGTTACTTTCCAATGCTGTTCCATTAGTGGAAGGCTGCAAAAGAGGAGTTGCATGAAGACGAGGAAGATGAACCAGAAGAGGCTTATGAGATTTTAGAGAAGAAACGACGACGAGAAATAGAGGTCGGAAAATGCTTATGCTCTGCTTCAATGTCTAACTATATGTCAGCTGTTTATGGTCTCTAAAAGTTTCTTGGTTGCAGAAATGGTGTGCTCAGCAGATTGCCAGTGGAGAAGCCAAAGACAATGCTAATTTTCAGCCGTTAGGTGGTGATTGGTATGAAATTTTGATTAGAAGAACTCATGGAACCTACGTATGACGTTTACTCTCGTATTAAGAGTCCAACTCTTCATGCGCTTTTTACTCACTGTTGTTCAGGCGTGAACGGGTGAAGCGCAGGAGAGCCAAGTTGGCAAGTGAAGCGGCACAAAATCCTTCCGAGGGTCTCGCTGATGGAAACCAACAGCCTGATTTGGATGAGCTTTCGAGAGATCTGCCATCTGGATGGCAGGTATTTTCCCAGCTATCCTCTATTTCAATTAGATAAGAAGGGACACAATGCAGATTCAGTTGTATTTGGGAGGGCAAAATAAAGCAAAAATAAATAAATAAAGATTATAAAACCACTGAAGTGAGGGTCTCATGTGAACTTGGAAGTGTGCAAATTACTGCCTTCACAAAGGGGAGTATGTTGATCCTGTCTTTTGTTCTTCCTCTTAATTGTATTGCCTTGCGTTAATACCTGCTCTCTTCTGTTGTGCTATTTTGCCATCAGGCTTTCTGGGATGACTCATCAAGGCAGGTCTATTACGGAAATTCTGCAACGTCTGAGACAACATGGATTAGACCAACATATTGAGCCCGGCATTCGACTCTTTACACTTATTTGCGAGAAATGTGAAAATTTCCTTCTCTCACCCCCACCCCATTGTATATCGACCATCAAGTTTTGAAATGGAAAGGAGAAGTCGAGCAGCTAACCATTAAAGTAGTTGAATACAACCGTTGCATGTCACTCCAAGTTGAATACAAATAAGAGTGATGGCATTTAATCTCATATTGCGAGAAATCCAAGAATTTCTGGGGGCACTAGCACAAGCAAAAATGAGGGGGAGTCTACTGTTTGAAAGAGTAAAAAGTACGAAATCCCAAGAGCTGATCCATTAATCATCTACTCGATTGACAAGCATAGCTTTTCTAGCTGCTCTAACTGCTGGATGTCGTGCAAACCAGAAATGAATTTAACAAAGTGAAGCAAGCAAGACCTACTCCCTCTCGTCCCAGGAATAATTGAAGCGACTATCTCCACCCACCAACATTGGGGTAAAAAATGTAGGAATGGATAAACAGCACATAAATCGAGGGTTATGAGAATCTTCCAACAAGGATCGGGATCTCCGTTGTACAGTAGAGGTGTTACTACGAGCCTTGAAGCAAGCCCAGTTTGAGCGGAAGCCTTGTAGTAGCCTGTAGGATCCTCCGACAGGGATCAAACCTGTGAAATTGAGTAAAGATGGACCAAGCTACTACAAGCGTTGAAGCAAGTCCTTTGAGTGCCGATCTTGTGACGAGATCCCTCGCCTACATCTTCTAGAGAACGTGCTCTGCTCGTTGCTATCACCAGCTTGTCTTCTTCCTGGAAACACCTGCAGAGCATCAGAAGAAGAAGGCGTCTCCCCTCCAACGGGCACATTTTTACTACGAAAAACAGAGCGCGCAAGCAGAGGGAGAGTCCATCAAGCGCCGTGAAAGAACAGGGAAAGTTTTGTGTTGGCAACTCGGCATCATGTGAAATATTAGGTTGTTAACAATCATGGAGTAATTATGCCTGAAACTTTCAAGTTTACCAGTGATGTCGTTTACGTTTAGCTCCCCAAGTTATTAAAATGCCCGTCCCATGGGCTTTCATAATGCTGGGTTCCACTCTATTTTCCGATGAAAGGGTTGTTAAAATGTTGACATGACTGGTTGATTGCAACTGCACCATCTCGTCACCAACAATCTCAACAATCAGACAAACCCACCTCTATACAATAAATAAAGCAACAAAAAAATCTAGATTCCCTCTTTGTCTAGGACGAGTTCTGTGAAATCGCCTACTCTTTAGCCAAACCTTAGGTCAATTCTCACTGAGAACGCGTTGGAGTTGATTCAAAAACCAAAAATAGTCGGTTGATTTTGGATTTTACAAGGTTATAATTTGATTTATCAAGGCTAAAGTTTGTGGTCGAATCTGTTGCTAAGTGTTACAACCTCCTGTACTCTTACAATAAAGCGTACAAATGTACTGCGCAATGTACACCAACTGGAAGCGCAGCCACGGACAAATTATCGTAGCCACTAAACCTCGTTACTTCGGACGTTGCTCTACTCTGCAACTACATTGCATATGCTCCTTCAGCTTGGCTTCGGAAAATGAAACCATATCTGAGCCTGGAAACCCATGGTATCTGCATGGTTTATCAGCCTCTACTCAGAGGCGATAGAGCCAGCCGAGCCGCCGCCATGACCGAGCCCCACGTTCCTGTGGAGCCGGCACCGGAAAGATCCCGGATGGGTCGTTGGCGAGCAAAGACAGTTCGACGTCCTTGTGCCGGAATGTGACAATGATGGTTGCTCCGTAGAGCCATCTCGCTGCACCGGAGATGGCACATGCTGCACGGCGGACGGCTGGTTCTTGATCTCGTTTATGTCTAGTTTTGGCACGGCAAATTTTCGAGTCCGGCGCTTTCCTTCCGTCATCTCTTCCTCTTTTGGAATTTTGAGACGATCCTGTTGATGAATGACAAGTTCAGTGAAGAAAAAGAGTCATGCATGCATGTATTTGTTATGAGACTGAAAATGAACAAATTGAAAGTGGGAGACTCCATTTTCGTCTGGAATGACAAAAGTTGGATATATGTTGCTTCTTACAAAGATAGCTATCTCATATATCCACAATTAGTCGTGGTTAAATGTTTCAGTGATCTTTGTTTAGTGACGTTAAGAAAAAATACTACTAAAAATTATCGTTAAAAGTATTAGCAAAAAAGTCAATAAAAACATCGGTTGTCGTTATAGAAGAGGTTGTAACTAACCAAAAAAAATTTCAATATGTCAAAACAAGATTCTAGGTTATCCAAACAGGTGAGACAATACAATGGAAATAAAAGTTTCTTTTTCTTATCTCCGTTTGGGTTAGCAAGGGAGAAAGGTGTCGGGCGGATCAGAATCCACTGCAGAGGTGATATAACAAGAAAGTGTCACGAACTATTTTGCAAAAGTTATTGCTAAAATTTAAAAATATCAGCAAAAGACTTTTAGCAACAAAGAAACGTTACAGAAACCGTAATCCATATCAACCATTGCCCTGGAACAATCCGCCGGTGGCAAAAACTAATGCTGATCTGTTTAATTATTGGTAATCTTGATGTATATCATGTTGTGAAGAAAGAAAATGTTATAATGAAATCAATTACATATGACAAGATCTTTGGAACCAATTTAAGGCATAAATTACCTGATAAAGTGATACCGATGCAAGGAGATATCAAACCCGCAAACGCAGGGGCGTTCGGGAGCTGCCGGAGTATCTCCTTCCTTCCGCCAGGAGAGTGGGAAAATGGGAAAGAAAGAGGGGGACCAAAAATGGATAGCTTCTTGCATAAAAGGTTAGAGGCTTTACCATCAAAACAGGAGCAATTGTGAAGCGTTCACGTGGCAACGGTAGCAACCATTGATAGTAATGCGCGCACATATTCTGGATGCAATGTTCCCTGTAAGGAAGAACGTTTCCCCCATTTTCAAGTGATTTTGTGGTTACGCTTGAAAGGCAAAAGATTGCCACTAATTTTTCCTTGTTCCTAAGAACTGAGAGGTTATAAGCAATGCTAGAAATGGCTGGTGCTCAAGCTTCGAATATAAACCACTAAACCATGAAGTGCAAGAGCTTGTTCAACGTACCTTTTTTTTTTTTTTTGGGGGGGGGGGGGTAAAAGGTCCAAATGTTTCATTAAATAAAAGGAAATACTACATAAAATTGTAACTTCATTTGAATCACAGAGCTAAAGTAAAGGCATAGCTTCATTGGACCGACCAGTAGTAGTCCTTAATAGAATCCATGTGAGGGATCTGTAAATAACCACTAAAACAGTATCACCTCTGGTATTAGCAAAAAACTAAGACCCCCGCCCGACACTAAGCTATAAAGAAATGTGATAACATACAAGCCCTGACAACTACAAATAAGAAGGCTATAAAACAGATAGAAAATGGACACCAATACCCTCTAAACTAAACCAAGAAAGAAACTCGGAAAGGACAACAAGAGGCTGCATGATCGTGAGGGAACCCATCACCCTTGCTCAACCCTAGCAAGTCGCACCATCTCAAAAAACCCAAATGCCCAAAACCCAAATGATGCAGCCCCAGAGATTGGAGTGGAGAAAAAATGGTGGGATGTCTACTAGGCCCTTTTTACTCTGTTGCCATTTTTAGGTACATGCCTGTGAAAGTTACCTCTGGGACAGTTTCCATTCAGCTCAAAAGGATAAACTAAAGCCTTGGCTTTCTCCGTCAGGAAGTGTGCAACTTGGTTTACGGTTCTCGGAGCCTGAGCCACACGGCATCCCCCACAGCAGCAGTTGAGGATAGCTCAAGCATCCCTGTTGTTGACAGATATAAATTTCACATCGGATGTAAATAACAAACAATACTTCAATATAAAACTCTTGTAAGTCTCTCCCCTTATTACCAATTGGTTTTGAGGTGGATGCTTTCACGTGGTATCAGAGCTGGTCGATCCAGACCCAACAGACAATTTAAAAACTAGTTCATCACCGTCACCCATTCAATATCTTCCCATGCTAGGTCTAATTAAAAGTCAGTCGGGTCACAAGGTGTGTATTGAGAGATATAAATCTCACATCGGGTAAATAATAAACAATCCTTCGATATAAAAGTCTTATAAGTCTGTCTCCTCAATCCTCATTGCCTATTGGTTTTGAAATAAATGCTTTCACATTCCTATAGGGAGCAATTCATGTTCCGATAGGACGACATGGTTGCCACAGTCCCCCTTCCACCACAAGATTTTTAGTGCCAAATGCCAATGTCCTGTGCCAGTCTAATGCGAATCACAATAGCTGCTCCTCCAGCACGATCATAACATTCTCTAAGGCGGTTTAAGGCCGCCGAATACTCCTCCAAATAAGAGTGTACCTTCGAAACAAGGTAAGCCACTTTATGGCCTTTCCCCTCACGAACTAGCTGGTTATAGTCATTCCACAATAGCCCCAAGAGTACGCACCACACTTCAAAGCCATAAACAGGGGAGCAAAATATCTTTAGCCAAATGTTGATTTCAGTTTGCACCGGCAAATAAATTCTCATTATGGATAGGTTTATATTCACTAAATTTATGACTTGTCTTTAACTAAATGTCACTAAATGGCATTGAGTTTTTATTGTTATTTACAAAAAGGAGACGATAACGGATGCAAGTTTGGAAAGTTATTTTCTCAAGGAAAGAAGCCAATAGGTAAAATTTGTTCTCATTATTCAGAGATAATTGTAATTGATTATTTCTAGAGTGTAGTTACTCTAAGAGAAGTTATTTTTCATAGAGACGATATATTTGACAGTTATTTTTTTGTATTTTGTTGTTTCATACATAGGTATTTGTGACAAGACTCAAAGAAGGACACAACTGAACATTACAAAATAAATTATGACTTGAATCCAAGTTTTTTTTTTCTTCTTTTTTCTTTTTAGAACTTTTACTGTCTATCAAATGCAAAATTCAGGTCCTAGGCCTGATCTGTATTCTGTAAATCCTTTAGAGAAGTTCTCGTCAAGAGGCAAAAAAGAATCTAGTCATTAATTACGATTTTGCTTTCAAGCGCCAACAACTTCCATAAAGTTGTACGCTAATCGTTTGATCTGCTAGTTTAAGATTTGGGTTCGCTTCATCTCTTGACAATATCACCTTCAAAGTAGTTGGATTGGAATCCAGCGATCGTCCCACACACTTATGGCCGCTTAAGCTACTGATTCTCCATTTGGTGCACATTCCTAGCAACTCCCAATGCGGCCTTTATATAGTTAGTTGAGCTCATTTTCAAGCTATACGAACGATGTATTCATTGCCTTTATGAGGTTTGCCGCCTTAGTTGATAACATTTTACCAAACCAACCATATGCGGCAAAAGTTTGTCACATTTATTATCACGATGATACATAGCTTTTGAAAATGGCTTCAAGTTTGGTAATGCTATTCGGTTTCAAGTACACTCAGAGCTATCGCACCAATCAAAGAACTGTTCTTGCGATAGGCCCTTTTCCTGGTCAGAAATATAGCGAAATCACCTAACATCTTTGCAATGCCTTTGTGCATTAACAAATGAACATGGTAAACTGCTTCTAGTTTCACTATGGTTGTACTTTGCAAGAGAACAAAACACTTGGTGTTGACTAAAATGCAGAAGGTGAACCCAGAATGGAATCAAGGATGATTAGAGATTTATTTGATTTCATGTTCCTTATCATACAACACTTTGTTGATTGCCGGATGCTTCGGGAGAAAGAGAGACTCGTGAAAACCAAATCAGGAAAAAACAAGATTCATGTGATATGGACAACATCCCTCCTCCATTTGGAGAATGAGAATAATTTATGTCCAGGCAGAGAATATCTCTCAACCTGAGCTGGTTTTGGTCAACCTCTTACTTTTGCCTCTTATATATCTTTCCCAAGAACGATTTCAGCACCTCCTGTACTGCTTTGCTGGGATGAGCTTCAATGAAGTTGATTAACTTCTTGTAACTCTTGCTCTCATAGTCCTCAAACACACCCTACAAAATTTCGCCATAACAAAGTAAGAAAATATTTACATTGAGTTAAAACTCCCCCGAGTATCAAGGTGTACGTATATGTAGACTTGATATATGTATCTGCATATTCTACAGCATCGAGGTTTCGAGCAATTTAAACTTTCACTCCCACGTATGGAGAAGAAAGACTCAAGGGACAAAGATAATACCTTAAGATTGAGAGTATTATAAAGCTCCTTCACTTTTGCCACGCAGGCTGGATCCTCTTTTCCATAGTTCTCCTGCAAGTAAAGTTCACCAGGATTAGCATGCCATTACCCATAGCAGCTGACATATAAATATGAGGGGCGTTGTCCTCGCTTACAAACAGAAACTTCTTTTGTTCCTCGTTCGCAAGTTCGAGTGCTTTCACAACCAACCAGGAGCACTTGAAATCTTCAATATCTGTGCCAATCTGAAAATGCATGCATCAAGTGATATTTCTAGTTTGTCACCAAGACAGGTTTAAAGTCAATGGTCAAGAAGGATATTTCTGGAATTTACCTTGCCAATAACCTCGGGTGCGCCAAAGCAATCCAGATAATCATCCTGCACATATATAAGCAGCTGATCAATAATAGGTCACATGCTATAACCTTCAAACATTTATTAAGTTAGAATAGTATCTTCAGTAGCATCAGAGCAGCCATTGTATTTTCCAAAGCTCCACAGACAAGAATCATAATTGTTAACCGCTTAATAACACTTGCCTGCACTTGGAAATAGGTTCCCATTTCAATAAGTATGTTCTTCACATCAACATGATTATCCAGATTCTCACCCGACATTAGAAGTGCGCAGGCCACCTTGAAGCAGGGAACAATGATAGATTAGATTCAAGCAAATGTCATAAAGACATTGCATTACTTGAAGTTAAACAAAGACCAACACATTAATCTTGACATAGCTCCAACGAGCATATGGAAAAGCTTACCTTAATAAATAAAAAAAAGTCGGGTTTTTCTTTTGTAAAACCACTTATGGAACTAAGAAGTACACTATTTAAAATAGCGAAAAAGTAACAATAATTCTGTTTACATATAAAGGCCATTCAGTGCTACAGAATCACAACACTTAAGTACGTAGAGCAGGTTCATTCTAAAAAGGGAAAAGGAGAAGAGAAATAGGCAAGTAGCATTATATTTCTCGGATAATCGGAAAAGGATCTCCAATAGACTTTATAACAAGCATAATTATAAGAATAAGCGTGCTGCACTAATTCAGTAGAAAGAAATTCACTCACTGGAAGATAAAATGAGTAATAAGCAGTTTTGTACTGAACAATCCGCCGATGACTGCATAAGAAGTCAAATTGAGTACATCAGAGAAATGGAAAGTGGACAATAAACAGTGTGTGGGAAAAAAGAACAGCAGATCACAAACATGTGAAGTTCTCACTTACATAGGCAATGAGTACTTCGATAGATCCTTTTCTCCTACCAGTGTGGTAATCAAATCTATCATCTGTCCAGATGCGGTCTGGAATTCCACCTGTTTGTGATGAAAATTATATTCAGTACTTGATCGCAATGTAATTACTACGCTCGTAATATGCTTAATATCCCACCTCATTAAATAAATCAAGCAAATCCACGTAATAAGGCTTTCCTCGAAAATGCTTTTTGAGAATTCTTGGGATATGGTTGCGAAGAATTATGCCATCATTCACAGCAATCATGCCAACCTAGCACACAAATTTTAGAAACTGATCATGCACTGGTAATTTAGACATGCTAAAACAGAACTAGTGGTATCAAACTGATAATTTAGACATGCTAAAACAGAAAGAAAAAGGAAATTTTTTCGACTACAGACTCACACCTTAGGCAATTTGTACCAACAGGGCTGACCTCGACGCGTATGAGAGCTATCCATGATATCATCAAGAACAAGAAAATATGCTTGAAGCTGCCACATATTGCCAGTAGTTCAATGCCATGATGACGAAAGTCAAACTGCTAAATCAATTGTATCATGAGCCAGAAATCAAAAGTTATTCTGTTGCCATACCCATTCGATGCACCAACCAAGGGCACATGCAAGAAAAACTTCATCATGTGTTAGTTCTTTTCCTTCTTGAAGGAACTTGTAGCTGTCAATAACTGAAAGTCCTCGATTCAGCTTTCCTGCAACAAAACAATAGAATCCAGGTGTTGAACAATATTGAATCTCTTGAGCAGAAACTCAAGTCACTTTAGCTCCCCACATTTGAAAAGCGAAAGTTTTAGGACAACGATTTCATTAAAGATCAAGCAAATTTTTTCTTGAACTTTTAAAAATGGGACTCTTTTGCTCCCACCTCCAGGTACATTATAGTCCAGCATCTGCAATGAAATGGCCACGGTGGTCAGTCTGAGGTTCATGTAAAAGACTGCATAGAACAACAACAGATTTAAGAAGCTATAGTGCCACACATGCATTTACGTATGCACACATAATTAATTCTAGGACTCGCAAAAGTTTACTCACGAGTATTCATTAAATGTGCAACCTACTCTTACATATATTTGAGTAGTGTTGAACTAGCCGCTTTGCTAAAATACACAATATAGGAAGCTAATCTTCTTGCATCCAAAATACTAATATGACATCATTAAGAGAGAATGAAGACTTTCTGTAGCATTCTAGACGTAAAAAAAGTTCCTAAGGGACCATGGAGTGGTGCAATATAAAGAGTTTGGTATGTAATGGCTATACACAAGCCAGGGAACAAACCAAATAGGTCCGGACGCCCAAGCATACAACCCACGCACCCCGCCCCTCCCCCCACTGCCCACACACATAAGACATTTGAACTAGCAAGGTCTGTCTATACTTGTATTTGGCATGGTTTAAGTCAACCTTATGCCGCAAACTATTGACTTGATTAAGTCAACAATACTCATATCATTGAATCTCTGAAGCACGGACACCTCTCCTAGGTGGAGGTTTGGTGTCCTAAACGGACGGACACCCTCTGGACACCACTCGACACGTGTCGGACACCGCCAATCGGTGTTGGAATTTTTTTTTTTCCGACACCGTGTCGGACACTTCGTCGAGGAGTGTTGGACACGACGTGGAGCAGTATCGGACAGTTTTCAGGGGTCGTCTTCTCTTTCTCACCTCACGAGTGCTCTAATCGGTCGGCCGTCTTCTTCTATCGTTGCCGGTGTTGCCGATCTGTCGCCCCAGTGTTGCCGGAGCCAACAGATCTGAAGGTCGCCGGTGTTGCCGGATACCGAAGTCGACAGATCTGTCCACCGTCGCCGTCGTTGGAGGTCCTCCACTGCCGTCACAGGTCTGCTTCTTCTCTGTCTCATCACTCTTCTCCTTTCTCTTTGTCTCGTCAATTTTGTCTTTCCCTTTGTTTTTTCCTTTTTTCTCCCTCTGTCTGCCTTGATACTACTGAAAGACCCCCCCTCTTTTTTTACTTAGTTTTTTTGTCTAGTACCAAATAAATGTTTTAAGTATGACTTGTATTTATTTGAATTCCTTTTTTAGTAGTATTTCATTATTGTTTATTATTTTAGGTTGTAAAATATATTTGGTATTTATTATATATATATATATATATATATATATAATAATAATACATTAAAAAATAGCGGTGTCCTGCGGTGTCCAAAATCTGATTTTTTTTAAATTGCGGTGTCAATCCAACACTTATAATTCATAACCTCCCTCAACACTAGAATGTTGGCCATTCTCACCTTTACCTAAGTTTTTCTCAACAAACTCGACTGAAACCCCTTAAAGTTGTACTATTTCAGGGATCACCATTGATCAAAACGAGTTCAGGCAAGTCAGTCCAAAAAATATGCCAAATGTAAGTGTTGCACCTACTATCGAGCATCAGCATTGGAGGAAACCGGTTAATGTGACATTTGGCCTTCATAAGCAAGCCATAATGAAATCTTCGAAGAAACAATTTATAGCTCAACCCAAAATGGCAAGTCCAAACTCCTATCAAAGCGAGTAACAAATAAGTTATTTGCTATTTGAACTTTCATATTTCTTGTCCATTCGCGATCATCATCATTTTCGATTTCCTCGTATGGATCTACTGATTTTGTCATACAAAAATTTCTTCTGAAAGACGCCACTAGCAAAAACATAACACAGCCATGACAATTGAGAGGAATTCGCTACAAACTGGAGTTTAAGCTACCAGATCGAATCACTTCAATCACATAACCCACAAACTCAGAAGGACATTGGTCAAATATCAATACTGCAGATGCAATGAAAACATTAAGTCAACGGGGTAGAAGTGTCTATAGGAGCATTGAAAAATTCGAAATGCCCAACACCCAAAAAAAAACAAACGGAGTAAATCATGCGTGTGAGTGAAAAGACGCAATTACCCGGTCGACCCATTGACGGGAATCGTCGGTCCACTCGAAAGCAGGGTCATTGAGCAGCTCTGATTTCAGGGCAGCGTACACTTCAAGAAACTTAGCCTTCAGATCGCTACCCATTTGTTACTTCCTCCTTCTGTTCGCTCCAAGTGAGAGAAGGCAAGAGATTCTGAAGAGTGGGAAGAGCGAGAGACAGGGAGAAGGAGTTGGGTTCCGTCAATTTGTAGACGTAGAGAGGGGGGACGGGATGTGGGGGTCGTTATTAGTAAGGGAGAGGGTCGCCGTACTTTGCTGAATGAGCTGCAAATGCTAAGAAAGTCGTATGGGGCTGCTGTTAAACTACAGCCAACAGGACTCTCCCTCTATTTTCTTATTGGCTAGTCACTCAGTGCGTGTAGTGAGACAGCTACTGCCATATAAGAGTTTCTTTGTTTTCTTTCTTCTCTTTCTTTTCTTTCATACTCTACCTGTATATTTAAGTTTCTTGGGTTGGTGGATAATGGAGCCGTGGACAATACTTAGGTGGGTCTTCGCTTTCTTCTTATTATGCTTGAGTGACGTGTTCTTATCGATTGTCGTTTGAGCGTGATATTGATGTGGTAATAGTGATTGTGCTTGTAAAGTTACTCTAATATAGAGAATAATAACTATTGTAGTGCGACGGTCAGTATGACAAACGTAGCCTAAACGAAGTGGTTGAAGGCTTACGCCGCTTATTAACTACGAAGTTCTTGGTAAATTCTCTTTCGATGGTGATGCTGTATAGAATTGGTCCGGTGATTTATCATAAAGCATCGCATGTGTCTAACTCGCTGGTAAAATCATTCCTCAAATTGAAAAAGAGGTTGGTAGTTAAAGGGAAAAGGAAGTGGGTTGTAAATAAGTTGTTTTGAGTTAATATGAGATATGATTATACAAGTCTCACATGTGCCACATGATTAATAAAAGTCCAATCCAAGCAGACCCCGTGATTAGTGATTACAAAATAAGGAGTAAAAAACGTGTATCATTGAATATAAAATTCTAACAATTAGAACCTTTTACTAATGGGGCACGGATATCATATATGAATATCGTTACATATAATTTAGCAATAAATATTTTCACTTTTTTATTTGCTACAACTTGTTATGTTATACACGAGAGAGATTAAGATTTTAGTTATACACTAAAAACTGTCATTATAAATTTGAGTAACAAGTTTTTGTCACTAAAGTGTTATAGCCATGATCATTGTCCCAAAAGCTTGTATTTTTGACTCTTTTGAGAATAATTTCATGATGTTTGCACAATTGTTGTTAAAGATACAAAAAACTAAAAAAATATATAATAATATAATGATGGCTTAGGGTTACGACGGGTGAGATGCAGCAATTCAGACGTCGGTGTTAGCATCACAAAGCTGCAAGCCATCACCTCACATGGTCACATGACTTTGGGATGCTTCAGTGAGGGACGCCATAACTGGGCTTCTTGTGATCGTATAATATATATTCAGATAACGTTGAAGATATTCTTTTTGTTTAAGTTGATCGAGTTTGATATACATATATTTAAAAGCACGGCAGAGTTTCGTTATATTAAATATTTTACCTCGCATGAGACACAGACCGAATGTTATAATCGATCGACCACCATTTTGGGTTTTATCATCCAGTTTGATAACCCACTTTTATTTCCATTTTTCTTCCGAATTCTGTTGTTCTTGTTTGGTTACCATCTAAATCAAATTTAAAAATATAATGTTTCAATCCTATTCACCAATTTTCATACCCAAAAGAGAGTTACAAGCGAGACGTATTAACACTCGTGTGGTATCACAACCCAACTAACACGTGTCGATTTTTAATCGAACGATTCATGCCCTAAGAAGATTAAAATAGCAACCTAGGATCATTCCTAAAGGTTTCCTTTGCAGTTTAGGAGAGACCTCTTAATACTATTTAAGGCTTTATTATCAGAAGATCAATCGAAGTAAATTTGGAACGAGCAATTATAGTACTGGAGTACTTCAGTAAATTTCTGCCCCACAGTGGGTTCAGGGTTGGTGAGATTCAAGTGCCCCACAGTGTCTGTTTAAGAGAAGTCAAATGTGTTGCACATTCTTTTATTTCAAATGGTACTTTGTGCCTAATAAGTCGAAGTGAAACTTCATGGTCAAAAGTCAAATTTTGCTCAAATGCTTCATCTTCAACATATCAGTGCTGGGAGACCGGCCTGACAAGTACAAGAAGTTACACCAACAACTGTAGAACGTTTAGTACTATGTCCTATGTTTTTACCAAAAATAAAAAATAAAATTTGAGGACTGAGGGATTACTATATCAATTTTGCGTAGTCCATATACTAAGTAGATCTCGTAATACATAACTTAGAGAAAAAGCCGATAAATTGTGTCAGTTGGAAAAGATCATTTAAACGTGACAATAAGGAAGACCACTGTAAATAATAGAAAAGAAATGTTTGTTTTTATCGCACTCCATTATTTCTGACTACCACTTGAAGCTTAATGTTCAGGGTTTGAAAAACGTCCATATGCTGGTCTATTTTTTTAGCAACTCCTTAAAAGACTTGCTCGTAAGCTTTCTCTCTTTTGGCTTGACAAACTTTGTCTACGGAACAAAACGTCATCTGATAAATACGAATTCTTTACGTCCCAAAGTGAAGACGCTAAATGAGAACACATAATAGAAATAGATAATCATCACTGTACTAAAAAATTTCCCTCTATAACTTTGTTTTGTGCAAGTGTATACAAACTGTATAACAATAATAGTGACAGAAACATATACAAGTAAGGGGGAGAGTAGGCAACTCTCTTATCTTAAGAGAGGTAGGATTCCCAAGTTTCAAACATCATGGGCTCCTGTCTCTGAACTTCAACATATCATCAGTTACTGGTGAGACCCAATGTACAAGGACTGCACCCACTCAAGTAACCATGTAAGTGCAAACAATTTTGGGTTTCATCTGGAATTGAAGGGGAAAAAAAGTAAGAACAAGATCAACTTCAGCTCCTTAGTTGCCATGATGCATTCTACCTTCCTAATTCTTTCTTACAGAGAGGACAGCATGATATAATTCTGAGCCATTGATCCACACACTTCAGATGGAATATATGTAAACATGGCAACTGCCTGATCTCTTCCTTGTCTCTATACTTTGCCAAACATATGCAGCATTCCTGTTTTTAAGGAAGAAATCTGCATTAGCCCTTTTAGGCAGAGCAAAACCCAAACACCAACATTCTTGTAATGATCAAATCACATTTCAAATTACTTAGAGTAGAGGTTTAATGTGTCCCTCATCTTCACAATATTAGGCACTTTTGGCACTCTTTCCATCCCTTAAAGGAGACATTATGAAAAGCTTCAATCTTTCAGTTTCAACCCTCCAATTTCATTCTTGATCAGTGTATTCAGGGCCTCAGGGGTCAAAGAACAGAACAGTACCACTGCCTGAGGTGATGTTCAACTCTCTCCCATGAAGTCATGGGAGTCAAGTAGCAAGTAACATGTGGGTCTCACCACTTTTTTCTAATACTGTTTATATCCATTGTACCATATGCAATTTAGTCAAGCATTATCGTACTTTTTGTTTTCAGGTCTCTTTTCAAGCGACGTGATAACAATAAAAGATATCGCATCTAAAAGGACGGATAGAGTAACCTGATAATACTACAAGATAAACACTTACAGTGTTCTCGTTCTGAAGAACAGACTTTCCAAGCTCTAAATCAGAGCCAGCTTCTTTAAATTTCCAGCTGGGTAGATTGGAAAGTTGTTCATCAGATGCCCCACGATCAACTGATCCCACGTTCATATTGTAGCCTAGGAGGTTGCTAATCAATGGCACGCAGCAGCATAGCAACACAAACAGTATAAATGGGAAAGAGTAGCTGATAGCATTCCAAGCAAGCAGGGAGATGCACAGCAAGTGAAGTTTTGGAGCTCTTCGAAACGATCCGAACCGAGAATCAAATACCCAGACATTACCCATCACAAACCATATTGCAAAGAACAATTCCACAAAAGTCCGGCACTTGTTCATAAAATGCAAGCTCCTGTTCATTGTGTTTGACAAGCAGATGTTTAGAAAGCAATGCTAATAACCTTTCCCAAAGAATCTATGCACCCAAAACCTCTTTTTGACCTCCCCTTTTTGTACTACAACCTCCACAAAAGTTTGCAAAAAAAGGCATACTACATAAGATGAAGTATTCTAGCTTTTAACTATTGTCAAAGCTAGAATTTTGTATTGATGATTGTTGGCAATTTTCTCTATCTTTTGGGTTGCTACATAAAGCACTCGATCTTAACCCTTTATGTAGCTCCCAAATCCTCAAACGTAGACATGAAGAGTCCCAAATTACTCGGTACAACATCAAGAAGTTTTGCCAGCTGAACTAACTGACACCGACATAATGCTCACTGAAGAAGTTGTCAAAGAGGAATTCGAAATATTGTAAGTGCATCGACTTACCTGGACTCTTCAGTGTTCCTCTGCTGTTCTACATCAGATAGGCCAAAACCATCACCTTGGGTTGTATGGAAAAGGAGATATCGCCAGTAGAGTATCACCAGGTTTACGATACACCCAAAATCGTACCCTGAAACCCAAACTCTCATAGGCCATATCGGTCTCTCCTCCCTGGAAACAGCCAAAGTATATGTTGTAACAAGTATTTGAGACACCAAAGCTACAAATTCCATCGCCATCCAACTTCCAGAATTAAATGGATTCGATCCAAGTTCGGACCGCGATCCATTCTGGTAATGAAACACCCTTCTTAGGAAACTAAACCACCTTGCTCGCGATATCCTCATCACCATCCTTATCAAGAACGAGGCAGGGGTGGACCGAGAAGTCCTATTTCGTACACCTACACCCGCCATTCGGTTTTCTCCCACTGCTGAAATTGATGAAAACGGAACTCCAATTCCTGAACTGCATACTGAATCTGGCGTGAAGAAGTACCGCGTACTCATCAATCTTCAAGAATTTTTTTTCCTCACCAAAGTTGAAGGCTTGAAGAGAGACCTAAGCATGCATGAAAGGGTGCTGAAAGATGGGCTTCAAGATAAAGAGGACTGGGAAACAAGAAGAGAAGGTGATGGGTTTCGTGGAAAAAAGACAGGAAGGTGAAGAATCGGGTTCAGATGGTGACCAAGAATCAAACTGCTTTGCTTTGAGTCCAAGGGAATCATGCACAGGGATAACTATAACCGTTGGCCTAACTTCTTCCGAGCATTGTTTATCAAGTAAGCAAAGCTGCAAATCACAGGAGATATGGATTAGAACTGGGATAAAGGAAAGTTTATTCGGACTTGTATATGTTCATGTGGAGTCAATCTCACTCTTGTTCAAATTGGAAAGTACGTTTTTGTTTAATTACATGAACAGGAGTTTTGAATTCTGGCGGGTGAGATTGTTGAGGTAAGCGGTTGGCCACCTAAACCCAACAAGCAAGTCTTCTATGGAGTCACATCTCTTGGGACATCCCCAATATTAGTCTATATATATGGCACACTGTACCATAAAATGGACATGGCTGGTGAAGGAGGTTTTTCACGGGGCTTATGCCAGAAAAATTGGAGATTGAAAGGATGTTGATCAATGAGGAATGATTGCCTGACGCTTAAATTGCAACACCTTGAAATAATGTGGCAATAATATGCTAATCATGTACGAAGAATGTCATGAGCTAATAATTCAAAACATTGATATCAGAATTAGACCCTATCTTATCTTAAGGGTGGCGACTACTTAATTGTAAATGTCATTTTTAACTAAAAATATTTCGTTATTAGTTGCCCTAGATGGGGGTGTGTAAGAGCTAACACGTCCCTATCAATCCCAGGTTCGGTACAGTTTACATTCAATCCTAACTTCTTTTATCGACCATTTCGTGTGACAGTGAAGTTTTGGAATTAATATTTGAGAATGATGAGTGTTATTGTACAAAACATAAGCGGATCGTAATACCTCCTCAAACCGCTCAAATTTTTTTTTATTTTTTTTTTATAGAGTCCTCTGTATATAAGGCGGCTAAAATCCCATATTATGAGGATAGCCCAAAACGGCCCAATATGACTCACCTATAAGTAGACCTGGCAAACGGGTATACCCGTCGGGTACGGGTAAAATCCGGCCGGGTCCGGATAAAAACGGGTCGGGTAAAATTTACCCGTTTTTTCCCGGGTACAGTTTATGAGAACCCGTACCCAACCCTTACGGGTAGGGTATTACCCGCGGGTAAATCACAATTTTTCCTGACTAATTATTTTTTTAAATAAACAGATTTTAAATACCTACTATTTAGAAATTAGACATACTTTTAATTTTTTGTCCATCAATTCATTACACAACGGAACATCTTTCAATCCACAAAAAAAAATCTGAACATCTTTCAAATGGAAAAAAAAAACACCAATCCGGATATTTTTTAAATTGGGAAAAACAAATCTGAACATCGTCACGACCATTATCAAGATCTACCCAACAAATCAACAATAACAAACGTTTATCAAACGGGAAAAAAACTTAAAAATCTGAACATTGATACAACCATCATCAAGATCCACCGACTGAAAGATCTATCCAACAATCACAAGGCAACGAGCGATCGTTCAGTGGTGACTGGGCGACGGATCTGTGGCGACTGGGCGACGGATCGGTGGCGACAGTGACGGATCGACGACGAATGGGCAACAGATCGACAGCGAGAGGGAGACGAGGTGACCATTGAGGGTGACGGCGCGACGAATCGGAGGAAACGGTCGACGGCGTGACAGATCGGAGGAGACGACGCGACGAGGTGACAGATCGGGGGGGTGACTTGTGGTAGATCTTGGAGTGACTGAACGACTTGGCGCCTTGGGTAGGGTACGGTGGCCGTGACTGAGGTAGATCTGAGAGAGAGAAGGACTGGAGATAAGAAATCTGTGACGGTGAGAGAGGAGGGATCTGTGAGGGTGAGAGTGAATTGAGAGGTAGGGGCGGAACTGCAGAAGTGATAAGAGGAGAGAATGAGAGATTTAACCCTGAAAGAGTAAAAGTTGTATATAAATTGATATAACCGGGTAAACCCGGGTACCCGGTAACCGACCCAAATCTACCCGGATTTTACGGGTCGGTCCGGGTCCGGGTCTGTTTTTGACGGGTCTCCTAATTATGTACCCGTACCCGGTTTTTTTGACCGGGTACGGGTAGACCCGCGGGTCCGGCCAATTTTTGCCAGGTCTACCTATAAGTTATGGGCTTCTCGTTTAATTCGCCCTCACCAGTCAGCCCATCCCTCAAACCCGGATCCGTAGTTTAGGGTTGACCGACGTCCGGGATGGCAAAGATGTAAAGCAGGTATATTTCATCCCTATTTCACTTTCCGTTCCAATCCAATCAACGACGATTCTGTCCCGGAAAATTTGATAACATACCAAATCCTAGTGCATCGTCAGAAGGTAAAAGCCCTAATCTTCACTTGTATTAGGATTTTATGGTTTTGATCTTCTTGTCTGCTTTCATTCTTTGAGCTGCCCTTCTTAGGCCGCAATTGACATGTTTTGGTTTGGCAGAAGGGGTAAAATTTGAGAGAGAGCTGTGAGAAGGGATGACGACAGCAGCAAGACCGACTTGGGCACCCGCTAAAGGTGGTAATGAACAAGGAGGTACCCGTATTTTTGGCCCATCACAGAAATACTCTTCCAGGGACATTGCTTCTCACACTACCCTCAAGCCCAGGTTACAATCTTATCGAAATTTTCTATCTCTTGTTGGTTAAATTGTGGAATTTGAAGGCAATCGAGTTCCTGATCATTATGCTGAATAAGTGTTATCAAAATGGTTAGCTTTTCAATCCTGGGTGTGTCTAATTGACGTAGATGGGGATTTGGTTTAGCTATTCCCGTTAGTTATGTTTGTTAGAATTGGTAGTTTAGGCGCAGGCTATAGTACGTTGCGTACTGTGCCATCATCTACTGAAGAAATAGGACGTCTTGCACTGGGTTATACCTTGCAAAAACGTGAAAATAGGATACATGTGGCCGAACTGGACACGGCTGGGGTTTGCTTTACGCACTCTTAAGTTCTTAACACGACTTGAATTGATAAGGGAACCCTGTTGGAGAAAAAGTGAGAAGCCATAACCTGAAGGATTGAGGTTGGAGACTTTTCAATGCTTAAAGATTTTATGTGTCTGTCAAGATCGAACAAGAGTAACAAGGAGTGTATGGATTTGCTGAGAGCGGTGAAGTGCCCTTGAGTCCCCTTCATGGAGACATGGACAGATGGTGTTAAGGTTGATTGTACTAGAGTACTAGCTGTTGATGGCCCTATACGATTGAATTTATTTGTAGAACTGGGGTCGTGATATTGAATATTTACTCATCTGCGCAGGAAAAATTGCGAGTTGATATAGTTAATAAATTCTGGACTTTCTGTGAGAAGTGATTCAATTGAACGCGACTTCAATAGTACTTAACTTTTTCACGCTTGGCTGTGAAGATAGACGAGGAGTCCCACGCACCCTTTTACTTTTCTGTAAGAATCATGTACAACCAGCCTAAGACAACCTGAGAGTGAAAAAAATTCAAATTATGAGGCCCTTGCTCAAGCTAACCGACCTAGTGCTGCCTCTACCCTTCTGTTCAGATAGTTTCATGTTTAACGACCATTTTTTTGGTGTCTTTTTTGGAATGTGGTTATGCTTTCCAAACTTTTTTAAAACTGTTAGTGCCCGTAGTAAATTTGTATAAATATATTACAAGTTGAACTAGTGACACATTGGCTTGTGTCTTGGGGTAGTAATACAGGGTAATTATGGTAACTACGAAACCTTTTTTCTTTTGTAAACTATGCCAGCAGCATCCGCCATAGAAGCAGTTCGAGCCCTTGCGGTGGTTTTTCCAAGTATATGTATGTGCGCCCTTGTTGTGCTCCTAGCTCTGCCCAGTGGTCATTAGTTACCTTCTCTCAGTGTGTGAATAATTGACGATTCCGTTTCTCCAAGCAAGAATCTGCTGTCGCTTATCAAAGTAGCTAAATGGTGTAGGGAATTGAACTCCTTAGTCAATACATCTTTAGCTCTTTTCGAATCTGTTTTGACCACAGCCTCTTTTACTCCCTTCTGCCAGCCATTTGAAAAAATCTTGTAGCTCTGCCTCGGGTGCACTGCGTATAGGGAGGTGGCCGTAGAATTCTTCCAGCCACTCGCCCTTGTCATTCTTGAGCAGCCCTCAGAAACCACCAGCTCTATTCTTTGCACCGCGATTTCTGTTTATTTTTATTTTAAGTGCAAGAGGAAAGTTCCAACGTACTCCCTCCATCACAAAAAATGGATCATATATCCTTTTTGGGCTGTCCCAAAAAATTGCTCACTTTCCAAATTAGGATAAATTTTGTAGGTGTTCTTCCATGTTTACCCTTTTCACACTTTTTTTTTAATTCTATTTCTCTCTCCACATTTAACCCTCACCAACCCATTCTTTCCTCACCCACTTCCTTCCCGCTCCTCTCTCTCTCTCTCTCTCTAGGGGTAGAATGGGAAGCACTCAATATATGACTTATATCCTTAATCTGCGTGCCAAGTCCAAATGGAGTATTTTTTTTTGGGACAGAGGGAGTAGTATTTTAGGCAGTTTGTCATTTGTTTTACCTCTTTTCTCAAA
This sequence comes from Escallonia herrerae, assembly GCA_033070095.1. Lineage (NCBI taxonomy): Eukaryota > Viridiplantae > Streptophyta > Magnoliopsida > Escalloniales > Escalloniaceae > Escallonia > Escallonia herrerae. Next base: position 152,953 of record JAVXUP010000754.1, read on the forward strand.
AGCCATGGCTATCTCCCCTGCATAGTCTAGACTCTTTTCCCAAGCTGTATTCATGTTTGTTCTTTCTCTCTGACTTTCCCTTAGGCTTATTTGAGCCACATGTCAGCAATAAATATGTGCCTCCAGGGGATGCCAAGGATGTGATGTTTTTCTTTGGTTTTCATATTCTGTTTCAGCCGCTCATTTAAGTCCATACCTATCTCTTGATAGAGTTACTCAGTAGGAATCATTCTTTCCCACGTCTTCATCGTTATAGGGCATTCTCTTATTATGTGACCAGTAGTTTCCATCCCACTATTACATCTTTGGCGTATAGAGTCCCTTGTCCCTTGTCGTATTTCAACAGTTTCCACCTAAGTTTAGTTAAGTTAGCAATATTGTGGTTTCTAGTTTTCTTTAATCCTTGTCCACCTTGGGCTTCGGGTTTGCATCACAAAGAAAGCCCTATTTAACTTGTCAGTTGTTTCACAAACCGCGGCCGCTGGAAGAGCTTGGGTTTGCATCACATGGTAACTTGAGTCTATGACCAGTATATCTTGTTCAGTTGCACGAGAATAATGATGAATTGTCCTAGGCGAGATGGATATGGATCTATTTCTGGTTTATATGGTTTTAATTTTGATGCCAATTTCCTGAGATTGTCTTTTCATTTGTGATCGTGACTGTTGTTACAGAAAGGAAGGGCAAGACACCCAGGACGAATTACAGAAGAGGAACCTCCGCGATGAGTTGGAGGAGCGTGAACGGAGGCATTTCTCATCAAAAGACAAGGCATATGGTAGAATCACACAATTGACCGTCTTCTTTTCACTACCTCTTTTATTCTCTTGTGACTGCATATATGATGTTGGTTTGCAGTATCTCTGAAACGTATTGTATGTGGTTGCAGATGACAGAGATCGTAGGAAGGGAGGTCATCTTCTCCTGGAAGGTGAATTTTGTTCTTTTGGCCATTGTGTCAAAGTAGACATGTATATATACTTGTGTGTTTGTGTATAAATAGTCAACTTATCTCCTATTCTTTTACAGGGACGAAGAGGGAGTTTGAGGATCGTATTATACCACGTAGTGCAGATGCCGATGATGCTGACGCGGATATCAAAACTGACGATGAGAGGTTTACACTCTTTTCGAGTATATTTTTGTTGAATGTGCTAGTATATGTTTTTACTCCTGCTAGCTCAAGCTTTTGAGTACCATGCAGTGATTCCTTGAGCCTTGGTTAAGTTATGCTTGCAATCCTTGGTTTTTGTTTCATGCACACTACTACCCTCCAGTCCCACTCGTGGAAGCCGGCAGGGGAAGTGGGGATGAGCTACCTCTCTTTTTTGTTCCAGGGTTTGCTTGTGTGTGCTGACTCTTTTCCTTTTCCCCCTCATTTCTGTTCTTCTTTTGGTGGTGGGGGTTGGCTTCGTTTATATTCCTCTCATTTCTCTCCTTCTCTTTCTGCAACTTTTTTGGACCTTATAGTGGAAGAGGAAGACACATCTTTTGAGCACACTTCTAGTGGGTAGAATAGGTTTCTTTAGACTCTTTTGATACCTTTTCTCTTAATTGTGATTTGCAAATGTCTAGTTAGTGGCTGGTACACGGATTGTGGCCGTTGGCACCTTTTGTAATACAATTTATTTTTGAATCTTTTTCTGAACTCAAGTTTGTATGTGCATATTAGATCATCTAAGTTTGCTCGCAACGTGATATTATAATACTTCTGCATTGCCGGTGGTGTTAATAAATTCAACCCTCTTGAATGTTTGCTAAACTTTTGTGTCATTGTATTAGTGATGACGACGACGACGACGATGATGAGGATGACACTGAAGCTCTGCTAGCTGAGCTTGAACAAATAAAGAAGGAAAGGGCAGAGGAGAAACTCCGAAGAGTAAGTTTCATGGTTTTTGTAGTGTTTGAAATCATTTCCAGTTTTGGTTTTCTATTTCCAAAAAAAAGAAAAACCAAAACCAGTTCAGTTTTTATTTTTTATAAAAACAAATGAGTGTTTGATTACCCAGTTTTTATTTCAAGTTTTTTTCTTTTGGGTGTTTAATTACCCAGTTTTTATTTTGAGTTTTTTCCTTGGTAGTGGTGGCGGTGGTGGGGCGTAGCGGTGGTGGTGGCGGACGGTGGCTGTGGCGGTAGGGGGTGGTGGGATGGTCTCAAAATAAAAATCAAAACTGGAAACCCAAAACTCCAAAATGGGAGTTTACAAAAATAGCCCTGTTTTAAAAACAAGTTTTCAAAATTGAGGGGAAAAAAAAATTGTATGTCAAACGCGTTTTTTTTCTCCAGTTTACAATACTGGAGAAAAAACTGTACACCAAATGGTTTTCAAACAGAGCTGTCTTTCCTAAGGTTTTTATGTGACTGTTTCTCATATGTTGTTTTGCTGTCTATAGAAGCCAATAATGGCAAGACCTGGTTGCTTATAGTATGAGATTTACCAAATCGGATGACAGTCTTATAATCATGTTAGGGCTATGGATGATTTTGCATAAGGACAAAGAAGTCTTCTGCGCACATATTTGTTTAATTTACTGACTACACTATGTTGCTGCGGTGGTTTTATCTGCAGGAACGCGAACAGCAAGAAGAAGAGCTTAAAGTCAAGGAGGCAGAATTAATTCGAGGAAACCCTTTGCTAAATAATACAACATCGTTTAACGTGAAGAGGAGGTTAGTTGCCTTAAAACCTCGTCTTCGCTGTATAATTTTTTTGTTTTCAACTCTTGCATCGGTTTCTTATCTTCCTATATTTATTTGCCTAGGTGGGATGATGACGTCGTTTTTAAGAACCAGGCTCGTGGTGAAACTAAGATTGTCAAGCGCTTCATCAATGACACCATTCGTAGTGATTTCCACAGGAAGTTCCTCCAGAAATACATGAAGTAACTCAACTAGTCTGCTGATAAACTTGAGATTGAAATCTTTAGTTTGTAATTGTTGGATGATGTTGCGTTGTATGGAATGTGCGAGACATATTCTATTCGACTTTCCTAGCAATGGAAGGAAGATGCTTTTACATTTTGTACTTCAAAAGAGAAGACTTAGGCCCCGTTTAACAAAAAAAATTTTCCTCTTTTTTTTCAGTTTTAAAAACTGAAAAAAAAAGAGCGTTTGGTAACCATTTTTTTTTCAATTTAAAAAACCAGTTTTTAAACTGCAGAGTAAAAAAAAAAACTCCAAAAACTGGTTTTTTTTTTCACTTTTGGTTTTTTTTTTTTTACCACCACCACCACCCTCCCACCGCCGGCAGCCACCTCAGGCGACCACCGCCGGAGACTGCCGGCCGCCGGCGACCACCGCCGGAGACTGTCGACAACCACCTCTGGCCGCCGGCGACCACCGGCAGCCACCGCCGGAGACTGTCGGCAGCCATCTCCGGCCGCCGGCGACCACCGCCGTAGACTGCCGGCAGCCACCTCCGGCCGCCGGCGACCACCGCCGGAGACTGCCGGCAGCCACCTCCGGCCGCCGGCGACCACCGCCGGAGACTGCCGGCAGCCACCTCCGGCCGCCGGCGACCACCGCCGGAGACGGCCGGCAGCTACCTCCGGCCGCCGGCCACCACCGCCGGTGACTGCCGGCAGCCACCTCCGGCCGCCGGCGACCACCGCCGGAGACTGCCGGCAGCTACCTCCGGCCGCCGGCCACCACCGCCGGTGACTGCCGGCAGCCACCTCCGGCCGTCGGCCACCACCACCACCACAGTCGACCACCGCTACGCCCCACCACCGCCACCGCAAACCACCAAAAAAAAAAGTCAAAATAAAAAGGGTTACCAAACACCAAAAAAAAAAACCTCAAAAAAAAAAGGGGTTATCAAACACCCACTTGTTTTTATAAAAAAAAAAAATTAAGCTGCTCTTTAAAAAACTGCTCTTTAAAAACTGAAAACCAAAAAAAAAATTTTGTCAAACGAAGCCTTAATCAACATTTTCAGGTTTTGCATGTACATTTTAAGGTTTATTATTATTATTGAAGCTTGATCCTTTAGTTGCGTGACTCGATTATGCACAAGGTACATAGGTCCCCATTCACTCAATCCGCACCTTCTGTTTGCTTTTTGCCTCACATGAAGTGATGATGAAAAAATTGAAACAACCAACTCCTCTTAGCTAGCTCCCTGATCTTCACCAAATACTCAGGATTGGAAGGGTTGTGTATATCTCTCACTGCCACCATAGAATCTGTTACACTCCCAAGTCCCAAGCTCCTTCTATGAATGTGCATTTGCAACCCCGAATCAAACATTTGAATCCTTTTGGTACAACTTTTAGGCACTTTCATGTGCCCAGAATGCATAGAAATATTACAAACCATCCTACCCCAAGGTATAAAGCACCTTAGCTACAGCCCCAGATTCATGAAAACGTTTAGAAGGTGATTACCACAAAAGGAGAAAACGTTAAAACTCCAAACTATACTCAATATAATAGATACAGGAAAAAATGTACAGTTTCTTTCAAACAAGATGCAAGCAAGAGGACGTATGATTATTCATAAATTTTGCACGTTAATAGAGCTCTGAGAGGAAAGTAAATTTTGCATAAACAAGATGCAAACAAGAGGACGTATGATGATTCATAAATTTTGCACGTTAATAGAGCTCTGAGAGGAATGTAAATTTTGCATCCTGCGAGTCACTTTTGTCCACCAACCCCATAGAGCTCCTGAGCGGAATGACTATCGGCAAATTTTCACACCATCCTATAAGCCACTTTCCTTTGGTTCATCCAAAACAAACTCCGCATACAAATCCTTAAGAGCAATTACAACAGTGGTCAGCAGCGGTCCCATTATCGCTCCCTGTTTAACAATCAATAGACACAAGAATCCAACAAACATTCATTATAGATCCAATCAAGCGTGCATGCAAACTGCACTTCAACCACAATACATTACACGTTTGAGCAAAAGTCTACGTTGGGGTTTTCCAATAACAAACAAATTGTAATGCAAGTCATCTATGAGAAGTTTAGCATCACTTGTTACTGTGGGGGTTTTCAATAACTAACAATAGTAGAGCAAGTCATCAATGAGAACTTTAGCATCACTGGTTACTGGTGGGTGTTCTATGAACTAACAAATAGCACTGCAAGTCATCTGTAGCATCACTTAAAAGTTACATAGCAATGCAAGTCATCTATGAGAGGTTCCTTTTTCACATAAGCCAGCCAAGTGCCACACTCATATTTCTCAGGGTGCTGGCATTGTAGATATCAGGGTGTTGGGGTTATAGATTAATAGGTGTCATGGCACAGAAAATGCGTGCATAAAAATAGAGATACACGTGTAAGGAAATAGAAGATACCACGAGTATTAAGAGAAACCAAACCTATGCCTTAGGTTGTTATCTTTACTTCTTTTTCTTTAGTTTATTTGATCAAGGATAGTTTTTTAATGGTATTTGCTTCCTAAAGCTCAGTGACATGTGTCACTCAGTTACTATGCACCACCAAAACTACCTACATATCAAAGCAATTCCTAATCATCTCAAACGGGTACATGAGACCTTAATCATCTACAATGAGATCAACTCCTCTCTGGCATGCCACACATCAGTATGCGTGAAGCCTTTGGGGACCTTAAGAATCAAATGGCATTTTACTAGACTGATAAAAACAACATGAAAAGAGATGAATGAAGTAAATAGTGGTAAGAGCGAAATAAGGAGAATCATGATGACAGATTTGAAGGGAAAGAACAGTTTACCTCCACAGCAGATGGAAACAGAGTCATTCCACCAATAATGCTAAGCGCAATGAGATACTCACTATGACCGGGAATATCCTCCAGAATTTCTGAAGTGCCGTAATCCATAAGCAAGAGATGAATAATCGACAAGCTGATAGCTAATATGTATCTACCTTCCACTACCAATTGCACAGCTGCAGGAATTGTCGAAAGCCACGAGGGGAATATTGGCAACAAAGAGCTCACGAATGCAAGCACAGTTGACATGTACAAGAAGTGTATGGAGTAAAGTCTAAACAAAAGCCAGGTGAGACAGCCCTGAAAGAAAGCAATCTCGGCAGTAGCCAACAGAACGCCCGATATGGCCTTATCAAGAACCTCCACACATCGAGTCCTTGCAGATTTTGGTATTGGAAGCATACACATCACTTGTTCCGTTACTCCGCCAGAGTCTGACGTGATAAGATAATACAATACCCAGAAGAAAACCATCGACTGTGACACAAAGTTGAAAACACCAGCCGCTCCAGAAACGATGGAATTACCAATCACAAGCATGACCTTTGCACTACCTCCAAGAACAGATGCACCACTGGCAAATACACGTTGCATGACGTCTTTTCCTTGAAAGGCAAATTCTTTAGCTTTCCCAACCAAATCTTCCCTGGAGATCAGTAATTCCTTGTAGAGCGCATCAACTTCTGTGTAAATTTGCCCCCATTCCCGATTAGTAACCCTTTTCCTCAAGCTCAAGAGTTTCTCGGTGTAAGGGGATGGGGACGTCAAAGCCGTGGAAGGAGCAGAAGTATTCACCGACGGAGGTATTACAAAATGCTTGATCCCAGTGACAAACTCCGTCATATTATACTGCATTGCCAAGCTATCAACCTGCTCGGACAAAGTCTCATAGAACTGCATAGAGTACTTATCCACCATTTCAGGGACATCATTTTCATCCATCCATTGCTTCACGCCCATCTTCTCCGCATAATTGCTCTTTTCTACATGGGATTTCAGCGAAATCACCGCATCCTTCCCCTCGAGCCCTATCTTATACGAAAAGAACATCACCCCTGAAAGGAACCCCACAATCATTCCGACAATCAAACCAATCGCCACAATGGTCTCCAATTTTTTCAATATCCCTCTAGTGAAAAATGCACTGAGTGGACTGCGTCGAAAACTGTGACTCCTAAACGATGAAACCGCGGACATAGTCGACTCCACACTACTCGAGGTAAACATGAACCCCAGTGCAAGAAGCGTAATGGCCCCAACACCACCAAACAGTTCATAAGCCATCACAAACACCCAAAAAGAGACCAGCCACCGGAGCAAAATCGAAAACCCACTTCGTTTTCGCCTCAAGACATTCGATTTCTTCCTTCTAAGAACAACCCGGGAGCAAACATCGCGAATGTCCACAAGGGTGCCCATAAAAACCCTAAATATAGCTACAGGCACTGCCAGCACAGTCTCTGTTAGGCCCAATTTCAAGGGCTCCGACCAAAACGCAACAAGGGTCTGTTGAATGCCTCTCAAAGGGATTGAACAGAGCACAGCCCACTGAATAGGCCTGAGATACTCTTCAAGCAACTTGCCCACAGCGTAGAGTATAAAGATTGTGAATGCAAGACCCGCGTGGGCCATGGCTATGTAGAGTGCTAGGCGTACCTGAGGGTCGCCGGCGAGTGGTGTTTGATCTGGGTGCCCTTGTTGGGCGATAGCATTTGAAGCTGAAGGTGGTGCCGGTGGCGCGTGGGGTTCTGCCGGCGGCGCGTGGTTCTGGGGTGAGGCGTCCGGTTTTCGAATTGAAGCGGATCGGAACATGTCTTGCCACGCTGGCGTGGCGGAGCTCGATTTTGAATCCGGGTCGGAGTATGGTACCAGCTCCATTATTATGGAATTTTACTGGTTAGAGAGAGGGGGAGGGAATTCCCTCCTCCACAAATGTCGGAGACCGTAATGAGATTTGCAAAGTGGGTCTTACTCTGTGCAACTGTGTGTAGGGGTGTGGGTGGGTGTGTGTGTGTGTGAGAGAGAGAGAGAGAGAGAGAGAATGTCAGAGGAGAGAGAAAGGAACAGGCTGAACCTGACACGCAAGAGTTCAAGACTGGGAAAGATGGTTCTCTTGGTGCTGCTTAAAATGTGCCTGTGGGTTGTGCCTGTCTCGCATGGTGGACTTTATTAGGGACCCTACACCATTGATCAATGCAATGCAATCAATTGTATTTTATGGAAGGGAAGGTTTGATTTCAATGATTCGAGGGACTCATGGGTCACACGTTCTTTGATTTGGGATTACCAGTGTCCTTCCTTTCCTAATAATATCACCTTATGGGGTCGTCATGCTGCCCGTATTACATCAGATGATTCAGGTCCAGTTAGAATCCGCGATAATCTGATACTAAAACAATGAGGCATGTAATAAAGATCTAGATTTTCAGCTGGTCATTTGGGTCATTATTATTTGTGATATGTTAGTCAAAAACTTTACTCCTCTCTCTTTTTTCTTTTTTTGGAATAACTATCGAAGGAAATCAGTCATTTTTCTTTCTTTTCTTCTTTTTTCTCCCCTAAAAAAACTCGCAAATAAGCTGAAAAAACATTCATGTAAAAGTGACACGCGTCGTCAAAGATTGTAAAACATTGAAGTATCTATTGTTTAACGAGGCGAGTACATGAATTTCTTAGAGATTGCAGATGCTTATCTTCCTGCGAAGACAAACGTAAGCACAGACCCGATAGGCTAAAGCCATGGCTATCAGAACCCAGACTTCTTTTAGGCCACCTTTCAGATTCACGGTGTCGAACGAAGGTGAACTCTGCAGAGTCCTGCATCCTCCTTCGCGTCCACACTCGTATAGTTGCTCTCCTGAGTATTGCACTTTCAGCAGAAGCCTAAAGCCGTAGTACATGAATGATACGTACTTCATCCACTGCATAAACTTCGGTATGTGCTGCATCAGTGACAAAGTGATGTCGTTAGTCCTTGTCATACTCGAATTACAAAGACATTACCTGCACATATTTTATCAGGTTTAGCTTAAATGCTAACCAAAAGTAATTTTTCAAATGCACATGGTGGCCTAAAGACTGAACTCTGCATGAGGAACCATGTGCAAAAAGGGACTCTGTTTCAAGCATCTGAAGTAACAGAATAATTATGTTAAAGGCTATCTCAGATCCACATTGGTTGAGGTAGAAAACGAAACCTTGTGTGGTTTCGTAATCCATTTCTACTAAAGGACTAAACTGAAAAGGTGTCTTATGAAAGGATAGGAGGGAGTATGGCACTGAAATTGAATTTGCAGTTGCTTCATGTTCATGTTATTTGATCATTTACCTATTAATTTGCTCCTCCCAACTAATCCAAGGCTGTGAGCTATAATAATGTTCATGCAAAGTGAAATCACCAGTAACAGTAGTAAATCCTTAATTTAGCAAAGGAATTTATGCTCCTGCGGAGTTGAATACCTGAACATAGTAACCGCCTGTGAGAAGAAATAGCATTAGTACCAACGAAGCAACCATACCCGCGGTTCTAATGTTCATAACTGCAGCTCCGAAGAGTTCTCCTGCCCCCTAATTACAGAAAGATCATTGAGATCTCCAAATGAGCATAAATACTGATTAGTATAAAGTTTACTTACTTGGGCTGTAATGGCTATCAACAGAATAGCTGATGTTGTCAGGATGAAGCCTGGGACTGTTGGAACAAAACCAGCCATGAAGTACAAAATGGACATGAAAAAGATAGGATATAGAACATGTGCTACCATGTCACAACACGTGCTACAAATGTAGTACACGCTTAATCTATACATGTCTGCCTTTCTTTCTTTCACCAAATATGTCTTCTCAAATGGGAAGACGTATACTGCTCCAAATAATGAGGAAGATGTCCAGAATATGCAGATGTAGAACATCAAGCCAATCTGCAATTACGGTTAGTTCATCTGGTGTCGTAGTTTTCTGTAGGAAAATAAAGAAAGAGAGAATGGTAAGCCAGTGTGTATTACCTGATCTCTGAGTTGTGCCTCAGTTCGTGTGCTAGATTTCCACCAGAGGAGGCCTAACAAGACTGCAACTCCTAGTGATTGAATTAGTCGTAGCTTGTCAAAGTAATCTCTCCATCTCTCTCTGAATGTTCTCTTAGACAGTATCCTAAATTGTTCCCACCAAGTTATAGTCCAATCCTTCCTAACCTGAATGGCCAATCGAAGATGCTCTGGTGTCTTTGCTTTCCGATGATTTTCTTCTTTCTCTTTTGGCTCCAACTCAGTCTTGTACTTGCGTTGTAGGTACTAATACATGATATAGAGACAAATATGCAAATAAAGACCCATTCTTGCGTTTGAGGAAGTTCTTTGATGAGTAACACCGCCTCCTTCCCTTAAAAAGACACTTTTCTTTTTCTTAGTTGAGACTACGTTCTCAGAATATATACAAAAATAGCACGTAGAGAGACCATTCTGATCTCCACAGCATTTTACTTCTTAACTTTTCTATATAGGGCGCTCTAAAGTATCTTTTCGGAAACATGAAACTCTCCATAAAAATGTTAGCTTTCCGAACAAGTTCTGTTTTGAAGGACGGAGGTAGCATCAAACATGCTGAAATAAGAAATGAGAAAGAAAAGCTCACTTTGACTACAACTCTCTCATACTCAGGTGTCCCTAAAGGTGCATGTATATCTTGAGGAACACTCATATCATTCACTTGTCCAGTTGCTAAATCAAGCAAGAACTCTGCAGGATTCATCGGTATCTCTGGGGTGAATCTCAGAGATGAAAAATACTCTATGGATTCTCTGGCCTTCCCATAGTATACAGGAACGCCTTCTGATATCAACAGAACCTTGTGGAACGTGTGAAACATCCGGCTTGAAGGCTGGTGGATTGTTGTGATTATCGTCCTACCTGCCTATACACATCAGATGTGATATTTAGCTTGTTTCTTAAGGATTGTATGATATGAACTTATGCACACATAGTCGTGAAACCTTGGCAACTCCTTGAAGGATCTGAAGGAGTCGGTTTGCAGAGGTGGAATCGAGGCCTGAAGTTGGTTCGTCCAGCAACAACAGTGAAGGATCAACAAGGATTTCATACCCTATACTGGTTCTTTTTCTTTCTCCTCCAGATATCCCTTTAACAAAGCCGCCTCCTACTCGTGTGTGACAGCATCTATACAAAAGAGATACGAGAAACCACATTGAGTTAGTTTGATATATTCTAAACCTAAGTTGTAGCAAAACTGTAGTCACAGCCATACAGACCTTTCAAGGCCTAGTTCTTTAACAATCATCTCCACTCTCTCATACTTTTGCCTTCGGCTCATGTTGCTTGGAAGCCTTAAAAATGCTGCAAAAACTAAAGTTTCCTCCACAGTCAATTGTGGGAAGAGCACGTCATCTTGCGTCACAAATCCGATCCTGCAAGGTGGCCAACAACAATTAATCACAACATTTCTTGTGCTACTGAAGAACTTGTATGGCCATGGCCAATGGAGAATGGGGTAACCTCCTCTTAAGAGCTGGATTGTACGGGATGTCATTGTAGGTGATTGTTCCATTGACATTTTCATGTAATCTTCCACCTATTATCTTCAATAAGGTCGTCTTTCCACTACCAGAAGGACCCATCAGAGCAAGGATTTCACCAGGGCCAATGCTTCCTGTTATTCCCTTCAATATCTGCTTGTAATTATCTTGATCCATATGCAACTGTGATGCTACTTTTGACACAACTGCCTTCACAGGGTTGTAAGGGGAAGCCTGGCTGATTTTCACCTTGTATTCCACATCTTCAAACTGCATTATGTTGACAAAGCAAAGACATTTCAACTGAGCTGATTTTGTGCATGTTAGCAAGATAGGACTAGTTACTGATCCACCCTAAAAATCTGCCCGCATTCATGAATATATTTCTGCTTGAAATGGAAAACTGGGTTCATTAGCTGAATCATGAAGTTGACACCAAGAAAACTGGACAGTGGACACTCCCTTTGTCCCTGGGGAAGACACATCATCTCGCTTTTGGTATGTTCCCAAAAGGATACCACATTCTAAACATAATCTATAATAAAACACTGACAAGAAAAGGGGAGAAAGTGACTGAAATGAGAAACTTTCTTCAAAATCGTTAATTCAAGAAAAAGGAAAGCAAATCTCTTCTGCAGTGACGGAAGGAGTATAGTAAGACATACTACCTTGAGGAATATCGGAAGGGGGCAATCTTTGATGGCAGTTGATGTCTCTTCCTCTATATCAATATGTGAGCTCCTGTTTCTAAGGCAGGGTTGTGACATGAACTCTATGTTGTGACCAAAGCTATTGCTTCTTGCAATCTGCATCGACAAGTCTTCAATTTCATCTTGTCTCCCAGCTTCCATGTTCTTGGACATTTACTGCACAAAACTCAAAAAGGGAAGCTAGAAGCTCAATCTTCTTTAATGGGGATTCATCACATCTCTGTAAAGTAGTGATCAACCATAACATACCAAAAGCCTGCCTATATAGCCAGTAATAAGGATGATAATTGTTGACCCACATGCTTTCTATGCCAACTTCAATGCATCAAAGAGGGCTTTTTTTTAGTTATCACACACCCTTGTTACCACATTGACCAGCCAGGCCAACATGCCAAGAACATGATCAGTATTCTCATTTCGGTAATAAGAACCTCTCTCTCTCTCTCTCCCCATATTTCATTCTGACAGTAATCATTTATTATTCTAACAAACTGACTAATTATCTGAATTTTGATTGACTGAGGTTCAAAGGAACAAGTGAAAAGTTTGGCTTTCTTGTATCTCAACTTTCATATTGAAGTCTTTTGTCCAACTTCATTTAAGATCAATGCTCTGTCAGAGTTGAGCCATTCCAGGAAATGGCTACCATTTAAGGATCAAACTTAAGTGACCAAATTGAAAGAATTAAGCGAAGTTCCCAAATTTTATCCAAGACGATGGATGATTTATACTACTATTAAGGAAGAGCACACCCTTATGGTGAAACTTTTTTTTGAATTTTCAATTATTCCCTTTCGTAATATACTAACTTCGAATTAGTATAAAGTTAATCAAGGTCATTATCGGAAGTTTCTCGACGTTTAATACATAACCGCTCCACCACACTACCATTAAAATTTCATCTTCATTCTCAATATTCCGGTCACTCCACTCAAATGTCCAACCGTCAACAATTTAACTCCATTTCTACTGCTCCTTCGATCTTCATGGTAAACTCATTTTCCTTTTTATGTACTTTATATTGTTTCTGTCGATAAAACTTACATATGTTTTTGTTAATTGCATGTGCATCGTGTGCATGTACCAACGACGCTGGTTATATGTTAAAGGCGCTACTATATATTAACATAACCTAAATAAGCCCATCTAATTTGATGGAAAATCTTTAGTAAGTATAGTATCCGGACACATTGTGCTCAAGGGTGCACTTCAGATGTGCACAAATGGGATTACTTGTACCTCTTTCACCTTCAGTTTAGGTGAAAAGGTTGGAAAGAAAAAGAAAAAAAAATACCAACTTACAGTTCACCCAAAACAAAAGAGGGAGAAAGAACACGTTAGAGAAACTGTGAAAGAAACTTCACTGCACAATGATGATTGATGTGGTACACGAACGAATGTTATTTAACGAGCTCAATTTTCATTCTATTTTTTCAGTTAAGAGGGTATAATTTGCGCCGGACAATCCTTGTCAAGTGTTTACGCCTCAAAAAGAAAACGGGCTCATTGTTTACCATGGTGGACGTGAGCTATAAAGTATGAGCCCATCAAGAACAAAGGCTTGACGTAAAGAAAGCATTTTACGATTTTTAGCTGTAAGAAGTCCAACTCGTCCAACTTTTACCGTGATTGTGATTTATACAATTTGTCACATGTATTTGTCTTTCTATTACCATCTTTATTGTCCATATGCAATACTATTTTTGCTTCGTAATGACTGCCGACGAATAGACTTGCGTGGATGTTGGCAAATTCGTTGTGTTGCTTATAATTGGAAAATCAAGTTTAAAAAAAAAACTAATTGTCTTGTAGTCTGTACGGTACAGACAAGCAGCAACTACTTATTGACGATGGGTTAGGCATGGATTGATCGTGGACCTATTCAATCCGTTCAAGTTACATCTCTATATTGTCTGTTATGTCATGTCGTAATTGTTATGTTTTGATTAAATTCTTACTTTTCAAAAATGACCGGTTCAAATTTTAACATCCAAATTTTGACGAATCTAATTTTTGTTCATAATTATTACTTTGGTATCTCGCTCTCTTGCTTTGCTATCTCGCTCTCTTGCTAATGCTAATAAATTCGTACAAATATTAAGATTCTTACCAGGCTCGCTCCCGGTTCACGAACCGGTGACTTTAGCAGCCTAATAATGTTCGTCGACCGTGGCAAACTAAAAGGAACTTAAGTGGACTGAATTGAGACTGGGAGATCAGCTCAAATCCCAGGGAAGATTCCATTGATATGGAGGAATCGCAAGAGATCCTGCTGAACTCGCTGGCGAACGCGGGGGTGCCGATTCCACCAGGCGTGAACTCGATAATAGACCTCACGCCGGCCACCTTTGTCTCGATCTGTGCGCAATCACTCCGTCTGATCGATGATTCGTCTTCGTTTCCAACCGAATTACCGGATTCAGTGGCCGGCCGGTTCAAAGCGTGTACGGTGCTCGCCTCCGCCGTAAAAAACCTAGGTTACATCGGTGACTTGAGCTTCCAGAAGGTATGAGGCCCCCCGTTGTTTTTTTCCCTTTCCATTGGTTCTCTCGGGGGGAGAAGAAAGAAAATTTATTTCAGATTTTTCCTCTTGTATATTAGATGATCGCAAGTTTCCATCTCTTTGATTTTTGCGGCTTCCTAGGATGTGATTTGAGCATCTAAACATTGAGTTGTACTCGAGCATTCATTACGAATCAGATGAATGCTGTTTGAACGGTTGGTGTTTACATTTTCAAATTCTATCCTAGAAATTTGGCAAAAGTAAAGTGAATCCTCCATTCCAAAGTTTTAGTCTTGTTGACTTTTTAGCACGTACCTAGGTTTGACTTAAACACATAAACTGCGTGTGACTTGTTGTTCTTACCCGGTTTGATTATACGAGTCATGCTTGTTTAAGTCGTAACAATTCTAAGTTCAATGGTTATGCGTTCAAATTCTAGAGTTTGATAAAAGGTCTGGGGTACTCGATCGAGTAAGCAGAACGTAGAGTTATGTAAGCTTTTGCATAATCTATTTTGCTTACCATGGATCTGTGATTGAGTCCCGACTTAAAGTAGCACTTTATATGTTTCGTTGTCTTTCTCAGGAGCTTTCCTATTGGTCAAATAAACTAGTCTTTTTCTTTTTCCCCAACTTCCCCCCCCCCCCCCCCCCCCAACACACACAATCAATAAATAAATAACCACCATCAGAAGAAAAAAAAAAAAGGGCCATGCTTCCTGTTTTTTCCTATTGCTGTAAGATTATGCTTAGAGACCGAATAAATGTGTTGCTTACGGCAGTTCCTCTATCCATCTGAAGATGACATGCATAAGTTGGTGAGATTCTTGGTGGGGAGGCTGTCTGAATCATCTGAGGATGGAAAATCTTCTGGGAAGAAGGATAACCATGCTAGTTCAAAACTAATAGAAGACGAAAGTTTTCAAGGTACCTCAAAAGATCAAACAACGAAGATTGATAATCAGCCACATGAAGAGCAGGTCCTAACCAGATTGGAACATCTGAAACTGAAGACTGAAGTGTCTGAATCCTCAGTTCTAGAGCCCATTGACGTATACAGAGCAAGCACACAATACTTTGCTAAGCAGAAATTGGTTAGCATTGAAAATGACAAAGATTCAAATTCAATGGAGCATTTGGAAAACTCAGGAGATAATGTTTCTGGAAATGGAGAAATTGTGTCTCAAGGTCATGATTTAGAGCTTGAAAAGAAAGTGACTTCTCCTCAAGGGCATTCATCAAAGGCAAGTTTACTAGACTCGTATAATGTCTAGAATACTTCGGATAGAATTGTTTGACCACATAGCTTACCTGACCTGAACTCTTAGAATTAAGGTATAATTATATGGTATCTTCTCTTAATTTTTATGATTTTCAAATAGTTGGCATTGATGGTAATTTATCTACCTGTGTTTATGTCTACAGGTGGGATATGAGATTAATGAGTTACAAAGTCGAGAAAAATTGTTCTTGGGGGAGGTGAAGGCAAAGGTCTCACAATTACAGCATCTGGAAGAGCAGGAGGAGTTGTTGAAAGCCGCCATGGAGATGGCATTTGATGACCAATGCCCTGCAGACTCCTACATTGAACAGCTCAAACAGAAAATAGATGCAAAAAGACAAAATCTTGTGGAGCTGGAGTCACAGTGGTAGGATATTGATTTAATGTCACTTTTATCAGCATGGATAAAGTTGAGTGGGTTATTTTCGTATAGAATGCAGCGTCTAAGAAATATATTTGTGATAGCATGCAATGCAAGTATTGACGTCACCTATTATCTACCTCAGGGAGGCTCTCCGAAAGCCTTTGGAGGATAAAAAGAGAAGTCTTGAGGAGGTTCTCCGTGCAACAAAACCACAGGCTCAAATAAAGCTTCAAAAGTTGAAAGAAATTGAGCGAGAAATACAATCCATCTTAACTGAAAGCGACAGAAGGTAATGAACAACCAAATTTTACATCCTTATAAAGAATAGTCCTTTTTTTTCCTTGAAGAAGTGTGGAGCAGTCATTACATCTGTTTGTTGTAGAACCACCGTAGTACAGCAACCCTCATGACCCTCATGTTTATCATCATTTTTTAACCTCCTCTTATAATGGACGTGTGGCTCATTGGTTAAGCATCATTTAGTGGCGGGAACCTTATAGAAACAAGCATAATATATTCTTGCTATGTTTCCTTTTAAGAAAATGTAGCGCAGTGCCCAGCAAACCTTGACCTTTCTTATCATTGAAAGAAAGTTATGGAAGTTTCACTCAATAGTCTGTATTGGAGACTTGAATTTTAGGAATTGAAGTCTTTCATAGAACTGTTTTAGCCAATGTCATCATGCGTTATAACAGTGGCGGAGCCAGAAACCGTACACAAGGTGGGCACCCCATACACAACAAGAAATTAAATCGTAAGCCTAACTATTGTGACAATATATAAACCCAAAAAACAGACAACGCAATTGAGCGTAAGTCGAAAGCTCATGAGTAAATCACCCGTAATTTTATGAGTAGCCAATTCATATACTCACTTCCGACCCCGACTAAATCCAAGAGTAACCCAAAAATTTGTGTGTCAATTTAATTCCACATTAAACGTAACTACACTTTACTGGATCAGAATAGACTTCTTAATTTTTATGTCCCAGCTTTTGTTGAACACAGATCCGTCGCTAATAAGAAAGAATAAAGAGTTCGAGGGACAATCTTATATTCCGTAATAAGTTATTCAAATTTACCATACTCAAGAGCCAATATTCAAAGAACAAAGATTGGAGTTGCGTCAACAAAATATAGTGTAAAAGGTTTATTTATGACGTTTATTTGAGTAACATTCTTTTAAATGCGTCTTTTACTGTGATCTTCTAATTATACTTTTAAGTATAATTTGTTAAGTGATGTATTTTTCTAGGTGTTTTAACAAACGTCACATTTTAGGAGCATTTTTTCAATAAAATGTTCATTTGTTGTGTTCATTTATCATAGCATCATATATTAGTCTCATTATTAAAACATATGGACCTATTTCTAAAAATCATGACCATTATTTAATCAAAAGGTGAGATTTATTCAAGCATTTAAGTCCATCCTCTAAAACCCACCCTTCCAACTACCACCTTAAAAACCATCCCCTTGTTTTTCCTCTCTCTCTCTCTCTCTCTCTCTCTCTCTCTCTCTCTCATCTGGACTGCTGGACATCACCATTTCTGAAGCACTGAAAGAGTGATGCCAATCTGCCATGGTTAAACGAAAGAGAAGGAGGCAGCAGGTGGGCACGTGCCCCCCGCTCCCTCCGCTACTGCGTTATAACATCTCTCTCTGAAGGGCTCGTGTATCTTCCTAAACATGTGTACGCAATACTGGATATAGAAAATATGTACAGAAGCAGGATATGCTGTGTTTGTTGTGCTACCGTTTCGAGATCCTAGCTTGCAAGTTGTGGTGTGTCCAGGAATGATATAACAGAAAATAGCTGGAAGAGGATGTACCTTGGAGATTGTACGAGTCCACATTATATCGTGTACAGCAAAATAATTTGGAGTAAATATTCGTTGTTCGAACTTCCAAATTATTGGAGTATACTTCAAACTTTTCATAACACGTCGCATTAACCTTGGTTTTCCGTGAGTGAAATGATTTTTATTTTTCTCCCAGTGGACCTTTTGTGCATTATTAAGCTGAGTGACAGTTAAATATTCTGTTAGGTCAGGTGATAAACTGATGACTCCATTTTCAAACATTTTCACTCCAGAAAAATCAACCGTAAAAGATTTCTTTTAGGCAAGTTATCGAATAGAAAAGTGGTCTTAGTGGTGATAGTGGGCATATGAATCTACATCACTTAGGATGAAGACTTGATCCCAGTGCCAAAGTTAAGCAACACTTAATCCTTACTGTAGCCACCCATATCAATCGTCTTTTTCAGCACATAACTAACTGAGCAGTAATGTCACCGCCTTTATCTGCTGTCCTTGTTCTTTGAGAAGCAGGCTTTGCCATTATTCCTTCGTTGTATGCTGTTTTCAGAAGGAGGTAAAACCATAAGAAGCAATGTTTTTAGGACTTGAACTCGAGCATAGCTAATCAATTTGGTTTGACATGATCGGTGGATGCATACTGGCATTCTTGTCATCCCACAGGGAGGAGGAACTTTCTCAACTTTCAACAGAGCTTGAGAAACAGCCCAAATTGCCTTCTAGGAGCTCCTACATCGAACGGATCAAGGAGATCACGAAGAACAGCAGGAAACAGGATGTTGACATAGAGCGCATTGTTAAAGAAACGAGGGAGCTTCAATTGGAGAGTAATTCTATCCAAGAACGCCTTCATCGAACTTATGCAGTGGTCGACGAAACAGTATTCAGGTACTACACCCATCATGGAAATTTGTAGGGTATAAATAGTTTCATCTAAGATGTAAGAAAGACCATGTATTATCTGCGTTACTGAATATGAAGTGCATATCCGCAGGGAAGGGAAGAAAGATCCAGTAGGCCGGAAAGCTCACAAGCTCCTCACTAGCATCCACGAGAGTTTCGCACAGATGTCGGAACAAATCCTTGCCACCGACAGAGCACGAAGGGAACTAGCTGACCATGAAGCAAAGCTTGCGGCCATGGCCTCCCGCAAGGTTAATGTTGACAAGCTACAAGCAGATCTTGATGCCATCAGGAAGGATAATGATCTCCTCCAGCAACGCCTCCACAACATTTGACCTGTTAACCTCTCATTCTTAAGGCATTTTTACTTTCATTCAACTGGAAATACAGATCTTTGATTTACTTGTATCAATTACATATACTTGCAATGGCACTGCAAAAGTTTTTCATTCAACACTTGTACGGAACGAGGAATATATTGCGCTCATTTTGGTTCCCTTAAACTTTCTTCTGTTTAGCCATTTGCTAACGGCCACACTTTCACCGAAAGAAAGGGCAGTGATGACTTTACTCCAAAATTAATCCATATTACACTTTTTGTATGAGATAGGGAGGAGTGGCTTGGTTCACTTTTGGAGTGGTAATATCAATTCTTGAAGAAAAAAAAATCTGAGGCATTTTAAGGAAAAAAAAACTTAAATGTAACGGTAATATAGACTACATGGGATAACCAACAGATAAGATGATATATAAAGATGTTTAGGATTATTTTCATCTCGTTAGATCACATCCGAAGTATCTAGAAATCCTTTCCCACTCGTCCATCACTCGCGTCGTCTTTGTTACATCATTTTTTTCTTCTAAGTTAGCATAAACCGGGCATATAATGGTCATAGCCTTCTTCGGAGGTTGCTATTTATCATCTATCAACATGGACCAAAAATTCCATATGAGGAGCTATACTTTATCTACGTTACAAGATTAGATCAAGAAATTCAATCCACAGATATTACGTTAGCAAAGATTAGATCAAGAAATTCAAACTACAGATACAGAAGATTTTGGCTTATGCGCAGAATAAGATTACATCAACGAGGAGTCTCTTCTAAATATAATCATGTAAATCCGAAGATATGCAAGGACATATCAACATAACAAAGCAATCATGTATGAGTGTCATATAAGATTTGGTAGCTTAAAAGTGAGGACATATCAACATAACAGAACAACCATGTATGAGTGTCATGTAAGATTAGGGTAACTGCTACACTGTTATGTGCTTCAGTAAATATTTTGAGTTAGTGCAAACAATGACATGGTTAGGCTCAGGGCTAACTGCTAACAACGAATCTAGAGAATCAAAAGGATAAAGCACTCAATCTCATCCTCATCCGTATTCCCTGGTGCATGTAATTTCCAGCAGGTTGCATACTTAAAGTTCCGCAAATCATGTTTTCTTCTTTGTGGGGAGTTAAAAAAATATACGGAGAGCGAAGCGAGAGGCTATTTTGGAGTAAACCGTCTAGCTTTATCTTTGCATGGCTAAATATTACTCGATCTATTTCCGTAATTTGGACCATTTTGACTTTACGTGAGGTTCTAAGATCGAGTAGGAATAAATTTGTAACTGTAATTACATGTCACGAAAAAATGGTTGACAAGTTAAATTAGGATATGTGATAAGTAATGTCCTTCTTTTCATGTTTAAATTCTATTCTGAAATTAACAACAAGTCAAAGAGTATAAGCATTATGAAACTGAAAGAGTATAAATAAGTGAAAATGAATATCTATCTTTACTACGGAGTATATGTTAAAGTTTTGTTTTTTTTACGTTTCATTTGTTGCTAAAGATTTATATTTTCTAATTTATGTATGTTTTAGCAACAAATAAGAGTGTGAAACAACCAAAGAGTGAGATAAGCCAGATCCACAATCCCCTGCTTATAGAGGGTAAGGCAGATTTGACCGGTAAAATCTTGCCTTAAACAGGCAACTCAACTGTTTCACTAGCGATACTTATCTCTGCACTGTTCTTGGTATTATCATTAAACACAATTAAGAAGCTAATCAGATTTGCCTACTTTTGTCATCAAGCTACTGACACTCTTACTAACACACAAATGTCACAGCCCTGTGGCCATAGAAAAACCTCCGGTTTGTTTATTGATTTATTCAAAATATTGTCTGCTTAAGGGTCTCACACTCTCACAGTACCCTTCACACTCCACTTCTTCCATTTGTTGCGCTTCTTCTTGATTTATTCATTTTTTGCATCTCACTTTTGCTAAACTTGATTATGCGTACAATGGGTATGTTAGCTTGATCTTTCCTTTTGCCTTTTTCTGGCAAATGCTATACATTGGGTGGGTCTAAAAATGGGCTTTTTCAATTCTTTGTTGGGGAAAGATGGTGGTAGAAGGTTTATCAAGCGAAAAGATAGCGATGCAGGCGAGACAGGTATGTTTTTCGCACACATTTCTGGGTTTATTTAGTTGAATTGCTTAGCATTGTTGATAATGGGTTTTCTTTGTTAGCAATATTTTTACCCTTTGGCACGAAATGACATCCATTAGACTTTTCATGTTTTGGGTTTTAGGGTTTTTACAATGATAGTGCGTGTGAAGGTATTTAGAGGAATGCCATATGAATCAACCGAATTTATTTGATTTGGGTCGAACTTAGAGGAATGCCATATGAATCAAACGAATTTATTTGAATTTGGTCGAAATTAATGTCATCTACTTTCACAAATAATTTGCATAGATTTTTGTTGGTTCTTTCATTAGGATTTGATATGCTGTAATATTGTCAACTTTAATAAAGTTAATTGTTTTTTTTAGTCCCTCAGTTTTGAATACTCATTATAATCATAAAGTTAATTGTTTTTTTTAGTCCCTCAGTTTTGAATACTCATTATAATCACATTATTAGAGGCTGAGCCTTGGCCAAAGAAATTGCTCCATTGTGACTTGGATGTTGCAGTTGTAAAGGCTGCGTACATCAACTCTTCCCAGACGTTGCAATGGCGGCAGCCTTGTAGTTTACCTTGCCATGATTTGTGGTGGTGTTGAAATGAGGGAAGAAAGCTCTATTTATGAAAGAAATTTAGCATTTGCCTATTAAACAACCAACGAGCTTTATGCATTTTGAAGCAGTTGATCACAGCCAGTTCTCAAACTTATACCTAATACCTAGTAGTAATAATTTATCAAGAATTAATGCTCGCTGAATATCGGATTTCAGCCTAATAAATTTGAAATTATTCCGTCATAAGTGGGATGACAATTGGATCATAATTGCCTTTGCCCCTTAATATCAAAACGAAGTCTATAGTAGTAGTAGACTACAATGTGTCAAAATTCATCCCTTCCTATTCTTTTTTCTCGGCTTTAAGGCTATTCCTTAACTGTATACAGATGTGCTATATTTTGAGTAAAGTAGTAATTGCAGAGTGCGCTCCAGTGATTGTTTTATTACATCTTTTCAACAAAAATAGTTGATTAGTTCATAGATGACACTGGCTCTGTTTCATTTGTTTGCAAAAGTCTTGATAATCTTGCTTCAAATTGTCAGGAAGGGCGTTGGAAGAACTCAGAGGTTCTCTCTACAATGAGCTTCGAACATCAGATGGAGCCAAGCGTCAACAACAACGATTCTGTGGACCAATTGTTGCGATGACATTCAATTTCATGGTTGCTGTTGGAATAATTATGGCAAACAAATTAGTCCGTACAATTTCCTTCCTTCTCTTTTTGGTGATTCTTTTTATGCTATTGGACTAAAGCGAAGGCACATCAATTGAAGTTGAACAAAACCTTAAATTGCACTTAATCTCCGGATAGATAAGCCTTCTTGTTTTGATGATTGATGGTTCCGACATACGCTTGCAGGTAATGGGAAGAATTGGGTTTAATTTCCCAATTTTTCTTACATTGATCCACTACTCCTCTGCTTGGCTGCTGCTTGCCATTTTTAAGGCATTTTCACTGCTTCCAGTTTCTCCTCCTTCGAAATCTACACCTTTCTCTTCACTATTTGCTTTGGGAGCTGTCATGGCCTTTGCATCTGGTCTTGCCAATACTAGCCTAAAGCATAACAGGTCCTAATTTGAGCTTCTACTTAAAGTAAACTTATCCCAATTTGCTAATAACCGTTGTTTCCTGACATTTAGCTCATTTACAGTGTCGGATTCTACCAGATGGCTAAAATTTCTGTCACTCCTACCATCGTCCTTGCAGAGTTCATTCTCTTCGGAAAAACTATTTCTTTCAATAAGGTTAGTTAATACTGTCCTCCGATTTCAGAAATTCATGATGTCCTTTACCTCTTATGAGATCATTCATTTGAAGCTCATGCAAGGATGCAGGTTCTGGCTCTAGTTGTCGTCTCTGTAGGTGTGGCTGTTGCAACTGTAACAGATTTAGAATTCAACTTCTTTGGTGCGTGCATTGCAATTGCATGGATTATCCCGAGTGCCATAAATAAAATCCTTTGGTCTAACCTCCAACAGCAAAGCAATTGGACTGCTCTCGCGTAAGTAACCCGACAACGTATATTTTCCCTCTATTTTCTTTCGGTATATATAAGAATAAAAGCAGCCAAGAAGCTCCCCAGGGGGCCCAAACATGAGGAACTAAATCTGGATTGTCATACAAGTCACTGGCTCATATCACATCATAATAGCAGTGGCGGAACCAGGATTTCACCCCAGGGGGTGCTAAAAATATATCAAAATCAATAAAAAAAATTATAAGTAAAATAATACACAAAAAACAGAGTGCACTTTCTTAACTTGTTAATACCTTATTAATTATTTAATAATATATCGTATACTTCATACCAAGAAGAACACCACGCGAACTTTTTCCACAAGTGCCACAAGTGACAAGTGAAGCGGTGGACGTTACTGTGTGTAGCAGCGATAATAAGCTGGAAATCAGGGGCCAAAAAGGACACTTGTTCCTCCAGCATTCCATGATAAAAATCAGCAATAAAGAATCGAGAAGAAACTGGCTTCCTGTAGGGTGAGTACAAGATAGGACATCTTTGTAGAGTACCTCAAGGACAGCTTTGTAGAGTACCTCAGTACCCCTCCCCCGCCCCCCATTTCAACGCCCCTACCCACCTCAGGCTCCCCAAGAACCTTTATCTCCCTCTAAAAATTCTCTCTCTCTCTCTCTCTCTCTCTAGGATTTTTTTTCCTCATCTGTTTACGCATACTCACAGATGGGGGGTGAATGGTGCTGTTAAAATGGTGTAAACCTGCTTTTTTTTGGAGAGAAAAACCTGATACACCAGCCCCAGGCCCTCTCTTTTTGATGTGTAAGTAGGTGGTGCTCTTTCCTCAACTCTTAGATCTCTCTCTTCTCTCCTTGTTTCTCTAGTCTTCCTTCTTTTTCCCAATCTTTCTCCCATTTTTCTGTCCAAAACCATCGTCCTCACTAAAAGTAGAGCTTCATCCAAACAAGATTTGTTTGATTGCAAGTGAAAAAAACTATATATATATATATATATATATATATATATACCCCAAAATCTGAGGGGGTACATTAGCCCCCCCTCGTACAAGCGTGGCTCCGCCACTGCATAATAGTACCCCAGCAGCCACAAACAACACATGAACAACATTGCAGTTCAATTTACTTACTCCAATACCCTAGGTAGTCATTTATCTTTCCTCTTTATTAAAAGGAAACACAAAGCATTAGCACGACACGTTATATGCTAAAACGTCTGGGTGTAGGTTGATGTGGAAGACTACCCCCGTTACAGTCTTCTTCTTATTAGCTCTGATGCCATGGCTGGACCCGCCTGGGGTGTTATCCTTCAAGTGGGATCTCAGTAACTCCACTGCCATTATTGTGTCAGCTGGACTTGGTTTTCTCTTGCAATGGTCTGGAGCCTTAGCACTTGGGTGAGGGATTTGTGCTCAGGTTCTTATACATGCATATTCTTCCAGAGTGTACGTGGAATTGCCACGAAGAACTAACAACCTTTTGTGTTGCTCATGTAGTGCGACTTCTGCAACCTCTCACGTTGTTTTAGGACAATTCAAGACTTGTGTCATCCTTCTCGGAGGCTATCTACTGTTCAATTCCGAGCCAGGGTTTGTGAGCATCTGTGGAGCTGTCATAGCAATCTGTGGAATGTCAGTGTACACGTCTCTTAACTTGAGTGAGTCGCGCAGACCGCAGGTGACCAGCTTCCGCAGCAAAGTTTTTCTGTATTGAAACCAAAGAGTACTGAAGACAGTACACAAGAATCAAATGTAAATGATACCTCAAGTTTCGTTTAGGAATATAACCAACCATTTTCATTAACAAGGCGTCAAAACATTCCATTGTTCCCCTTTTTTTATTTTTCCTCCTTTTATCTGAGAGAAATGATAATATTTTTTCCGGGCTACCCTGTTCGTGGTTCTTCAAACCACCTAGCACAGGGCGGTAAGCGCTCATCAGCAACCACCTCTACAATCGGAGGAGCATTGAACTTTTCACTGTAGCGGACTACAACTCATCGTGCATGATAGAACTTGAGCCGCTATGAAATGCCCAGCTCCTAGGTTTTCACTTGAGCCTCAAAACTTATTGAACTATCGATGGTAAAAATTCGGAATATGCCATCCCAGTCCCCTCAAGTCACTCTTCCACAAGCAGCAATGTTCACACATTTGTTTAAGACCTGTGATCTTCCCCTTGAGAAGATTATGGCCATGACCTGTTGGGTACAAGTAGATTCCAGAATCCAGAGTAACTGCCATTGATCTGTCACGCTGATACTTTTCACAAAGCAAAAGTAATTTGTAAAAGGAAGTCTAACTGGAAAATAATCACATTTTTGCATAGTTAACTACGAATTATGATATTTTGCAGATGCGATAAAATTGCAAGCAGTCTCTCACGGTCATGTCGCAGACCATTGCGCAAAGTTAACTCCGTTCCCACTTCCCAGTAATAAGAGCTGCATTGATCAATTGATAACACATAAATTTCAATCCTTTGATCTCATTACAGCAGCGGTGTATGTCATCGATTGTATCAAAATTGGTTTGGGAAAGGGAAACCCGCCAGGCGCCGGCTCTATATAAGCCTTCCAGAATCCTATGTATACTGGAAGCAAGGGCGAACATTTTTCAGGTACTACCCGCCCTAGCTACTTCTTTCATCAAAATAACAGGCCGCGACCTATATTTACACTCTGATCTCTCGGGCGGATGTTTCATTTTTCTCCAGACGCTTTCCTAGGTGAAATGGCCTAAGAAACAGTATAATTATGGAATGTCGTCATCGGATGTTCTCTCTATTAAGTAAGCTAGAACTCCAGTTGCTCTCTGAGTGTTGAGGCTGCTGATAAGCACCGGAGGGGGGTACAACCGGTTTGATTGCTTCAGGCATGGTCTGAGGTTGATGCAGATGTGGATTTATAATTGATGCAGCAGGAGTTGTCTGCGATGGATGAAACAATCCACCAAAAGCACCATGGCCAGCCTGGGCATGCGAGAAAGCGACATGTTGATTGTACAAATAGTTAGCCTGCAAACCAGATATATCTCGAACTGCTTGAGATTGAGAAGTCCAAGCGTGCGGATCTTCACCCTGCAACTTCAACACAAGGAAAGCTGCTGTTAAACACTCTGCATAAATATGAAAAACAGGGACAGCAGTAAAATTAACCGAGCAGAATCCACATTATCGACATCAATATCACAGTAATCCACACAAACTGTAACCACCTACATAGACAAGTACATAAGTTAAGCATCTAATACTGACAAAGATCAGATATTATGTAGCACAGCCCAAGTGAATAAAAATATACAAATGCAATAGAAGATCCCTAGACATCTGTCCCAACTCCCACCCAACCCCTCTTCTCATCATACCAAGACCTCACATTCCAATGGAGAAAAAAAAAAAAGAAAAACAATGACTCCGTACCAACTGGACTCTACTCTCAAGAGGTTCAGCACATTCTTTTAGGGTTTGGGAGAAGCAGGTAGCAGAAATCCAAAAACAAAATATGTTTTCTTAATTGCAAAAGAATGAGTCATAAGTACCGTCAAATAGACATTCTTCTCCTTCAGTTCAGATGCTGCAAGATCTTCACTACTAGCAGAACTTCCAGGGGTCACAGCTGTACTCGGGCTGTAACTGACAGGGGAGGAACCATATGAACCATAACCAGATGGGATCCCGAAGTGCGTCATATTTCCTGCATTACTTCCTTGCTCAAATGGTGATGATACAGGGAATTTGACCCCTTGTGCAGCCCCAGCTGGCGGAATATATGCATTGCCAGTTGAAGGTTGCTGAGGAAACCCACTCTGGCCTAGAAAGTGGTGACCACTGTGGGGAAAATACATGTGGGGGTAAAAGTGGCTATAAGGAAAGTAGTTGGGAGAATAAGGGTGTCGGAAGAAAGGAAACAGATGCGGAGGTATAGCTACAGAACTCTGTGAAATCCCTGCAGGTTGCGTCGCAGGTGCTGTTGAATCTGAAGCAGACGAAACCACAGAATTTCCATTCTGCCATCAAAGAGATGTGAAGAGGTCAGAAATTGTCTAAAAAACACATTAAACTAAACAAGAAGCAATAGTATCAAAACAAAGTATCTGAGACACTGCTTCCTACGAATTCCACAAGGCAACCCCTAAAACAAGATAGAATTATAATTTTTTAATGGGTAAAAAAGATATAACTATACTCATTAAGAGTTCTAAATATAGAACCATAAAAGATATTTTGCTAGTATCATCGCATAAACTTGATCATGATTGCAATCTACAAGGTCAAATGTAGCATAGTCAACTCGAACTGGCCTAGTAGGGAATTCGCCTATTTTTCAAAGCAATACAGGATATAATTAAGGATATACCTCCAAGGCACGGATAGAATAAAGCATTGCAATTGCTAACTAAAGCAAATGCAGAATATGCACACAGAAACGGAGAAGCAGTTACACGGACTTGATATAAAATCTTATTTGCTAGAGATATCACATGCCTGAGGCTCAGATCCTTCAAGTTGTACAAGATGGGGCGCTAAAACAGGGGGCACAAGACCGAAACTGTAGTCTGGCGCAGCTTGAAATAGTGGGAATGGAGGTCCTCCTAAAGGAAGCATTTTTTCCGGCTTTGACTGCTCATGTTTTGCTACAGAAGCAGATGAGAAATTTTCTTGCAAAGGCAACGACTTTACAGGCACATGCGGAGGATGCACTGAATGATCTGGACAATCACCTTCTTCAACAGTTGAGGGCGCACCATGAGCACTGCACGTGTTCAACATATATATATGAGATACAAGGGGCAACAACTACAAAAATATAACCAAAACTAATGCTAAATAAGCCACATCTTGGAGAGGGGAAGAGGGAGGGGGGGGGAGAGAGCAGACAGAGAGACAGAAAATCCTCATTTGAAATTAGGGTAAGTTGCACTAAACCCCGTAAGATTTACACCATTTTCCCACTTAAAACCCTATGGATTCAGTTTCAACATATCACACGCTTGAAGATTGGCTCCCAATCGGACCCAAAAACGTCTCTCCTTTAAAGAAAAGGTGGCCGGCCATGGGGACAAACATGTCTTTTCAAGACACATCCAACACCCATATCGCTGTCCCCCCACCACCCAACCGTATGCATACAGCCACACAGTCTTTCCCCACCACGGTCGCATCATCACCACTCTGCACCCTCTCACCCCTGCCCCCCTACCACAACCACGTCATTACCACTAAATCACCACACACGTACGGCCTCATTCCAGCACCGAGACCGCCTAACGACCTTCACAACCACCAACGTCGCAGCTACACATCACGTTGCCTCCCAGTACACAGAAGCCCAATCACCATCGCCGGCCACTGCCTCCACCTCCCAAAACGGACATTCACCGTCTCAGTGTGATGTGGGTGAATCGAGCGACAGGGAGATGGATTTTAGAGAGTGCAATCGAGAGACAGGGAGATGGATTTCAGTGTGTGTGAATCAAGAGACAGAGTAATGGATTTCAGAGAGAGCGAGGGAGTGGTGGTGGTCTGTGATGGGGATTTCTGGGGGGAGGGGGATGGGGGCAAAGAGTCTGGGTGTGTGTGAGTGCAGGGTGTGTGCGCACTGGTGGTAGTTTACTGGGGATGGAAGTGAGGGACTCTGGTGCCTGGTTGTGTGTACACTGGTTGGTGGGGGGTACAGGACCGTGGTGTTGTGCGGTGGTTCGGTTAGAGTGTGGTGGATTAGGATTGGGGCGGACGGGCGGAGCGGGGGGGTGGAGGGCAGAACGTGTGTGCAGGGTGGGGGGGTGGGGTGTGTGTGCAGGGTGTGGGGTGGGGGTGCCGGCAACTAGGGTGTTGGGTGAGTTTTTGTGTATGTTTGTCTTGAAAAGACATTTTTTCCCCTCCATGTGGACACCCGTCTAGGTAGCACCCATACCGACACCGATCGGGATACTGCACCGCAACTTCCCAAAAACCAAAACTTGGACACAACTAAATTTTGTCTAAATTTTAATGTATGTGTTTCCTACGTTTCAAGCACAATCCACATCTAGAATTGCACTACTAAGTCAGGTTACATCCAGCTCGCGGTGCCTTGCTACAATTCGTTACAAATCTCTGCAAAGGTTTACCTGCGTTTGCCCTAGTTGGACTCACTACACACTAGTATCACTTGAATCCACTTCTGACATCAAGTAAGAAGTAAATTCCAACCTCAATTTCAAAAAATTTGAAGGAAGGAGAGAAGTTAAAAATTGAAGAAGCTGAGTGGAACGAAATTACAAACGTCGTTGTCTTTCTTGTTAGTTACAAAAGAAACGACAGGGCGAGAGAGGAAACAATAGGGCAGAAAGAAGATAAATAAGAGATAGAATGAAAAAGAGACAGATGAAAATGAAAAAGAGAGGAAAGAAGTAGGAAGCAAGATCCCCTATCCCCTTCTTCATCTCCCTCTCGGATAGGCAACACTACAGTAGCCAAATAACAGACGAAGGGATAACGATTTATCGATATTTTAGAGTTCAGCTAATTTTTTATTCCTAAAAAAGCTCCTACTTTCCCTAATATTGTATACCAATCCCCGTAGTAAGTTTCAAATATTCATTTCAGCCACATACCTGTCCAAACTTCTACATAAAGTGTCCAACACTTCTAAAAGAATTGTCCTTCACACAGTTTCCGATAATTTAAAAAAAATGATAAAAAAAAAATTCGGGCACCTCCAAGAGGTGTCCGACAAACGTCGGCGAGGTGTCGGAGTGTCGGCAAGTGTCAAACACGATACCTCGACCCATGAGAGGTGTCAGTGATTGTCCAACTTTTTTTAACAGAGAGACGATTTTGGGTCCAATTGTAACTCATCTTCAAACATTAGGTTGTTATGTGCTAAAATTGAAACCATAGGGTTTTGATTGGAAAAACGAAGTAAACCTTAGGGGTTTAGTGCAATTTAAACTTAAAATATACATTACAAACAGATAATTTCCGCAACCAATATTGGAAGTAAGATAGAACAAATTTCCTCAAATCATACTCTTACCAAGAAGAAGGTTCAGACTGACTATTTTCCTGAGCAGGTTCAGTTTTACAATCTTCCTGAACAGTTTCAGCTTCAGCGACAGGTTCAGAGTCCTCACCATCGATAGAAGCATCCAAACTGCCAAAAGTTAATCCTCTCTTAAAGGCTTCAGGGACCTGAAGATTATCTGGAAAAATGACCGAGAGGTCAGAGAGATGTAACTTCTGTAGCTTCAAATCAAGCTCTGAAGTTGCTTCCTCCAAGACAGTGTCATTCTCATGAAGTGGCTTAGTATTTTCAACAGCCTCTGTTGCAGGATCAGATGCAACTACTGCATGAAATTAAGACAAGAGTGACGTCAGTAAATATGAAGACTGCAGAAAGTGACACGAGAATAATGCATAACCAGATAGACAAAGGTCCAGCTGTGATATTTGCAAACGACACAAATATATATCTTAAAACAAATTCTAATAAGAAGAACCTTTTGAAATGCCATTAACATGTTCCGGATTGGGAATGACAGCCAATGAACCATTGTGGGTAGGGAAAAATGCGAGTTGCTCAGACAGCAGATTATTCTCAGTTAGTTGAGATGTTCTGGGCCTTGTTCCATTGGTGGCACTCACAACTACTGACAGAGCAGCACTCGTTTCATCGACAATGCATTGACCTGACACAAATTTTTATCAGTAGGGAATATGGATCTTGCCCTTTATTTCTAAATACAGGCACAAAGGCGGAAGCAGTTTGTGGACGTGGAAAAAAGAGTGGGCATTGAGGTTGTTCAGTAACACTTGCAACAGTTGGCATTGTTATTACCATCAATAATATATCACTTGTCCCCCATATTACCTGCAAATGGTTGAGGTGCAGGTCCACTACTAGAACTCCAAGTAGACATGCTTGTCAGACCATTGGCAGAGGCACTGTCGACAACTAAAACATTCAGTCTTGCAAAAAATAAGATCCACATCTAGGATGATTACAGATACAACATTTACCTCGTCACGTGAGATGTAGCATTACTTTCTGTTTCATGTAAAACTGCATTGAGGAGCCTAGAACTGGGCTCTGTAGGGGGTTTTCCAACAACTTGCTTTTCACCTCCATCTGAAAATTATGGTAAGAGAACTGGTTAGATTGCATTACATCAGTATCCGAAACTTAAAATTATGCTGCAAAGTGGCATCAGAAGAACTTGTACGGTGGGCAGCAACAACAACCAAACTGCCACTACGAGATAATCAAAATTACCTGCAGCCCGTGTAGGTCCATTACTAGTTCCATTGGACACGCTAGTTGGACCATTGACAGAGGTGGTTGAAGAACTAAAAACAATGAGAAACATCAAGAGAATCATGAACAAAAAAGAGCCAATGCAACGAAAATTAACATCGAGCAAAAGATAAAAATTACCCAGTGGCACGAGGTGCTCCACTTGTGTTTCCATTTTCCTTTCGAGCACCCACATTCCTCCCACCCCCAGCATCTGGCAAATAAAAACAATGAACTCCCAGGAACTCTGCTCAGTTCTTTCTTATCCATTTCTACCAGAACAAGTACATACAAAGGTACAAAATTTTGTGCATACTAACTAAATAGAAAACTCAAGCAAATCAACTTAAGATACAGAGGCCAAGGCACACCCGTTAACCAGACATTAGCCTCAAGCAAATCAATGAACAGAGTTAGAGTTGCCGTAGCCTTTTCCTTTGTAGCATTACTCCATTTAGTGCCCAGTGAAACATTGTAATACTCTTTTTTCTGAATGTGAATCAACTTAAAAGTTTCACTTAAGACTAAATGTGTACCAGAAGTATAGTTCCCTCGACCACCCCTAGTCCCTCTCCACTGCGTGCCCGAGGCTCTGCTGTTCAAACTCTGCATGTCGATATATTAGCATTCAAAAAATGAAACAAAGAAGCAACTTATAAGACGTGAGTTATACCCAAACTAAAAAACAAAAATCGCTTAAATCGATTTTACTCATCGGTGGAAGACTTTTTAATCAGAATAAAAGAGGGTATAGTACACAAGATGTGGAATTAGTGAATCAGTAAGTGCTTGGAAAAGTCAGCTAGAGTTGTGGTGCACCTAGAGCATACTAGTCCACTGACGACAAAAGAAACTATAATGCAGGAGCCAAAAGTACATGGGGAGGCAAGAGGGAGAAGGCTTACCGCTTTTCTCCGATCACGTTTACTTTTCACCTCGTGAAATGTATCTGCAAAACACCCAGTTGCAGTTAATCTCCTGAAAATCACTTGACATAAAGCTTAAAAGACCTTTTATGAAAGAACTTCGCCAAAAAATATCCAACTGAAATGTTGCACGAAATAAGGTGCGCAGCAAGTATGTGTTTGACGGAAGAGTAATTAGTTAAAAAACAGAAGAAACTTTTTCCTTCCTACTACGTTGAAAAATAATTGACTCAAAAAAATTTCCCTTAATGAATAGATCAAATACAACCTCGGGACCGCCACACATCTAAAATTCTCAGCTTGCACACAACTTTGTCTTTGAAAACGTAAAAAAAAAAAAGAAGGTACAATAAGCACAATCTAGTCACTCCTACACCATCCCGGAATAGAACTCTGTAATGCATGGCTTCAAAAACCCACAGCAAAACTGAACATAATATTGCGAGTAAGCTAGAATGCCACAAAAATGGAGATATGAACATAATACATGAGACCACTCCCTAAATAGAGACGTATTACGTGGAAAAAACAAAAAAGGCTGAAATGAAAAGATAAGCTTTATGAATAACGAAGAAACATGGATAAGTCAGCTTTAGAGAATTCAAATTTACAAAGAGCATACAAATTCAAACAATTATGACCGTAAACTGTAATCCAGCTTTTTAATCTCAGAAAGGGCACGGCTTTACAAAACTACATTGCATAGATAGCAAGTAAACTATATCGCGGCATCTCATCTACAGAAAATCACAATGCATATATGCCCAAGAACTACCTAAATAAATACGTATACACGGCGAATTAACTTAAACACGCCGTTTCAACTTAATCACCAATATACACTGAACCAATTTTACAGGCAAAACCAACCCAGCAACTGGCAAACACAGAAAATTCAATCTTTCTCCTATCCTCGTAACCAAAGAGCAAACAACAGATCACGACATTACAAGAAAATAAAAAAGAAACCCTAAGGGTCGGGGGGGTGGGGGGGTACCGAGATACAGGAGCTTCTGAGCGGCGTCGTCTGGATCCATGTTGCACTCCTTGAGCATGGCGTAAATCTCGTCATCGCTGTGCTTGGCGGTGACCTCCCTGATCTGCTTAATCATCCCCCGATCATTGCTCGGGATCAAAACCCTAGAACCGCCGCTCATGGTTGGGGCCACAAGAGGGACAGAGAAGCTAGGGATTTGGTGAAAATGAGCGCCTATTTGTGCTATAGAAAAGCTTAAATAGGCATATTGTGCCTCCAAGAGAGATTATTAAGGGCCTCGGGGCATATATATGGGAGGGTTTGGGGGGTGCTGCCGTGGGGGAGAGGCTGACTAAACTTTATATAAATCAAACTACTTTCAAAAGGGGAAAATTTGGGGAGATTTTGGGGATGCAATTGATTAGGGCTAAGTACACGAGTACATGGTGTACTGTGACATTGATTGGGACTTGGGAGAGACAATTATTACTTGAACCGTGTGGGATATCTATGGGAATTTACTTGCATGTTTGTCGCTGTTTTTCTTTTAAAAACAAGTTTAAGAGTTAATGTGTAAATAAGTAATCGCCTTTTAACATGTGAATTCGGTTCAATTATGATAGAAAGAAAAAATTGCGTAGCACAGTTCGAGAATGGCAGATAGGTGATTTTGTTACCTGAACGGAAAAGACATCTCAGTTTTTAATGATATTTTTCACTTAAACAGTAAAACCGTTCAGTTATTATATATATATATATATATATATATATATATATATATATATATATATATATATAGTTTGCAACGTGACGGTAAAATTGGTTAGTAACTTCTATCAAAGCTAATATAAGTAACTCCGGAATATCATTGGCCAAAACATGGTTGGCAATAGTCAGAAGGAAGAGTTCAAACAAGAGTGGCATTATTCTTTTTGTTTGTCAATCAATGGAAACAATGGAAAAGAATCAATACCAAGTAATGAAGTATATCCCTTCCTAATCCATGGGTTAATTGGTAATTAACTCGATTTCATAGGCTTCTTAGGGACACCAATATTCTGAACTCGTGAGTAAAACACTTTAATTTACGTAGTCTAGTAAACAAAAGCGTAAGTGTCAAATTTATATCATAAAGTATCATTTTTGTTTTAGTATTCAAACATTTGGAAAGTACCAAATTTGTACCTAAACATTTTTTTTAATCAAATAAGTCTAAAGGCTAACAGAAGCCTCTAAAAAGTCTATGAGTATGATTGCTTCTTTTCGTCTTCTTCTTCCTTACCACCCCCCCCCCCCCAAAAAAAACCCCTCATATAAAAAAATATCGGATGTCTTTCTTTTCTTCTTCCTTATCTCCCCCCCCCCCCCCACGCCTCCAAACCCACGTCCTCCCATTCTCCACCAACCCCCCACACATGCGGTCATGACCCCACCCTCACCCCATCGCCTCCATCATACAACTGTGATCCACTGTCGCGCGCCTCTATTGTGCAACCGCGACCTATCCTCACAAAACCATCTACACCACTGCCTTATCGCATTTGACCACATAGCATTACAACCTCGACATAAAGTCAAACCCCTATCTTTGCGATTCTCAACTAATCACAAACTCAAATCCAACGCCATAACCCCCCAAACCCAAACCATAACCATCAGTAAACAGTTACCTCATCATATCCCACCATCACCTCGCTCGAACATGTCCCTCCTCTGTCTACCACAATATTCTTTACAGAAAAGAAGTCGTGACAAGTAAGAAAGACTTACTGATATCTGGGCAAGATCATAAACAAACATGGTCAATCTCACCGTG
Organism: Escallonia herrerae; assembly: GCA_033070095.1. Classification (NCBI taxonomy): domain Eukaryota; kingdom Viridiplantae; phylum Streptophyta; class Magnoliopsida; order Escalloniales; family Escalloniaceae; genus Escallonia; species Escallonia herrerae. Next base: position 188,284 of record JAVXUP010000754.1, read on the forward strand.
AGAAAAAGGCATATTTGCCAATTTTACATCAATGTCTGATCTAGCTCCCATCGGTGTGTGGTGTGCGTGCGTGTGTGTGGTACTTGTTTACGTGTGCAACCGGGTATGTGAGTGTGTGTGGTTGTATGTGCGTGTTGTGTGTAATTGGGTATGTATGTGTGTGTTGTGTTTGTGGTGTGGGGTGTAAGCGTAATTGTGTATGCGTGTGTTGTATTTGTAGTGTGGGGCGTGTGTGATGGCGTATGCAGTTGCGTATGTGTGTGCGTGCGCGCGCGTGCGTAAAGTGTGGTGTGCGGTGTGCGCGTGTCTACTTGTGTGGTATTTGTTGTGTAGGGTGTGCGTGTATCTTGTATTTGTAGTATCACACACACGTGCACATGTGTAATTTATTATGTATGTGTGTATGTCTAACTATGTGTGTGCGGTGCGCGAGTGTGTAAATGTGCTTGTGCTTTTTTTCTTTCCAGATTTTCATTCTATGTCATACTTAAGCCATGGGGATGAAGAGATTCAGTAATCGTCCAGTTTATTGATAGTCAGAACAACGTGCGTCAATGTTTTGTACGCCGAGTATTTAGAAATAGTTCATCAGTGTTGATTATTTAGAATCAGCGATGCCACATTATCTGACATCTTTTCTTTTTTTGGGACTATTAGATTTCAATGTTAGTTGTTTTTCAAATGTGTCTAAATTCAAAATTTTGTATTATTTTCTGTTTCTTCTGTTGCTCTGGAGACATCGTTTAATCCTTTAGTTACGAATGAGTGTAAACCAAATTATGAAAGGTGAATGCGCTAGACGACATGGGTAAGTAACATCCATTTGTTTAATTGAATCCTTTGTATATATTTGATTTTTGAGAATGTCTATTTTCACGTGTTATTATATTTGTTCGTACCATCATTCTTTACAAAAATATTATTTTGTTGTTGATAAATTTTTTATCAACAAATAAGAGCATGAGGCATAATATGATGTAAAAATAGGTAGTCTATTGTTTTCTTGAAATTTTTTAATTTTAACATGAATTGCGATTGTAATTAGGTTAAATTGATACAATTTTACAAAGTAAGTTGAGTTCTACACATATATGAGATATGTACTACTTAATTAGCCCGTGCAATGCACGGGAGTTAAAGTGAGTTTGGTGTTAAGTTTTGAGGTTTATAAGCGTTGACACTATAAGGTTGATATTTTTCAAACATGTAAAGTTTTAAATACTGAAGGTGCTAAAAATATTTGATGTCCATGAAATTAAGCAATAAATGCACGGGAGTTAAAGTGAGTTTGGTGTTAAGTTTTGAGGTTTATAAGCGTTGACACCATAAGGTTGATATTTTTCAAACATGTAAAGTTTTAAATACTGAAGGTGCTAAAAATATGTGATGTCCATGAAATTAAGCAATAAAGTAGCTAGTATAAGAATGTTATTACTTCTACTCTTTTTCATCAATCACTGCCTTCAAGTTTCTTTTCTTTTTCCTGGCAATTCTTTGTTTTGTAGCTTTTCCTTTCCTATTTCCATCGAGCCTTTATTGCTTTCTTGTCTTAATAGATGTTGTCATCATTTCCTTCGTCATCATCAACGTCATCGCTCTCTTCATCTTCAAAAGAAGCTAATTTTGTTTGCTCAAGATTTTGTCACTTTTTTGTCTTCAAGGATACTAGTCTTTCATCATTTTATTCATCATCATCGACGTTATCATCTAAGGAAGGCACAACGTCTTTTTAAAGGCGCCTTTTCCTTTTTTGTTAAAGCTGATTGTGTGAGATAGTTGCTTCTACGTCAATGACTTGGATGCTCGCTTTGATGACACTTGTTACCTTCGGACAGTCATCAATATGTGCTAACAAATTTTATTTTCTTTGTTCCATCTCAAAAAGGTATAAGAGTTATTCATCTTATGTAACGCCCCCGAAAATCCGGAGCTCCGCCGCCCCGAACTCCCGAGTCGTTAACCTACCGGATCACGTCAAACCTGTCAAATCCTGTACACAACCACATACTTTAAAGCATCTAATCCGATACCGACTCGAATTCTCCAAAATACAATATTACAACAAAACTTGCTTGAACTCAAACCATTAAAACCTAGGTTCTTTTTAAACTTGAATCCCTAAATGATGAATCAACAGTACAGACCCACGCAGGGGTCTTACTATACCGTGGTGATGGGCTCATCAAAATTTCACTCAGACTCTAACTCATTCTCGAACCTGCTACAGCTTATCATCACCTGCAGAAGGGAGCCAAACAAAGGGTGAGCTTTTGATAACTCAGTAAGGTCGTACAAGGACTACAAAAGAGATTATAACACAACTCTGAAAAATCCAACTGACGATGATTTTCAAGACACTTCGAACGATCAAAATTCAATAATTATCCAAACTGAGCAAAGTTCATCAGAAATAGATATCAAAATAAATATTAACAATCAGAATAGATCCAAAACGATTAATAAAAGATCCTTTTCAAGTCCGTATTTCTAAGTACCACGAAAATTTCTCTTGCTCAAGGGATTTCAATCCGAGCATAAATTCATTTCGAAAATACAGCAAGATTTCCCGAAGAATTTTAACCCAAGCAGAAATCAAATCAGATAATACGATGAAGGCTTGTCAGGGGATTTCAACCCAAGTACAAATCCTTCTAACTAAGTACAATGAATGTTTGTCAAGGGCTTTCAACCCAAGCACAAATCATTCTAGCTAAAGAAAATCAAAAATCAATGTTGATCCTGGGCGATTGCAATCCCATTATGGCAAGCTCATATAGTGTACACATGCATGTTTTACTAAAATAATTACTAGTCCACTTAAGTACTAGCCTGCGTTTCATGCAGGATTCAACCAGCCTTATACCGCCTCCCTACTAAACAGGTACTCAGGTCAACACAGAAATTAACAATATCAATGAGCATTAACATAAGCTCATATCGCCAAAATCAATTCGGGTTCTCATAACAATAATCATACTGACATAAGTTAGCATTCGGGATTTTCAGAATAAATCGAATTTTTCAGAAGAAATCAGAATTTCAGAAGAAAAATTACAGATAAACAACAAAACGACTGCGAATAATTACAGAATATGATCACAACAATTCGGAGGAATGGATACAAACAATTATCAAATTTGCTCAGCCCACAATAACATGCGAGCATCATAAGATTTTTAAATAATGGATTCAGGTTCAACATTAGGGTTTTCTGGGCAAGAACATGCTGATATCAATATATAACTCAGAGTTTGGCATTAGCCGTAAATATATCAAAGGAGTACTTACGAGTACAAGTAATCGAATAAGGGTTCGGACAAAAGTCCTTACCCAAGGTTCAGATAGAATCCCTTACCTGAATCCGCAGCTAAATTATCCTAACCGAAAATTTTTAGCTTTAACCTAAACAGAATAATTGAACCATTAGAATACAGCCTACAGAACAAGATTATAACTTAATACGAACTCACACATCCTACACCATGAATCCCCCTCTCCGAGTATGTAAAATTATCAAAATGCCCCTATCGGACTTAAATTACCAAAATGGTCTTCTCATAAGTAGAATTACTGAAATAAACTTCCCATATATAAATTTATGCAAAAATACCTTTCTTAGGTCAAATTACCAAAATACCCCTTCAAGGTGGCAAATTACCAAAATACCCCCTGTTACACATTAATCATCAAAATGACTTTTTCATAAGCAAAGTCAATAAAATAATCTTACTGCGTATAAATTTACTTCAAAATACCTCTTATAGGTAAAATTACCAAAATACCCCTTTCGGGACGGTAAATTACCAAAACACCCATGGGGGTTTCCGGCACCGGAAAAATATCAAAAATATCTTAAACCACTATTTTAAGTATCCTGATGTCATTTATGGACTAAAAAGTATTTTAAAAAAATTTCGTCCGAATATCCTGAACAGGTGTCCGGACCGAGGGCTAAAGGTCAATTTCGCAAAAAATACCTATCAGCCTCAGAATGACACAAAATTTTAGAATATAAAACATATCAGTAAAATAAGATATGCATAAAATTTTCAGATCAAAATATCTTGGTTTGATATGCTAAATAATTCGATAAATTATTTAATCGGTGCTCCAATTTAGCACTCTTTGCAAACTCCAAAAATTTTCAAAATTTTTCAGAGCATACATCTCAAAAAAATATTGGGGGTTAATATTTTGGACATTGCCAAATTTTGGTCCAAACTATTTTTAAAAATTTATTGAAAAACTATCTAAATAGTTTTCTACCTTTAGTGACAATTACGGTCACTATTCACGATCAAAACACCTACCATTTCACCTTAAATGCACACACTTCGTCTTCAACCTCACTGCCCTATCCCACACTCTCACAGAATTTCCAGTTCAATCACTGACACATACACAATTGCATATACACTTACATTAACACTTTTTAAACACTCTAACACACTTAAACACACACATTAACATCATTATATACACCATTATACACACACACATACACATACCCGAATATATGTACACACTCACTGCCAACACCAAAACCCACTGCCCAGCCATGGTTTCCTCTTCCCCACCTCCTACGAGCTTACAAGCTCCTTATCTTCAACTTATACATCAAATTTTCACAAAACCCTGGCCATAATCTCCCACCAGTGACATAAATGTTCCAGAAACACACTCCCACATGGCCATGTTCATGGCCTCCACACACACTGCGCACACACAACACATACTGAATCACACGTACAAAATTGGTAGGGGGATCACCTTAGAAGGATTCCATTCTCTCTCTACCGAATTCTTCCCTATTTTCCCCCTCTGTTTTCTCTTTGTTACTGTTGTTCTTCTTCTCTGTTTCGGTTCCTGTTCTTCTTCCTTCCCCGAAAGGGAAAGGTTTTCCCTTTTGGTTTTTTTTTTCTTTCTTCTTTAGACTTATCCTTCACTTCTCAATTATATTTTTTTCTTTTTCCTAGCTTAGTCATTAAGCTAGTAGGAGGTGGCACATTAAAAAAAAAAGGTTCCTAAATTACTTTTATAAAATTGTACAAATGCCCCCCAGAGTTTTTTTCCAAAATTACAAAATGCCCTCGAAATTTTAAAATTTATATTTTTGTCCCAAAATATTTTTAAGCTCCTATGCACTACAAATACTCGAGTATTACTTAAATTTAATGCCCGTTTATTTTTCGGAGTCCAGATGGTATTTTTAACCGGCTCCCGAAGTTGGGGATATTACATCTTACCTAGCTTTGGTTTGGACTTTTGTCATCGGGAACGTCATCCTCAAAATAGTTGGCAACAGTATAATCTTCATACCCTTTTTGAATTTAATCACGAGCTAATTGAAGTTGAAAAACACGTATCTCCCCAACAATATTCTTGATAATGTTAGGGATATCGAATATATCTTTTTCTCTACATATTATCTTTGTGGTGTTACTAATGTCCATCAAATAACGAAATTATAGAATTTGAAGAAATCATTTTCATTTATCTCTTCATTAGCATCGATTATTTTCCGAACTGGAATTTGGATCATCCTTTTTGCTTCTCAAACAAATACCACGAAGATAGTGGTACGTGTGATATCACTTATTTGCACTTGGAGTCTATACATGTACGAAAAATTAGTACAATAGTAGCTAAGTTTCAGAATTTCACGAAGTCATTTGTCAAGTTAGAATCACTTGAAAGTGTTGATACCTATGCAGCGGAAAGTCAACAATTTTTTCATAGCGCTCACAATAAATGGCGTTATTATATGGCTTTAATTTTTTTACAGAAGGGCGTCATGCGTTGTAGTACCGACCATTATCTCCAATCACCTCGTGTGTCGTTGCTTGACATATACATAACAACTCCTACACAATTGAAAAGAATAAGTCATTTTTATTTATCTTAAGATTGAAAATGAACTTTTAGGTCACGTTTGACGCGGTTTTTTTTTTCCTCTTTTTTTTTTCAGTTTTGAAAATTGGAAAAAAAAAATGCGTTTGGTAACCATTTTTTTTCCTTCTCTAATTTAAAAAATCAGTTTTTAAACTGAAGAGTAAAAAAAAAAACTCCAAAAATTGATTTTTTTTTTCACTTCTGGTTTTTTTTTTTTTGAGACGACCACCCTCCCACCGCCGGCAGCCACCTCAGGCGACCACCTCCGGCCACTGGCGACCACTGCCGGCAGCCACCTACGGCTGCCGGCGACCACCACCACCAGCCACGGCCGGCGACTGTCGGCAGCCACCTCTGGCCGCCGGCAACCACCGTCAGCGACTGCCGGCAGTCACCGCCGGCAGCCACCTCTAACCGCCGGCCACCACCACCGTCGACCACCGCTACGTCCCACCACCGCCACCGCAAACCACCCAAAAAAAAAGTCAAAATAAAAGGGTTATCAAATACCAAAAAAAAAAACTAAAAAAAGGGTTATCAAACACCCACTTGTTTTTGTAAAAAAAATAAAAAATTAAGCTGCTCTTTATGAATTGAAAACAAAAAAAAAAGTTTTGTCAAGCCGACCCTTAGTTCCTTTCAAAAGGTCATCTTAATTCCTTGCTCGAAATCGATATTCAATATCTAGTTGATAGTTTTATATTTTCCATCATTTTCTCTTTGAGGCCTGGTGTCTTTAGCATGGGATCTACTTCTATTTGAAACATGATATTTGCTGCAGTTTCAGTTGTACGGGTGATGTGATGCACTTCTTATATGTCTAGATTTGCATAAAACTTCGTTGAACTTATGGAAAAGAGATAGACAGTATTTTGATAGAAAAGAACAATTTTACAATAACAATAAATGTTCATTTTAGTCTTATTTCTTAGGCAGTGATTCTTTTCTATGTGCTTTGATTTGTGGAATAGTTGTGCCTCTGAATTTCTTTACTACATACCCACAAACAATCAGAACTGTGATTATTTTTTTATCTTCTTCCAACAGCCTTGGACTTCGGTAATTTTGTCACTGCACACTTTTAACATCAGTTGCTGCCCTCTGGACATGCACGCAGGTTGTTAGGTATTTCTAAATTTCAAATGTTATAATTTGGTATAGAAAAAAAAGGTGGAGAAGGGAGGAGAGGTATGCATATATATTGAGTATAAATGTATAACATTAGATTACGTGTGATTTGTGAGTAAGAGGTCTTTTTTTTTTACAGGCACCATAACCATTTCTTGCACCAATCTCTTCAATATTCCATATCTTTGTTAATAGCCCTACATAACCAAAAAAAAAAAGGGCATAAAATGTCAATATGTTTTAGCATAGAATTCTTTTTTGTTGTAGTTATGCATTTGGAAAACCATATTGAACTTTGTCACCTTTGAGGAGCTTATTGTTATTGCTTCGTTCATCCATCTTCTTGCGTCCTATAAAATCGAGCTTGTGCCTTGGAATTGTCAGAATTTCATCATCCAAAAGTTTGATTTTTGTTGCATGGAAGAGAGTGACAAATAGATATGTTGATTGCTATATAGGCATATATGTAGCGGTCTTTTTATATTTGTTCACTTTGAATCAAAATACTATTTATATGCCACCTTTAACTAACAAAGGGGGAAATTTAGATTGATGGTTATTTCTTATAATAGCATGTATTCGATTTTCCTGTGAAATCGGATATTAGCATCAACCAAATCAAACTTCATGACATCATATGTCAAAGCAGATATAAGACTAAGACCTTGTTGTCCATAAGGATCAAATTGGTATTCAAGATTTCATTATATATCTACTATTAACTTCATTCCACGTGTGAATGACTCTCTCTTTTTATCATCGAGTAGTCTTTGTTGGGTTCAAGTTCAAAGATTAGGGTGGATTCCTCTAACATTGCTTTGCAGATCCAAAAAGGCGAGAATAAAGTTTTAGAACATAATTTACCTGTACCAATTCCATATTTTTGTTCATGGATACAAATCACTATAATTTCTTTAAGAAACTTCAACTATGATTTGCTTTTATTTATCATAGTAGTTAATTTGAACGGTAAACAGAGTATACACCAACTAGTGCAACCTGCAAACAATGCAAGGGAGCTAGAATCGCAAGTTTAGGCCAACTATGAGATAAAGAGTAGTATAAATAGGTTACTGAAATAAATAGCCATGTAACCTGAGGTTCTTTAGTTATCAGAGGAAAACTTGTGGCTTATATCCCTAGATGGATTTCAGAAGAAGCATTGTAATAGTAGAATGTCATATCCAAAAAATGCCGAAGGTGAAGGAAATTGTATATCTACATTGGTATAAAGTAAATTTGAGAAGTTAGTTCGTAACAAAGCAAGTGTCGTGCTTTGACGTACTAACTTTCAATCCCGGTGCAAAAACTTCTCATTAGAGGCATATTGGGTGGACAAAAATGGACCGAATAACATAAACGGATTTGTAAACGTTTCATTTAAAAAACTTCAACTATATACAACGTAAGTTTGAGATAGTTGAGAATACATACTCTTGAAAATCTTTAGAATCATAGCATGCAAGATGGAGCTTCCAAGGTTTCTTCTGAATTCACCCAATAAAAGTAAAAGAAGTAAGTGATTAAATACGATTCTAAAAAGAATTCAAACATGCAACAGACTAGGATATTATGAGAAGATTTCACCGAGAAAGAAGTGCCACTTTGGTTTCAAATAGATTGTGGTAAAGAAGACAACAACAAAGAAATAAGTAGAAATCAAAAGTTATGTGGGCTGAATCAAAATAACTAATAAACTAACGGTGTTGTACTTGTTGCCTAGAAAGTGCTATAGGTTGCAAACATGTGGTTATCTTTTTTTAGTGTTTATGACCCTTCAATTGCTCTGTTTGTATAGGATTAGGAGAGGATGTACCTGAATAAAGTTTGTATTACTGAATATGAATCTCATTTTCATTCATTTTCTAGAAGTAATCAATCCTAATTTTCATCTCATAGAAATAAGGAACAAGTATAAGAGTATTTAAGGAGTAAACCAAACATGTGTTATCGTTGCTGTAAAGTTGCTGAGTTCATGGATGGAATGTCCATGGCCATTGTTGTGGTTCATTGTACTGGTTATGAGATGGATGAAATTTTAGGTGCATGCTCTCCATATATCCATGGAATGATTAACCTCGTCCCTTGTCTCCTCTCCTAGTGTTTCAATAATTTGGTTTTAGAAGATTCCTTTATACTTCCTCTACTGTGCTGCCTAATCAAGGATACGGAATATGAGTTGGAACATTTGTCATTTGAATGAGAAAATTAATGAATTGTTTGTTTAATACAAGACTCTTATCTTGCGTTCTAATTCTTCACTTGGTGTTAATAAATCATGGCTTTAACCACGGTTGCAAAAAAAATTGTGGCACTTCTCTTATTCACTAACCATTTTTTGCAATCATTGATTGCTTCCTATTATTTCAAGTGTCATTTCCGTGGAAGAATATGACGCATGAGTAAGTTATTTCCTTTTTATGTTTATGTTTTTTGCTTACTTGTTTAAAATTCTTGTTTAATTGTTTACATTTTTTGTTAAGAAAATGCAAGTGTACTTTAAAAAGCGACAACGTGAGACCAATAAGAAGTCGGATTATTGGAGGAGCCGGTGTATGATCGCGTGGAAGATGCATAGTTGGATGCTTTTGAGTATTGGAAAGATAATCCTTCTAGGTATTTCATTCTTTCTAATACGACACGTGACATCATAAGCACCCCAATAACCACTGTTGCCTCCCGATCGACTTTTAGTATTAGAGCAAAAGTTCTCTCAAAATATCGGAGTTCACTTACTCGAGACAATGCCCAAGCTCTGTTTTGCGGACATAATAGGTTGTATGCTTATGAAATTCAAAATAAGTCTTTATATTCAAAGCACCAGAATTATGTATTCCGATAATCACTTTAATCATATTTTTTTAAATGTAGGTAAAAGTCAAGAGGATAGTGAGCTGGTGGTGCTTTCCTCATCAATGTGAACATGGAAAGTTCATTAGATTCGAGAAGCTTGACGGAGGTTTAAAACTTGAAGTTGAACTTGAAGGAATTGAAGACTTTAGTTTGAATGAATTTATGTATTTGTATAAATTTTAATTGTTTTATTCTGGATTGTGGGTGGGGAACGGGGCTCTATGCTTGCAGTTGTTCTTGTGGTATTTAAAAATTAATATGCTACAAAGTACTTAGTAGTAAGTGACTCCAAGTAAGAGACTAAGAGTTATATTTGACGTAGTTTGTATTTTTTGTTAAATAAAAAACTATTTTAACAATTACCAAAAACACGAAATATGCTATCACAAAAGGTAAAAGAATATAAGATGCATAAATGGTAAGTAGTAACTAGCAAAATGAGGTAATTGAAACCTGTTTATTTAAAAAGGAATTCATCAAAATTTTGCTCATTTACGAGTGGGTAATACCCGAACCGCATGAATAGGGTAAGGGTTCTTAAAAAGACTATCCAGAAAAATTGGGTAAAATTTATCCAACCGGTTCTTACTCGGACTTGATCTAGTTATAACTACCAACCGGTGCAGTACTTGTCTAACTAATTTCCTAAGCGGAAAATCATACTTTTACATCAACTAGCAAATTGGCAGTTGATGCTAACACTAGCAACTCAAGTCTATGACTGAAAAAGAAAATTCCAGGGCAAAGACAAGCGTAATGGCCATCGACAGCGACTAAAACGATAAACTAGTCCTTTATTTATTCTGGCACAAGGATTGCATGTTGCCTATTTCTACGAGAAAAAGTTAAAAAGGTGCAAGGCACCCGTGCAAGCGAGTGTTCGGGCTTTACATCAATTTGCGATCTCTTGCTTTTTGATGTGATTCACCGAACTTATTTACTCGATGCTTAGATCACAGTGCAAAATCGCTTTAAATCAAGTGTTTGTGAGGAAGGTACTTTAGGTAGGGGATGGAGAGATTCAATTTTTATCGAGTAAATTAACGGTGAGAACAATGTGCATCAAACGCCAAGAATTTTAAAATAGTTCGCCATCTCTGCTAACTATTTAGAGTAGGAGGCAATGCCACATTATCTCACACCGTCTCCTCTTTTTGGGCTACTAGATTTCAATCATAATCACTATTTAAACATGCCTAAATTTACTTTTTTTTTTACTGATCTATAACCTTTCCTGCTCTAGCAATACCATCTAACCCTTTAGTTATGAAGGTGTTCGGATCCTTTTGAAATATATGTAAAGTGTAAACCAAATTATGAAAAGTGAAAACGCAGGAGACCACACGATTAAGTAATATCATTTGTTAGTTGTTACATTGAATCCTTTACATGTATTTGGTTTTTGAGAATTTCTGTTTTCACGATCTATTATTTTTGTCCACATTGTCATTTTGCACTTAAAGATTACTATTTTATCACTGATAAATTTTTTAGCAACAAATAAGAGTATGAAAAAGCATAATATGGTGTAAAAATATATCCCTTTGTTTTCTTGCAAATTTTTAGATTTGATATTATTAGTTATGATGACAAATTATTATCGGTTCAACTCCTCTCTCTGTGTCCTTTTTTCTTCAATTTGCCCATCTCCCCTCTGTGATTTCTGAAGGAAGTTCGCTGGGGCAGCATTGTAGCAACCGGATTCAAAGTCCTCTAGCAGCCACCATCTCATGAGTTGAGGTCAGCACCTAAAAACTCTACGCGTTCTGTTCTTTTCTGATACTACTGGCATGCAGACAACCTGTTTGTGTATATGCCCGAAAGAAATTTCATATAGTAGCATCACTTTATAGTTTCGATTTTCATGCTGAATAACTGGAGCATATAGAATTTGTTCAACGCTTCATAAATTGGACGTATAATGTCGAAACTATCACACTTGTTTTTGGGCCACACATTGAAAATTTTTCAATCTTTTGGGATAGTGCATGTGGAGCGTGCTTTAATAAGATAATCACAATTAAAATCATTGTAACTAGCTAAAACCTCCGTGCATATCAAATACAATTGTTGGTCATCCGTCGGTCATTTTTCTTGTTAAAAAGCTGATATTCTAGCGCTAGTTTTAGTGACAGAAGATTTAGAAGTTTAAATTTTTAGCACAAAAGGAAATTGAAACCGTGAATCTTTCAATAGTATTATTATCATCACAATAGCAACGGCGCAACTGATATTAACACGGCAGAGAGAAGTAACTAATAATTTGGCAAACATAAAATTTGAAGTATTTGAGCTTTTTGAAAAGCCTCAAGGAAAATAGCTGAAAGCACATTTTTTAAACCCTCGTGCTCATTTCACCCATCACTGGTAGACAGCTAAAAGGTTAGCATATTGACACTAAGCATATTTTAGTGAGGTGCAAAGAAACATAACAAATGTAAGAGTATCTTTTTTTTTTACCTCGGTGATTTGAACCGTCACAAAGTTCTCACTGCTAACTGTTTAGTTCAAAATAATAAACAAAAGACTGAGTTTCAAAAATGTATAGTTACAATAGTAGTAGTTGCCAATTTTTTGCAACTATTCTCAGGGGCTAATAAATACATAGTGGTATTTCTAGTAGTTAATATGTTGTTTGCTGTATAACAATTGACACTATAAGTAAATAACATGTATAGTAAAGGTACAGTTGCTGCCATATTCCTTCTTTGTTAGACATTAAAAAGATGGAGCATTTACCAGATTTGCAAACACTCACCAAAATCGTAATGTAAGTAACATTTGGAATTGTCTAACTCATTTCCCTTGTATACCATATCAGAAATCTAAACGCACAGTAATAATACAACCAAATGTAGGAAGAAGCAAACCGTTCACAAAAAAAATCGATAAGCAATAGTTGGAAACAAAAATCGAAATCAAGAATGCAACTCAACTACAGTAGGTGTGTAAAGTAAGGCATACAGAAACATTTTTCAACACATCAGAATTTAATTAGAATCCATTGCAAGTTAGAAGGCAAAAATGAAAAAGTAGCCCAAAAGTATTACGGAGTATTTAATTGCAAAAGGTGAGGACTTAGAAACACAAACTCAAGTGACTTTTGGCTGCGTTCCCTTTAAGCCAGCTGCTCTCCTAGTTACTCAATGAGCACCAAATTTGCTAACCTATCCTATCTTAATACATTACCTACAACTGAAGCTCTGGAGCACATTCCTGGCTTCCAAACTTGAGGCTTTGCATGCCCAGTTGGGAGGCACGGTGATGATGTGTGTGCTAGCCAATTAATAACCATTTCGGAGTCACCTTCTATGATCACATGAGTTTGCCCTCCCCCTGATGGCTATCTTTATTGCTAGCAGCACTACAGCCGCCTCTGCACCTTCCACCACCGTGGATTTTATCTTCTCCGAGATTGTTGATACATATCACCTTGCCGTCATGATCACTTAGAATCGCTGGTAGATATGAGAAATCTTTTTTGACTGGTGAAATTGAAGTTAACTTTTGTCCAGTTGAAAGGTGGGGAATCCACCTCTTCTTTGATTTCTTGGTGGGCTGGGGCAGAAGATTTCTAACATGTGATCTATAAGTCTTGCTAATCAAACTGGCACTGAATGTGAGGCAAATTTCCTTCTCCTCGAATAGTGCGCTGAATGCGAGTCTTGCTAATATTTCTTGATGACGCTGTAAGTCTTGCTGCAAAAATAGTGTACTTGTTGTGTCCGCCTGTGGAGTGAGTGAAGTGCTTGCCGGATTTATGATGCTTTTCAGGAAGGATATGATGTCGCCATCCCCATCAGTTTTTGGTGGTAGAAAATTCTCTGCAGTAGACATCCAATAGGCCCTGGCAATGGGGTGTTGGAAAAAAAGGGTGCTTTGATGTTTCTTCATTTTGCCCATTCAGTGCATAGGTAGTATCCAAATCAGGTTGATTTTGATCATTTCATTTTCACGATCTCCTGCCTTTTCTTGATATTAGCTTCCCAGAACTTTTTTTCGTAGTTGATTTGGGTTGAGGGGGTAGCTCTAATAGCCAGTGGTATATACGGTGAGGTAGGCCCTTAAGTGTCCACTTTTCAGAAGACGGAAAGTAACTGTAAGCAAATGTACTGCTAATGCAGTTTTGTAGTGCATAACCTTTTCTGATGTGAATAATGAGTTGGAAAAAAGGGTATAATCGCCTTTTACTCGCTCTTCATAACTAAATGGATGAAGTTATGGCTAAAATTTAGGATGAGGAAGTTCAGAACGATTTTGCAAAAGGAAAGAAATAATGTGATTAATTTCAGTTTATATCCAAAAGATTGTGGATACATAATTAGTTTTATTTGAGAAAACTGAAATTTCTAAGAAAATTAGATTGGGTTTTGGAGATCTAAGAAGCTTCCAATCGAATCCAGATATATATTATAGATATCCAGTTGCCTAAACCAAGAATGACCAATTTAATTGACAAATGGCATCTGCATTCTCCATTTTATTTTGTACACACACGACTGGACCAGTACTATAGATGTTTATAGCCTTTAGTATAAAAGTGGTACTGAAGCTATTGCTCTGCTTGCATGTTAAAGACTCTCGTCTAATGGGTGCAGTAAAAACAATTTCAAACGAAGGCTGAAAAATAGTTTTCCTGTTCACTCTCTTGTTAGATCAAACCATTATTCGACTGAGTATGAAAGTTCAATCATATTCACCACGTCACCCCATACGAAGAGGCAGGAGGAATAAGTGAGGATGGAACATGGCACAAAGATAAGGTTTGAGCAATTCCTCCAACTGGCTAGTAAACGAGCAGAAGAGCTTGTTTTAAATGCACCTTATGTATTTGGGAATGAAATGAACTAAATGTTCAATCATAAACTAGAAATACAAACTTAGAAAAATATATGCAAAGATGTTTTTATTTCTGAATATTCTGTATATGATTTTATTTTCTTCTTAAACCAATTATTGGTAAAAATTGGACATAGATGCAGTCAATGAAGCTTGAAACAAATATAGGTGGGACCTTTCCCAGATCCCCAGTGGAGGGAGCCTTGTGCACTAGGGCGGCATTTTTCACGTCTTCTCTGGCTGTTGGTGGATCTGTTAAGTTAAAGTCATTGAGCAAGATAGTGTGTTACTTCTCTCTCTCTCTCTCTCTCTCTCTCTGGGTGTTATTTTATATGTGATCCTTCCAAAATCTTATGTTTTGGTAAGACATGTTACATTTGCATGTCGATGTGCCTTATAATGGAGGATTACGCTCCATCGTGACTTGGAGGTCACGGGCTCGAAACACAAACAACTCCTTTATAAAATTGGAGACTTCACATCAAACCTTCTCAGATCCCGCAATTGCAGGATTTTACGAACAATTGCCACGTGCAATTTGCTGATGATTATGAATTAGCCATCTTCCTGCTGGTGTCCACACAACTAATGCGTGAACTTGTTCTGTCCTCCATATTTGATTTGCTATGAAAACCATTAAAATGTCTTTGTTTTGTTGAGCAGGGCACTACAATATGTTTTGGTCATAGAGGATGTTCAGAAGTCCAGTACTGTCTATTGAAGAGGAAAATCATGCCCGTACTAATCAGGTCAACTAAATTCAATCAACTTGTCCAAATTCGCCAGAAGCTTGCAGTGCGTATTATCGAGTTTAAATCAACCTGCCGTTCTCTTTCTACTTCAGAAACCGAAGCTGACATTGAGAGAATAACCAGAATAATTAACGACCATCCTTTCCCAGATCATCCCCTTCATCCTACCCTTTCCAACCAGATCTCTGCAGCTGTCCTTTCCACCACCTTCGTGGAAAATGTTCTTGGTCGCCTCTTTGCAACCCATTCAAATGGCCTTAAGGCATTCGAATTCTTTATATTTTCCCTCAACCACGCAGAGTTTTGTCCAAGTTCAGATGCATTCGAAAAGACACTCCACATACTTACACGAATGCGCTACTTTGGCAAAGCTTGGGAACTCATGGAAGAGATCCAGCGCACTCATCCTTCGTTGCTCACCTTAAAGTCAATGAGCATCATGTTATCCAGAATTGCGAAATTTCAATCCTTTGAAGATACCATTGAAGCCTTTGAGAGGATGGAAAGTAGTATTTTTGTTGGTAAGAAGTTTGGTACTGATGAGTTCAACGTACTTCTTCGAGCATTTTGCACACAACGACAGATGAAGGAAGCACGGTCCATAGTCAACAAACTGCATTCTCGATTTCTTCCCAACACGAAGACGATGAATATTTTGCTACTGGGGTTCAAGGAATCAGGTGATATTACTGCAGTAGAGTTGTTCTACCATGAGATGGTTAAAAGAGGTTTTAAACCTAACAATGTAACTTATAATATCAGAATCGATGCATACTGCAAGAAAGGTTGTCTTAGAGATGGTTTAAGGCTTTTTGAAGAAATGGAACGCGTGGATTGCTTGCCCTCATTAGAAACGATAACCACTTTGATTCATGGAGCGGGGATTGCTCGAAATGCAATTAAGGCGAAGGAGTTGTTCGACGAAATTTCCTTCAGAAATTTACAGCCAGATACCGAGGCCTATAATGCATACATGAGTGCTCTCATCAGATCCAGAGATATCAAGTCCGCAGCTGGCTTAATGGGTGTGATGGAAGAGAAAGGTATTAGCCACAATAATGTCACCTATCATACTCTCTTTACAGGACTGATGAGATCACAAGGTATGGAGGGCGTTTGTGAGCTGTATCACGAGATGATTAAGAGAGGTTTTGTGCCCATGACAAGAACGGTGGCGATGTTAATGAAATTCTTCTGTATAAATAGCAGACTCGATTTGGCATTGGATTTCTGGAAGTACTTGATAAAGAGAGGGTGCTGCCCTCACAGTCACGCGCTGGATCTTTTAGTGACGGGGTTGTGCTCGCGTGGGAGGGTTCAAGAAGCATTTGAGTGCTCCAAGCAAATGTTGGAGAGAGGGAGGAATGTGAGTGAGGCAGTGTTCCGGATGCTGGAAAGGTACTTGCTGCAGGTGGGAGAGGTGGACAAGCTGAAAGAGCTTGACCAGATGATAAAGAGACTACAAACTGTCCTACCCCCCACAAGAGGGCATGCTGTTGGCATTCCTGCACTCCCTGTGGTTCGTTAAGATATTGATTGGGATTAGTTGATTAATGTGCCCAAATGTCTGCACAAATACGATTGTTAAAATCATAATCAAATATGCTGATTATGTACGATACACTTCCAAGTAACCTTGTAAGAGAAAACAATGTTCTAACCCCCTGGTGCGGTGGCTCAAAGTTTTTAGTAGGCATACTTTATTGCCACATGCCATCAAGCTTTAGTTTTTGTCGCTTAAAAGAGAGTTTTACTTTGTAGAACACAAATTTCTCCTGATTGTAATTGTTTATACATATTGGTCGTAGTTTTACCTTTTTTTAGTTTAATCAAGAAAATTGCATTAGTAATAAGAGTGATTCATATTTTGTCGACCAATCCGGCCTTTGTTGAAAGAATTGCTTTTGTAATTCCTTACACAAGGATTCAAGAAAATACCAAATTGCCGCCTATTCAACCAAATTCTTGAGCAGCATAAACCAACATCTTATCGATCCTGATTCATTCGGAAAATACATCTCGGTATCTTAACTAATCGAGTTGTTATCAAGAAGCACAAGTTGGAAAATACAATATATCCCGATATCCATTTTTTAAAGAAAAATAAACACTTCATTGAAACTTGCTTGAATATGAATTACTCTCCTCCAAGAACTCTCTTAGACTTTTGTCTCGGTAGACAACATATTAAGAAAAAAGGTATCAAATAAAATAAAAAGGCGATGTCATATATTCCCTCCGTCCCTAAAAAACTGAACGTATTTCCTTTTTTAGTCGTTCCATAAAAATTGATCACTTCTAAATTAGAAAAGATTCTGTAGATATTTTTATATATTTATCATTTTTATACATTTTTTATTATATTTCTCTCACCATATTTAATTCTCTATCAACTCATTTTCTCTCTCCTAGCCCACAACTTTACGCTTTTTTATTCTATTCCTCTCTCCACATTTAACACTTTATCAACCAATGTTTTCTCTCATGGCCCACTCTCTTCCCCCTCTCTCTAAAGGGTAAAATAGGAAAGACACACAATATATATATCCTAAATCCTTAATATACGTGCAAAATTAAATGGATCACTCTTTTAGGAACGAAGGGAGTATTGTATTGTCGGTCATAATTTTACTTTTAAAAGAGTTTTCTGAAAGGGCTAATTATACATATGTCCCTGAGGTTAGGGTATAATTACAGGTAATGACAATAGTTTGGACAAATTATGTCCGTTGACCAGACGAAAAATACAAATACATAACGGTTTGAAATGAAAAGACCAAATTGCCCATGATTTAGGAACATAAATTTTCAATTGCCATTCAGTTATCTCTTCCCCAATTAAGTTTAAATGAATCCCGCCCTAATTTTTCAAATTAGGGTTTCAAATTTCCAAACAAATAAGGGGTTTGAAAGCCCTAATTTTTCAAATTAGGGTTTTAATTTGAATCAGATTGCTGGCGTCGCTCCCATTGCTGGCGATGTCGCCCTTCCTTCACCATCTATTCTCTCTTTAAGCCCCTCACCCCCAACGGCAACCCTTCCCTCGCCCCACGCCTTTCTTAAAAGTCTGGTGGAAGTCATAATTAGGGCTTACAATCAGTCGATAGTTTTGAGGAGAAGAAACACTAATGAATCCTAATTTAGGATTAGGGTTTTAATCAGTCTCCCTTCCCCATGCCGTCGCCAGCACCTCCGTCCCCACCCCATCGCCGACCCCCTTAACAAATCACGGCTGCACCATTTACCCCGTCGCCGCCTCAACCACTCACGGCAGCCCCCATTCACCCGTGCCGCTGGAACACCACAGACTCAATCCTCCCTCAAATCCACAACCCACGTCGGCGCCGCTGCAACAACCTCCACCGCTGACGCCAGCGCTGCTGCAACAACCCAGACTCAATCCTACTGCGACGCCCCACCACGAGCCTTTGCCTCGACAAGCCACCACGCCGCCATGATCCCAATCACACCGTCGCAACCCCAATTCAAAAGGAGAGAGAGTGTAAGGGGGAGTTGGAGGGAGAAAGAGAGAGTTTGAAAAAATTAGGGTTTTTTTTAAGACAAAAAGAAAAAAAGGGTTTAAATCTGTACTAAGGGTAATAGTGATATTTTAAAAATACGTAACAGATGACAACATCAAATTGTACGATTTTTTAACGGATTGAAGGACGGAAGGATACGACTGATACCTTTTAAAACTTAGTATTCTTGAATGTAATTATATCAGAACTTCAGGAACATAAGTGTAATAAGTTTTGTCCGGGGCTAATTCCATCTTTTCCCAAGCAAGACGGTCCCACCAACCAATCTTATACATTACCTGCTCTCCACAAGTGCCCCTCCGTTCCACTCCCACGCTTTTCTCATCGGCGCAAACCCTAGAATCGTTTTTCTTGTAATCTTTTGGAAACGCTTCAGAAAGATGGCTTCGAAATCGAGGAGTGATAACTCACGTTTCGGCGATGGAGCGAGTCCCGGGTTCGTTTCTCTTCCCTGTTCTTTTCTTCGTTCCCAAATTTTTGGCTAGAATTTCTGATAATTCATGTTTTTCCGTTACAGGAAGATCTTCATCGGAGGGTTACACAAAGACACTCATTACAGTCAGATCTCTATCCCTCTTTAAATGAAAAATATTTTTGCCTTTTTTGAGAAATGTGATCTCAATTGGTGAATGATTGACATTGTTACTTGCTTGGGTTTGACTTTGACTTTGATCAACTCTGGGAACTTACTTCGCCCTGTTTGTTACATGTATTTCCTAGTTGGTTGTGGTTGGGGTAGCTTCTGAAATTTTAGGTCTTTGGTGGATTTTGGTCGATTTCTGTGCCTTTAGCTTTTGGAATTCTAGGTACTTGGTGGGTTCTGTTCCGTTGCTGTTCTTGGTCCTCCGGCTTCGCTCTTCATTGAGTTTCACGATGCTGCACATTCAATTAAATAACATGCGTGCTTATCTGGCTTTATTGGTTTGCTGGAATTTTGTAAACCTTGAGGTGCTTCTGGGTGTTGATTGTGGTTACGGTAAGCTTTTGGTGATATGACTAGTACTTATTCTGTGGGGTTTGGTCCATTGCTGCTTTTGGTCATACTTTGTGCCTGGATTGGCTGTTTTATGTTTCTGTTGTATGTCTTACATTTTGGGCTCTCGATGCTCTGGTTCTAGGTTTACGTTACCTGACATGTATTTGCTTGTTTATTGTTGGAGCAGCTTTTTGTGATTTGGCTGTTGGTACCTAGTTTCCATTTGTTAACAATCTGTTTGCTGTATATGTTTTTGTTGCATGAGGAAACTTAGGGCTTGTTGATATGTAATGCTATTTTTGTAATAGTTATAATGTGATGGAATTGAATTGTATCTTATGGTGATTTGGTTTCCGAGTATTGTTTGTTGCTGACTGAGGTTTAATTTACAATACTGTAGATGCATTTAATAAGCACTTTGGACAATATGGAGAGATTACAGACTCTGTGATCATGAAAGATCGTTTCACTGGGCAGCCCAGAGGTTTTGGTTTTATCACCTACGCGGATCCTTCTGTTGTGGACAAGGTTATCGAGGACACCCATGTCTTCAACGGGAAACAGGTTATAAATTATATAAGGCTGTGGGCATTGAGTTGAGGTTTAGTTTTACTTGGCAAGGGCATTGATATATAACATTATGTTTTTGGTACACATTTATACGTAATTGAATTAATTTTGGTATTGATTAGGTTGAAATCAAAAGAACCATTCCAAAAGGAGCTTCTCAATCAAAGGATTTTAAAACAAAGAAGATATTTGTTGGGGGTATACCATCAGCAGTCAGTGAAGGTACTTTGCCCATGTTAAATACATATGCAGTGTAGACTTTGCTTTGCTTAGCCTTTTGCTTTCTTTTACGAGCTTTTTGATTTGTTCAGATGAGCTGAAGAATTTCTTCTCCAAGTATGGAATGGTTGTTGAGCACCAGATTATTCGTGATCATGAGACCAACCGTTCTCGTGGGTTTGGATTTGTAATATTTGACAGTGAGGAAGTAGTTGATGAGATTTTATCCAATGGAAATATGATTGATATGGCTGGTACCCAGGTGAGCTTATTAGCTTCATGTTCCCTTAGAAATCAGTATGTAAGCAGTTACATGTTCAACACAGGTAGTTTTACACTTAACTTTATCTGTTTTTCAATCTTCCACCAAGCCATTTTTCTCTCTCCTGGCCCACTTTCTTCCCTCCTCCTCTCTCTCTCTTGGGGTAGAATGGGAAACTCATGAATATAACTCATATCCTAAATAAGCGTGCAAGTCAAACTCAATCAATTAAAAAGGGATGGAGGAAATAGTATATAAGAAAGAAAAAAGACGGGATGTCTTACGAGTTATGCAGACATCTCGGGTGACTCAGTTTCAATAGACAATTTAAACTTAATATCACCATGTTTAGTTTTGTTACTTATTAGTACCAGTTTACATGTTAAAAAAAAAAAACTAGGATCTATTTTTGTAAGTTCACGACCAAACATGGACATCATGACTAGTGGGACATGCAAAAGTTTGACCAACAAACTTTAACATGGGATCACCTCATAATATAGTTTGGCAAGGAGGTGGAGTCACGTATTCACGAATCCCTGATATACTCTGGGATGGATCGTTGGCCGGCGTTGCGGGTGAGGAGGAGGAATGACTCACTCTCAAATTTTGAAGCGTGGCAAATGATTCTCTCATTGCAGACATGGCTTCAAAGAATCGGGTGCATGATGCTAAAGCGACTGGGATTGGACGGAGCATTTCCTGCAACAATTCAATGCAAGGGGCTAAACATGGCATTACGCGTATACCTCCTAATGTAACCAAACCAGCTATAACAAACGCAAGCTCTTCCTGATTTAACGTGTTTAGAAGCTACTACAAATCTCACAGATTTCTACTGATACCATCTTATTTTTGGCCAAGTATCAGAAGCCCTTATATGAAACAAGAGACTTTCTATAACATAATGAAGGTGAACAAAGTTCAAAACTGGAACTGCATGACAATGTCTACATTTGATCTACCATCTGAGTTTTCTTTTGTTTTGCTTTCTTTCACCTGATTTTATCCATGCCAACTAATACATGGCCTCGAGAGCTGTGCAAAACAAACTCAGATTGTGCCACTTTCATGTGTTTGCCATGTAGTGCCTGATTCTGTCATAGGGAAACATACATCATAAAGGGCCGATACATGACACTCAAGAAGTTTAATTATATTTGACACTCAGGTCCAGAATTTCTTAGATGTTCGCAGGGTTACCCTGCATTTGCAGGGAGATCCGCGTTCATAGCTCATTGTCTGCTTTATTTTTTCCTCTTACCTCAAATGATCTGAGAACTTAGAGAAGTATATTCAGAATCTAGATAACAAGATATTAGCTTCCAGTAAACTTACACCCCAGATTGAAGGTGGTTCCTTGAAGTTCTGACTCCATTGGAAATCTCCAACAGATGCTGTCAAGGCACCATAATCACTTGCAGCTTTCATCAGTAATTCAGAACACTGTTTCTGCAAAACCAGGCAAAACAGACCGACGCATTAACAATGTAGATATGTCAGGTGAAAGTAAGGGCTCAGACAATACCCCATCTGTCCCTAAATATTTGATCATATTTCCTTTTTGGACTGTCCCAAGAAAATTGATCACTTTCCAAATTAAGAAATATTCCGTAAGTGTTTTTCCACGTTTACCCTTCTTACATTCTTTTAATTCTATTTTCAAGTTTGTTTTCCTTATGGGCTGGTGCATACCGTTTACATTTTTTTTGAATACCATGAAGTACCACTTTCGTGGGGTTTATTTCTAATATTAGGTTGAGATTGTTACAGGTGTAGATCCTCCATGGAAGGGCTACTACTATAGTTTATATGCAGCAGAAATTAGGTTAACTAAGTTGCTTTGTTGTAGGTGGAGGTCAAGAAAGCAGAACCAAAGAAAGCCTCAAACCAACCACCCGCTCCTGCATATGGTAGCAAGTCTAGGACTCGTTCCTTCGGTGATGACTTTGGTGGATTTAACAGCCCGTATGGGGGTTTCGATGGGGGCTATGGTCCTGGTTCTTATAGAGCACCAGGGGGTCTTGGCAGGCTTGGTGGATATGGTGGGTATGGTAGTGGTGGTAGTGAATTTGGTGGTTATGGAGATTTTGGCAGCAGTACTCTAGGAGGCTACCGTGGTGCATCTTCCCTTGGTTATTCTAGCCGGTTTGGAACTTACGGTGGTGGGTTTAGCGGGGAATTTGGTGGCAGTGGATTAGGTGGTTATGGCAGAGGTGAAGGCTATGGGGGATATGGAGGTGCAGGTTATGGTAGTGGGTATGATTCTGGAGCCGGTGCTAGTTATGGTGGAACAGATGGGCTTTACGGGAGGGGAGGCTATAGTGGCAGTAGTCGTTACCATCCCTATTCAAGATAGATAAAAGTACAGTCCTGCCTGAGCATTGCCATAGGACTTCCACACAGGTCACCTAGTTTCCTGCATTCTGTCTCGCGCATTGCTAGGTACTTTCTCAGCGGTAGAGTTGTCTCCTACAGTTGCAAGTGAGGAAGCTTTAAGAGATCTGAGGAGTTAATTTAGATTGCCTTCTCTATTGTATCTTTTAGATGAACCGTACTGATTCCTCTAGTTTCGTGTCTGGTTGTGGTGTTTAAGACTATTTCTTTAGTAGCTTGTTATTTGCTGGGTTATTCCCTAGTTGCAGTTTAGGTACTCATGTAAAAAAATGTTGTTAGCTTTCAAGCATGCTTAAGCATTTTGTTTGGAACTTGTCAATGTTTAACTAATTTAGATGGTCCTAACTAGGAGTAGCTTCTGATGGCTAATTTGGCTTGGCGAGTAGCTATGACATTGCTGTAGCTACCATGTTGGATGTTGGGTGGTAAGAGTCTTCGGCTTGCGTAGATCTCATAGTCAAATATGTGACAGGGCTAAGATAGGTAAGATATACCAAGTTAGTGGAACAAATACTTAGTAACGCAGTGCCCACTTGTTTGTGGGATCGGATGTCAGGATCTCTCTCTCTCACTGTTTTATTTGTTTATACGAGAATAAGGTTTGTGCCTTTGAGATTGATCTCACCAGTGAAATCTATTTCTTTTGCAATAATGCTACACTTGTCCAAATCTTGGAAAGTCCTTTGGCGATTGGTGGTGTTTTACCACCTTTTTTATGTAGTTCCATTTTGTAACAGTTTTAGATCTGAGGATGGATAGCTGTTATCTTCTGAATTCATTCTGCAAATTATTGTGAAATGAGACATGATTGTCATGAGTTCTGGTATTGTCAGAGGTGATCCATCAAGTTTGCATGCAGTTGTGTAGTCATTCTGCAACTATTTATCGTTGGTGCTTTGCAGTTGAATGCTGGTGTATGAAAAGTTTGTCAAGCTGGGCGTATTTCTGTTTTCAAACTGCTAGATCTTCAAGTAAACGGACCTTTGAATATTTTGAAGTAGTAATTGAATTTGAAAAGTCAAGCCTTCATATAAAGTAATCTTATACCGAGGCATTTGATAATGCCACAAACTGCCCATGTGGAAATGTTTTCTTACCATAATATTTCTAAAATTTGCATGCGTATATCGGAATGCCTGAATGTTGTACTTATATATATATATATATATATATATATATATATATATATATATATATATATATATATATATATATATATATATATATATCTCTGTTATTTTGTCATATTTCAAACTATAATTGGCCCCCTCTAATAAAAGTTTATTAGATGCACTCTAAAAGTTTATATTGAA
The DNA here is from genome assembly GCA_033070095.1 of Escallonia herrerae. Lineage (NCBI taxonomy): Eukaryota > Viridiplantae > Streptophyta > Magnoliopsida > Escalloniales > Escalloniaceae > Escallonia > Escallonia herrerae. The sequence continues at coordinate 213,027 of JAVXUP010000754.1, forward strand.
ATTTGGTGTTCGAGAAAAGACCCAAAGAAAGTTGGGAGTAAGCAATTTTCCTTTGCTTTCCTCAAAGCCTGTCAAAAAGGGGAGGAAAAAAGTATTAGAAATGGTTAGTATATAAGCATAACTACTGGTGAAGTGTCTGCAAGTGTACAGGAAGTTGAGGGTTTGGAGGTAGATGCTCCCTGCATCATGAGTGCTACTAAATAAACTTTGGTAAATCTGGAGGACTTCAATGGTAAGATAAAAGTTACAGCAGATGAATAAACCAATCTGAATGAATCTTGTGTAGTGTGGCGATAGCGCATTTTTTTTTACTGGGACATCGAGTATAGCAGGCGGTTAAATGCCATGTCCCCAACCTGAAAGAAGCCTAAATTTGAACGTATATTAACTTCGAGAAGGAGAGACTCGGCACTGGCGAAAATATAAAGTCCTAAACATGCAAGCATACATGGTAAAAGTTCCGGCCGTAATCAACCCGAACACCTTCACTTGGGATCTCAGACGATTCTTCCGCCTCGTTCCACCATCGGTAGCTGCTCAATTTTCCAGTCACTTCCGCGTAACGATTGGTTCCACCATCGGTAGCTGCTCAATTTTCCAGTCACTTCCGCTTATCGATTGCTTCAGTCGGTTACCCCAAGTTCTCGTCCTTGGGACTCCTGTCCAGCCCCAAAACTTTGGCAAAAATGTGGAAGCTATTCCTACGTTGTGAAAGGGTGTGCCCCATATTATTGGGTAGAAATCGCAGCGACCACCAGATTCTGGGGAATACATTCTAGTTTTACTCTGTTGTTGTTACGTTCGTGGTTAACACAACCAATTCCGCGATGGCCTATGTTATTGCAAAGCTTTCTCTGGCTGTCTGTGGCTTTAAGGTTTGTCTGGTGTGATCAAAATCACATTATATTTTGAGAGGTCGTTTTTAATCCGCCATGTACGTGGACTCGAGTGCAAGAATTAGTCCAATCTATTTGGGCAACGCCACGGTATCGACGGCTTCTCATCAAAATCGATTGCATGGTGATGCCTGCAAAGACACGGCTACCGTCTTTGTTTGCGCTATCATTTGCCACTTTTCAGTTTTCCCATTCCATTCATTAAGATCATCATTCATCAGTCAATATCAGGCATAGGCCTTTTATTGTTCAAATCTATTTGGGCAATGCCACATTGTTCACGGCTACTCGTCAAAATCGATTGCGTGTTGATGCCTACAAAGACACGGCTGCGAGCTTCACTTGCGTGCTTCTATCTGCCACGTTCCCTATTCTATTCATTAATACCATCGGTCAACATTAGGCATAGGCCTCGTATTGTTCAAATCTATTTGGGCAATGCCACGTTATCCACGGCTACTCGTCAAAATCGATTGGGAGATGATGCCTACCAAGCCACGGCTGCGGGCTTCGTTTGCGCACTTCTATCCGCCACTTTTCCCATTTCATTCCTTAAGACCATCGGTACGTCAGGCATAGGCCTTGTATTGTTCAAACATATTGCAATGCCACGTTAACGACTGTTACTAATCAAAATCGATTGCGCTTTGATGCCTACAAAGCCAAGAATGCTGGCCTTGCTTGCGCACTTCTATCCGTCACTTTTCTCATTCCGTTCATTAAGATCATCCGTCAACATCGGGCGTAGGCCTTGTATTGTTCAAATCTATTTGGACAATGCCACCTTATCTACGGCTACTCGTCAAAATCGATTGTGCCTTGATGCCTACAAAACAAACCATGGCTGCCATCTTTGTTTGCGCACTTCTATCCGTTACTTTTCCCATTCCATTCATTTAGACCATCAGTGAACATCAGGCATAGGCCTTGTATCGTTCAATACATCATGGACCCGGATTGGAGCGTTCGTGAAAACCATACATTATGAACACGAGCAGACAAAATTGTTAGCTGCAGCTCTATTAGCAATTTCCTGGCTTGCTGCTTATTACTGCTAATCTATAGACTAATAATCCTTTCTACGATGTGTTTATGCAAATGATGGACAAGAGCGAGCAGGTGAGCGATGCTACCGCAAATCTCAGACAAAAGCTTCCCGGCCCCATTTTGTAAGTTGTACAAATCACCAAAATGGAGTGCTTTCTAAGTATAGCACAAACTTTGGCATCCTATGCTTGTTGGGTTGGCTGTTTGGTGCACCAAAAGTTGTTTGATGGGGTATCTAAGCCATCTCGATGTTTCTCACTGACCTACCAACTAAGGCAGTATCTTATTTTAAGTCTTTTTAATGGAAATGTGTACTTTCTTTTTGTTTCGTTTCGGTTGCTCGACTGAGTTTTAAAACATCTCAGCTTTAAATTCGTTATGTTTTCAAAACACTCTAACAAATGCGTGATTTCGTTCTACGTAAAAAAAAAAATCACAATAAAGCATCAAATATTATTAAAAAAAAAGATCTAACTACTATGGCTAAAAAGCAAATATAGTAAAGCATTAACTGAAAATATCCTACGACTCAAGCCGTTTGGATTGGGCATGCAGTCAATGAAAGTGATGTCCAAACAAGAGATTTTATAGACGATGAGACTTAAAAATGAAAGAATTTCAGTATCCCGAAGTGCCTCGCCGAAAGATGTTGGTAATGCCATTCAGTAGGCTAAATCCAAAAGATTAAAAACCAAATGATGACTTGTTTTTCATTTTTTTATTTTTATTTTGAGCTACGATCCATATATTTAGTCTCAAAAATTGACGTGATTCACGTGCTTGAAATTTTTGATTCTCATTTCCGCTCACAACTCTTTCAAGGTTGACATCCCTTTCATTTAAAGTGTGTTCGGATAAAAGATTTCAAATAAAAACTTTACTTTGATAAAGTTCTTGAAAAGTCTTCGCAATTAATCCATTCAGAATAGCATTTGCGAAATTCTTGAGAGATTCGAAAAGGGGTTTTAGGAGTTTGAAATCACAGTCCACATTAGCAGCGTAAATTAGTCTCTTCTCAAATCTTTATTTTCATGATTCCGTTTTAGCCTATGAGATGAATAGATGAACCCTGAATTTTATCTTTTTTTCTTTTCGGTAACCTAATACCACTTTTCCATAGCCTGTTACCCACCCCCTCCCCGATCGCTCAAAGTGAATTTTCACGGTCGATTATATATAAGAAGTTTTATTTTTCACATCATGTACACATGTTAATAAGAAAAGCATTTTTGTTTATATATTTGTTAGTAAATAGGAATAGCGTGTACATACATTAAAAATAACTATTTTTGTCGTACTACAACAAGATCAAAAATCCAAACCATCAGAAAATCGTTATTCAAACGCTAGATATTACTAGAATTTACAAATTTGAAAATGAAGGAATTTTGAAACGAAAATTTTTTGGACATATTTCGAAATCCGAACACAAATTAACAAATTAATTGCAGCGGCGGTGCTACGTCGTTTGGTGTGTGAGTCCGATATTTGGGAGATTCCTCGTAAAGGTGCTTCATCCTCTGCTAAGTCCCGACCGTACGTGTTGAACCTCACGCCGGCACTCCACAGCTTCACACGGTCCCAACTCAACCAACACAGCGAGTCATGGGCGGGGAGTCACGGTACGAGATCGGCCAGAACGCGTACATCAAGCTCGTCCTCCACGCCCTGAAGCACAAGACTTCCGCCGTCAACGGCGTCCTACTCGGCCGCCTCTCCGGCAGCGACGCCAGTCCCGTCGTCGAGGTCACCGACTCCATCCCCCTCTTCCACTCCCAGATCGGTGTACTCGCTCCCCTCGAGATCGCCCTAATTATGGTTCGTCAATCTCGCACCTTAGAAATCCTAGTTATGTTGTCCTTTTGTTTTTTCGCTGATTGAATGCTTGATTGGGACAGATAGAGGAGTATTATGGCGCTCAGGGTTTGAGTATTGTTGGCTACTTTCACGCAAACGAGAGATTTGATGATGCCGAGCTCGGTAATATCGCTAAAAACATCGGAGATCATATTTATAAGAACCTTCCCCAAGCTGCTTTACTATTGGTACAATTCTCGATTGCTTGATCTATTCCAGTCCGTTTCATAATTTTTGTTTCCTATTTTTTTTTTATCTTAGAATGTGGACATCCATGCATTGAATCGAACTCTAATAAAGTCCAATAAGTATTGCTTGAAAAGTCAAACTAGGGCCAAAAAACAAGCAAAGTGCATGATGTTCCAGTTCTATTCTATGAATTCGCGATAAGAGTTGGACAATAATTGGGAAATGGAGGTACTCTATGCAAGTTTTCTTTTGTGTTGATTTTTGTTTCTTTTTTAATACAAAGCATTGGGTGGTCCAGGACCAATAGTCTCGAAGCTCGACCATCTACGACCGTTGGATGTATTACAAAATAACCCCTGCCTACTTTAGCCCCTCCTCCTATCCCAGCAGCCCTTCCAGTCCAACTGTCCTAGATGGTCGGGACCAATCGTCCGGGACCATGTAATATTGACTCGATTTTGGAAATTAAGTAATTTTTGTTTAACAAGTCAAACTAGGGCAAAAAAATTAGCAAAGTCAATGTTGTTCCAATTCCATTCTAAAAATTTGCAAAAAGTTAAAGGTGACAATAATTTTGGAAAAATAGGGACTATATGCAAGTTTTCTTTTGCACTAATTTTTGTTCCTTGCAAACAATTACAGTTAGATAACAAGAAACTTGAAGCTTTATCGAAGCAGAAGGAGATGGCTCCTGTGATGCAGGTGCGACTTACTGGACTCAATGTTGTCCATGCTGAACTCTCATGTCTTGTTTCTTTGGTTGGATTGGATAGATATTAACAAAATTGGTACCTCGTACTTAGCAAGGAAGTTGCTTTCTTTAGTTTTTTGTATTTCCTTATAGTGAATTTTTTGAGTGACGATGTAGAACCGTCAACAATGAGCCCAATATTAGTTGAGTTATAAAGTGTTTTCCATCTTCTTGTCACTCGGCCTGTTTTTCTGTTGTTCTGTATTGTCGCAATTCTTGGGGCCAATACAACATGCTTATGCTTTATATAGAGTAGTTCTATAATCCATTCTGAATTCCATCTGGTATACCAACAGGTCATAATTCAGCATTCATGCTGCACTTGTAGTATGTGGCCCTCTTAGGACGTATCACTGAATCCTGCTACTCCACCTGCCATACTGTAGAAGGATTTCCTGAAAAAACTGCACCAGCAGAAGATTATGCAAAAACAGACCCCGAAAACTTTTTCCCTAGGTGTCTTATACAGTGAATGCTGGAACATAGAGGTGGAAGTTTTCTGAAGCTCGACTCGTTATACATGTTTCAAATCACAAAAAGGGCCGTTACATTGCCTTTCCACATTCGATGATCTCAACAGGGAGATCAATCTCCCGTGAGAATTGTCATCCGCGAGCATTCATCAAATGTTAAATGTCTGGGCAAGGTTTGGAAACAAATTGGGTGTGCATTGCTCATGCTTTGGTGCATTGTGCTAAATTTAAGTTCACGGAGAAAGCCTTGGGCTTCTTGTCCTCTGATATATCATTTCTTGTATAATAAAGCTGCAATAGTAAGACTAATAAAGTATCGAATAACCCTGTATTTGTTGTTATGGAGTCTGTCTGACCAGGAAGCCAGTATCCTTTTCTCATACTATTCTCATTACGCTTGTCTAGTTATATGTCAACTTTATCAATATCTCGCTAGGGTGTTGTTCAGTTGAGTTGTTGATTGACGTACTGCTGCTAGTTTATACAAGAATAATATTGCTGCATAGATAGCATACGAAAAAATCTTTTCCCCACCCCACCAAACACACCAAAAACACACACCAGAAAGATTGAGAAGGAACTCAAGTTGTTTCTGAGCCAAACATATGCTTTCATGGGGGAAGACTAAAAAAATCTAGTTGTTTGAGCTTCTTTCCCCATGCTATATGTGTTGGTTTCCACGAGTTGACCGGTGTACGTTTGGCCGCGCGTACCGTGAATGAGAAACTTTGTCTGTCGACAAATTGTGTCTCTAGTATCAAGTATTGTAACTTGAACTGTGGCATAGAGTGACGGGTACATGTTGATATTACCTTCACGTATTCATCTTGGCTGATATTCCTAGTTGATACCATTGTGAATGTAAGATATTATGGCCTATGGGTGCTGTCAATTGCAAATGGAGCGTTGCTTCTGTTTAGGTCACTTATTCTTAGTTCCCAGCTTCGATGAGAGTGCATTGTTGCTAAAGTCTTTGTTTGAGTAGGTTCTTTGTTTGACCTTGGGCAATAGACTAGTCCTAGAGTCGGCAATCGTGTGCTCAATATTTTGGATAGACAGGACACGGACACGGTGTCGGACACCGACACCGGACACCGCAATTTCCAAAAAATCAGATTTTGGAAACCGCAGGACACAGCTATTTTTTAAATATATTTTATATTATATATATATTTAATAAATATCAAATATATTTTACAATCTAAAATAACAAACAATAATGAAAAACTATAAGTTATAATTTATTTGATCAATATTTTATTTAGTTAATATACTGGAAATGCAACAACAAAGGGAGAAAAGAAAGAAATGGGAGGACAAAGGAAGAAAAGAAAAAAGAAAAGGACAGAAATGGGAGGACAAAAGAAGAAAAAGGAAAAAGATAGAAACGAGAGGACAAAGGACAAAAGAAAAAAGAGGAGGACAGAAACGGGAGAACAAAAGGAAGAAAAGAAAAAAAGAGAAGGACGGGAGGGAGCGACGGAAAGGAGTTCAGCACCGCTGCAACCTGTGGGTCAGCGACGGCGTCGGAGGAGCTCCGGCGACGATGGCGAGACCTCCGGCGACGACGACGGGCGACGCGACAGCAGCTAGCTTCTCTTCCTTCGGCGACTGTAGCCCATATCCGTTGGCTTCGGCTTCGGTATCTCCGTCGACTAGCTCCGGCAACATCAGATCCGTTGAAATTGGCCTCAAACGGTAAGACACTGCTCCACGCCGTGTCCGACACTCGTCGATGAAGTGTCCGACACGGTGTCGGAAATTAAATAAAAAATAAAAAATAATTCCGACACCGATGAGCCGTGTCCGACACGTGTCGGGCGGTGTCTGGAGGGTGTCGGGGTGTCCGTCCGTTTAGGACACCATACCTCCACCTAGGAGAGGTGTCCATGCTTCAGAGGGTCATACAGAATAACTGGTGGCCTATGTCTTTCGGACAAAGAGGTTACAAATGCAATTTTGACTGCACCGTTTTTTGTTGTATCTTGCTGGCCATACCACGGTTGTTTCTCTGACTGCTATCCACTCCCTCATGTAACCTGTCATGCCTGTTTATTTTGACTTCTGATATGTAATGGGTCATTGATAGTGAGCGGGAGATAAAGAAAAGTTACAGCATGTTAAGCGTTTTGTCTTGACAATGTCATATTGTTTGGCAACAAACTTGTATTTGAATTAATATTCTTATGGATTCTGTACTGTAAATGGTACATGAAAGCAAACAGCTGCACATACTATTTTCGATATTGGGTGGAATTTTTATTTTATCGACTCATTTGATATCGTGGTTCAAGGGTTCTGTTCCATTGGTTAGTCATATTTAGATATCATATTAAGAAGGATTTCTGCACCCCATAATTTGTTTTAATGTGCTTTTTTTTCCAGCAAATCCAACTTCATACGCTGTTGATCGCATTTGCCTGTCCTGCCTATAATGGAGACTTGCAAGTTGCTGCAATATATACCAAAACAGCTCTACATAATTGGATGTTCTTGAAAACAAAGCTCATTCTTCTGCCTTCCTTTTTTTTTCAGCTCTTCACAAAGGATGCATCTAAGAGTTGGAAGCTAGTTGGATCAGATGGAAGTAGCCGGCTTTTGTTGAAAGAGCCTTCAGCAAATATAGTCCTAATGGATTACATTTCTTCTGGAAAATGGATGGATATTATTGATTTTGATGACCACCTTGATGACATCAGCAAGTAAGGGCCATAAATAATCCCCTACCCTACCCTACCCCCCCCCCCTTCCTCCTCCTCCTCCTTTCTTCCATTAATAGTCAATGCGTACCACAATGTTTTGTATGCTGCGAATATCAAAGTATTTTCTTCATTCTGGCAGGGACTGGCTGAATTCTGAGCTTTTCAAGTGATGTCTATACTCGTGTGGCCTGTAGCAATTTTTCCGCTGCCAAGTGGTGGTCTTTTGTCATTCGGTAACCAAGGTTGGTTTTTGGAAGACTAGTGTCCGGCAACTAAAGCTAAGATGTTTTAGGAATTAATTGTAAGAATCTTCGTTTCTCTGGTAATCCTTCTTGATTTATCAATTGCACAATTGTTCTATTGTAGAATTTTTTCAAGGAGCTTTAGCTTCTCCCTTGAGTTAAGTTGATATTTGATGTCAATTGAGCTTGTTGCTGCAGCATGAGAAAATGTAATAAATGTGCCTCAATTTATTTTCTTCCTTTTGCCTGGACGGTTGGGCGGCCTCTGCAGGTAGTATTTTTGAGGAAGTAGCTTCAGTAGATGTGTTTAAAAAACATCTTAGGATACTTTCATTTGAACGAATTCAAAAGTTACATCTTTACTTTTTTTTTCTTTCTGGGAAAATATTACTAAACCTCGTGGTTAGGGGTTAGTCAACGTCATCCACTTTTAAAATCTTACATGTCAGTCTAGAATTTTAAGAATTTGTAACACAAATGTCCTGTTATAACATTGTTAGTACTTTGTACAATTTTATATACAACAGTGTGTTGTATGTTGTTAATTTGAGCAAAAAACTGGGTTAATTTACCACCCTCCATTCCATTATGCAGTAAGTTGAGTGAGTACAATCATCACCACTACTGCGACAATCACCGGTCACCACCGAGTCCTTCGATCACAACCACCAACCCACCATGAACAAACTTACCACCATTTACCCATGGCAACCCACATCACCCCTTAATGGATGTACACACGTGCACATGCACAGATTTGCAACAAGTAGATCTAGGCGTGCACGCGCACGCATGTAAACACACTCGGGAGGCATAGGACAGGTGGCTATGCAGACACTGGAGGCGAGGTGGCCTTGCAGAACATTGGAGGCGCGAGCGTACTCCTTGGAACGGAACATGCGGACCTGCTTGTGGCAGGAGAGGACATTGCAAATGGCGACGGAACCCCTGGTAGATCTTCATCGATGCAGCGAGGACGTTGCATATAGCGATGTCGCTTCAGGGCCTTCACGAGGACGTCGGTGCCTTTTCAGGGCTCGATAGGGGATGAATGGGGAAATAAAGGTTTTTTTTTTGGGGTGGGGGGGGGGGGGGGGTTGAAGTGGTGGTGGTGATTAGTTGTTGGTGGGAGGAGGAAGATGTGGGGGGTGGGTTTGGGTTTTTGGGAAATGTGTGGGAGGTAAACTAAGAAAGGCATGCCGGTGCGAGTAGGGGTGGTGGTTGTGCAGCGTGTTAGTGGTTGCGCGGCGGGGGGGGGGGGGTGTTTTTGTTAAAAAATGAAGATTAAAAAAGAAAATTTCATGACAAACAAAGGGTAGAGTTTTTTTTTACCAAAAATGTTAAAGCCATGTGGGTTTCGTCTAATCAAATAACTTATTTGATATTTTCGATACTCGATGGCCTCACGCTAACATTACACCCTAACCTCTTGGGGTTTAGTGACATTTTTCCCTCTCCCTCTCTTTTTTTTTTATTTGGTAAAATGGCTTAAGATTACAACTTAAGGAATGTTAAACTTTAACATTCCATAAGTTAAACCGGGGGTGTAACTTGGGTTGACTTTTTATGGAGTTAATCAACCCAACCCAAGAAATCTATGTTTTTACCTAACCCAGCCCACTTAATATCAAAAGAGGTTAGGATGATTTGAGCTTTGGAAACACATTTGCATTAAAATTCATATTTTATTGGTAACTTCCATAAATAAGAACCACCCATGTCCTCCGTTGCATATTGACACAGCTGGCAACAGTCACCACCCGATTGCTGCCGCCATCACAGCTGGGAACCTCTTCCAGTGCCGGCTGCCGATACCAATGTCATCAGCCTCCACCAACCCCCCACCCCCGCCACAACCACTGGCAGCCCCACACTGCTGACCTCCGGCCACCACTCTAGGTTTTGGTAAATAAAAGAATTTATACTTTGTTTTGATCAACCCATCGAAATTCAAAAAATCATACTTTGTAATTTTTTTATGATTATCTATGCTAGAACAGGGGCTTGTTTGGCGAGTAGATCTTGCCTGTGAGCAGTTGTACCAAGTATTAGTGTCAAGTCTTGCACCAAGTCATTGTACAAGTTATTTTTGCAAATAAAATTGCATTTTGTACCCATTAAGTGCCGCATTTCACTCAACGCGATCGCTCATGCATGTCGAACAAAAAATTTGAACTGCAATTAGGATTTAAATAAGGAAGAGTTTACAACCCTCATGTAACAAAAGATAATGGTTGCGAAATATGCTAATTAGTGACACATATAAAATACTGATAAGAATCATTAGTAAGCATTTCTGCAAAAATGGTTCTAGTAACATTTTATTTTATGATAATTAGGGGCAATCCTTTTGATTTAGGGCAGATTCGGAGAGATGGCACATAATAACTCCAAATTGGGCCTCTCGTATTTTCGGTGTAGGCCCAATTATCGCTGGGCATGTCAGTTGGAATTCGGTTTTAAGTCTGCATAACGTGGCCCAATCTCATCTGCCAACAGACTCTCTAACGTAGCAGCGGCCTGCACCGTCGTTTCGACGTTTGCCTCTCTTCCCCTAATTTGCAACTGTTGTGTGTACTGTTTTGCCTCGTCAATTTTCAATTAAGGCCTGTTTGGTAACCCTCCAATTCAACGTCTTCCTCTGTTTTTACTCTCCGTTGCAGCCGCCGCGTTTTCTCTTTCTTTGTGTGTAGTGTTGTAGCTTGAAGAATTAATGGCCGCTGTGTCGCTTGGTAAGAAAAAGGGCAAAGCCCCGGAGAAACGCCCACCTGGGAAGAAGCAAAAGAGAGAGTCTTTTCCTGCTAAATCCTCAAGAAAAGAGGGTATTGTTAGCAACCTTGATGGACGGAAGGCTAAAAAGAAGCAAAAGGAAGTGTCTTCCTCTGCTAAACGCTCGAAAAAAGACGAGATTCTTAGCGACTCCGATGTGAGCGACGAAGAAATAGAAGAACAAGAAGATGTGGGACCAGATTCTGGTTCGGATATGTCTTCTGATGGAGACGACCCCTTCACGGACGATTTTCTTCAAGGAAGTGACGAAGAAGGTGATATATATCCGCGCACTGTGGTTCTAACAGCATTATTCCGATTTAGTATTTTAATTTCTTTGTTATTGTTGCATTGTTGCAGAAAAGGGGTCTGAATTGGATTCTGACTCGGACGTGTCAGACATCGAGGAAAAGTCGAGAGCAATTGACAAGGAAAAAGCGAGGGAAGAAGAAGACGCAGAAGCTGAGTTACAACTCAACATCAAAGAGGAAGCTGATGAGTTCAGATTGCCAACGGAGGAGGTTTTAGTTCACTTGATGTTCTCTTTTTGTGGTTAATGTCGGTTTCTTTTACTATACTGTTTTGAGTTGGTTAGGAAGTTGTTTTTGTGCTTATTTTGATTTCTCTCTGTGAAAATGTAGGAACTTGAGGAAGAGGCGCGGCAACCCCCTGACCTCCCAAGTCTTCAACGCAGGATAAAAGAGAGTGAGTCCTCTCTCTCTCTCTATGCTTTTCATTTTATTGTTATCCATTGTGGTAATTGCTTAAAAATCTGTGATTCAGTTGTTCGAGTGCTTTCAAATTTTAAGTCCTTACGGCGACAGGGCGAAACACGCAAGGATTACATTGAGCAACTCAAGTTGGATTTAGGTACATACTATGGCTACAATGATTTCCTCATTGAGGTTTTGGTGGAGGTAAGTTGTAATATTCATCTCCATGATATCGATATATCGGTTTTGTAGGTTGTTGTTTTCGTTTTGCTTATGTGGTGATTTTTGTGTCCCTACTTCTGTTTCTAGCAGATGTTCCCCGTTGTTGAACTTATGGAACTTATTGAAGCTTTTGAAAAGCCTAGACCTATATGTCTTCGCACAAACACTTTAAAGGTGAAATTTAGACTACTGTTATGGTGTATTGGCCAGTGACATGATTGATTTGTCCTGCTAGAGTTGATTTCTCTCGTTGTAAACTCAGACACGCAGACGAGACTTGGCTGGCATTCTGTTGAATAGAGGTGTCAACTTAGATCCGTTAAGCAAGTGGTCAAAAGTAAGAGCGCCTATACTTTGGTGATAGCTTTATCTATCATTCTCTGAGGTTATCAATGATGTTAAACCTTCTAAACTTGCAGGTTGGTCTGGTTGTATATGACTCACAAGTGCCTATTGGTGCCACTCCTGAATATATGGCTGGTTATTATATGGTATCTTGATATGCTAGCCGGTACAAATTGAATTGGGCTTAATTATTCGGTCTGTTTGCTTAATACTGATGTTGAATTTATCAACAGTTGCAAAGTGCAAGCTCTTTTTTGCCTGTGATGGCTCTTGCTCCTCAGGAGAAGGAACGAGTCGTTGATATGGCGTAAGTCGATATGTCTTGCCAGAGAGATATCTAACTGCATTATTTTTTTTTTAAGTTTTTATGAGTTTGTCGTGTTGAAGTTACTCCCTCGAACTTTTTAGCATTTCTCCTGCTTCAGAGCAATTTTACATGTTTGTAGGGCTGCTCCTGGTGGTAAAACAACTTACATTGCTGCTCTCATGAAGAACAGCGGTAGGTGGTATATACTGTTCTTGTTGCATGTATCTAGTTGGAGACCAGTCTTATTGACATTGCTTCCTTTCACTTGCGCCCGACATGTATCCATGAAGAAATTTATCCGTGTGTTTTAGAAAGGGGCTTATTTGTTCCATTAGTTAACTTTTTTTGCACCATTATCGATTAAAGCAAAGTTGACCCCACTTTTTTGTCGTTGAGAATCACATTGTCGATCTATCTCTCATTGAGTAGTTTCGGTTGCCTGCGGTGGTAAAAACCGTCCCCATTTTGATGTAAACGAATTGAAGTAGATTATTTTAGGCTAACATACCAATTTTATGTACATATCTATTTCAATCTTCCCTCCATTCTCATTTGTTAAATTCTCTAGGGTGCTCAGTAGTATGCTTCTGCTCTCTAGTTTTTCTTTCTTACTATGACAGTATAACACCAAACACGGACCCTTCCCTCTTTATAATCTCTATCTTGGAAGCTACAAGTGATTTGTTTGATTACCTTAGTGTCAACATGTATATGATATATAAAAGTTTCTTCCTGATTCTGGTTTCTTTTTGAAGTCTTTATGCTCCCATTAGACGGTTACTGATTTACTATTGTCTCTAGGCATTATTTATGCTAATGAAATGAAGGAACCCAGACTCAAGTCACTTACAGCAAATCTGAATCGCATGGGTGTCACAAACACCATAGTTTGTAACTATGATGGGAGAGAGGTCAGACTTTTATTCTGTTCCACTTAATTTTGCTGTAGTTATGGGGTATCTAATTGTTATTGCAGCACCGAAATAATTTGAAATTTCCACTATCTGTACATATGCTATTAATGCATTGATGTTGCTGCCAAGATGGCTTTCATGGTCAGGAAAATTTTCTTTTGATCCATGAAATTCTCTGAACGAACTAAAAAGACGATGCAAATATCTTTGCCAATTTCATTGCTGCACTTATCCTTGACCTTTACTTGTCTGTTTTGACAGAACTTCTTACGGACTATATTCTTACATGTGTGTCCGCCCTTTTTCATTTACTGTTGTTGATTTTTGTTCAATTATTTCAAAAGCTGTACAACAAAGGGGTCACTGTATCCGTGCACTTTGAGCTCTCCTTTGTGCTCGATTATATTTGTGATTGCCTTCAGTTGCATTCAGCGTCTCTGATGCCTCTTCCATTGTTTAACTTATCCAATTCAACCTCAGCTTCCCAAAGTTTTGGGCCGAAATACGGCTGATAGGGTTTTGTTGGATGCGCCTTGCAGTGGTACTGGGGTAAGTGGTTCAGTTTGATATATGCTCTTTGTTGGTGCTAAGTTCTTGTTTCTTTACTGCTTAACAGAAGTAGATGATTTTGTGCTTTTTTTTTTCCTGCTGTCTTGCAGGTCATATCTAAAGATGAATCTGTCAAAACCTCCAAAGACTTGACAGATATTCGTAACTCTTCCAATCTGCAAAAGGTACAGAGAGTTTATTATATCGTTTACCACACCAAAAATGTTGATTACATTTGTGATTTTGTGTACTTGTAGCTCTTTAAGCCTTTTATCCTTTAAATGTATACATCCCGTGTAGGGAATAAGAGAATTTGTTTTTGAAGTAAAAAGAGGTTGGGAAAAATATAAGAATTGTTGATTGTCCCAACACCCCCCCCCCCCCCCTCGCGGGGACATTTTACCAAACTATACGAGATTCTTTCAAAATATCGAACAAGAACTCAATTGAGTCAAGTGAAGTGGCATCTTCATTATGATCAAACTTACGAGGTGTATACCTATGGCTGATCATTTAATAGGTATCGTATTAACACGGTAGCCTACAATAGTTTACCTCTTTGTAGCCTGAACCCATTAAATTTTGCTTCATAAGCAAGCCGGAACATCAAACAACCAGAGTCTATTAAGAAGCTTAGCCTATCCTTAAACTCACATCTCATTTGCGTATACTCTTTCCGAAGGAATTAACTATTAATTTTGTTAAACTCAGTATTACTGGTGAGTAGTAACAAGGGACCTTACGAGATATCTTGGTGATCAACATTACTTTTGCTGTTCCCTCTTCATGGAGGATTATGCTGGGGACTTCTTCGCCCTGTTTCGACTGTCATGGTTTTTGTTTCATCGCCTCGAAAATGTTTGTGCTGTCTTATCCTTGAAGAATAATTGGTGTACAGTGTGGGTAATTTCAATGTCATGGGTAGGCATCGTATTTAATGTGCTTCTTAAACATTGTGCTTCGTCCAAATGATTTTCAAAGTGGGTCGGGGGAAGTAATTTAGACCTGAAACATAAAGATTTCATCTTCAATAAAGTCCTGTTAGTTATACCAAACCATTGCACTTAATGTTATTGTAATAACATGCTAAAGA
The DNA here is from genome assembly GCA_033070095.1 of Escallonia herrerae. Classification (NCBI taxonomy): domain Eukaryota; kingdom Viridiplantae; phylum Streptophyta; class Magnoliopsida; order Escalloniales; family Escalloniaceae; genus Escallonia; species Escallonia herrerae. Next base: position 228,096 of record JAVXUP010000754.1, read on the forward strand.
CTGGGGTTGGAAGCTCCATTAGATGTGGGAAACCATGCTTGTTTGAAAGCAAGAAAGCTGCAAGCATCGACCCCTAGAAAGATCTGGAAATAACATATAGTTAAACAGTTCAAACATTGACATTTTTGTGCTCTGCCTTGCTATTACTATCATTTAGTAAGCACAGAAAAAGGTGGCAGGACCATAATGGAAGTTCCCTGATACCTAGTGAAGGCTTTGGAATGAGAACCTTGAGCTTGTTACCCATCTAGGGAAGTGAGGCCATCGAAGGAAGTGTCTAGGGAGATGGGTATTGATAGTACATACAAAGTTTTCCGACATGGTTGGGTATCTGAGGAAGCTAGTTTCTATATCGGTATAGGATGTTGGAGTTTAGAGTATATTTTGAGTGGATGAACTGATTGCTCACCTTTCTTTTCAGGTCATTGCTCTCTTGTTTCTCACTTCTTTGTGCCATTGTGACAATTGATAGCCGAGGGATTCACCATAAGACTTTAGCCAATGCCCCGGGGGGTGGGGTGAGGGGGTGAAGGGGATTTAGTTAACCACCTCCTTCGTGGATTGGGGTGCCCATTATGCTGGTAAATTTTTTGTGAAAGTTTATCAAAATGTGGCTTAGTTGTTGTAGAGGGTCTAGAGTTTCATTGATGGATGTACGGGTCCCTTTCTTCTGGGAGGTGGGGGTTCAAGATTTTGTGGGGGTAGAACTTCCCCATTTCCTTCTTTGGTCTCGAGCCTTCTCTTTTTCCCTTCTGCTTAAGGAGTTCCATTAGCTGGCAGGCGTTAGGGGAGTTATGTAGTTCCATTAGTTGGGCATTTTTTTTTTAATTTGCACTTGTTAGGTTAAGTAGTTTCTTGTTTTATACCCGTAAAAGAAGGGGGTGGATCATATATGTGCACTTTTAGTATATTTTGGTGTATATGAGTTGTCCCTGCTGGGTGTTTTAGTGGAATTAATTAATTAAGTCTTAACAAAGACTGAAGAGAGACGAGCAAGAACGCAAAATTCTTATTAACAGTCGTTTTCCTTTTGGGCGCTGCAAAAGTGCACTTCTAGATCATATTCTATGCTTTTTAGTTGGAGCCAAAGTTTTGACTTGATATATAATTGGATAAGGCTGTTTTTTTTGGAATCTTATTTAAATCAAGCTTGTTCCCGCGCAGGAACTGTTACTTTCAGCAATCGATATGGTTGATGCGAATTCAAAATCTGGAGGTTACATAGTTTACTCGACATGCTCTATAATGATTCACGAGGTATGTTCATGAGGCTGCCAGCAAAATTCAGTCAATGGCCGTTTTTCTTCTTTCTGAATTTTCATTGTGCAGAATGAAGCAGTTATTGATTATGCACTCAAGAAGAGGAATGTAAAACTTGTGCCTTGTGGACTTGATTTTGGGCGTCCAGGGTAATGCTAATTTCTCGCTCTTGTGAAGTTATCGGGTAATCTTGCTCTCTTACAATTGCTTCTGTCAATATCAGGTTTGTCCGCTTTAGAGGACAGTTCCAGTTTCACCCATCCTTGGAAAAGACGAGGCGTTTCTATCCCCATGTACATAACATGGATGGGTTCTTTGTGGCGAAGGTATGTGTCATCCTTGGTGGTAATGTACCTCGTATGACTAGATTTAGACACTCGTGTATATTTATTTTCAATACACGTATGGAATGTTGCATCATTATGCATAATGCTACTCAGTTCTTAAAATGATGGCTCTGCATTGAGCTCGTTGAAGCGTTGGACTTTGAGGCCTGTAAGTCATGCTCTTCCTCTAGTATGATAGAGCATGCATATTGTACCGAATCTACATTGGGCAAATCCAGAACATAAACCAGCTCCCAGCATCGAACTATCTTTTGTTCGGGCCGACTACATCTTGTACTATATGTTTTTTACTCCTCTGGTTTGTCTATAGTTGAAAATGGTTTCAAGTGGTAGATTAGTGAATGCTATATATGTATTTTCTTAATCCGTCATATGTCCGTGTCTCTCTTTGTTTTTGTTTTTACTTTTATATAGTTTTCGTGGAGGAGGAAGTTCAAGTTTTCTTTCTTGTTTCGTTTTGCTAGAATTCAGGATTTGAAATCACAAGTATGGGTTGTCTAGTTTTTGTTCTTCTTTTCTTATTCTAAAGTTTGAAGCTATGAAGCACGGACACGGCAATTTGGTGGCCATATTGGCGTCAGTAGGGATCTGGTGAAGGTGTGCCTAGGGTGCCGCTGGTTGCGCACCGGTGTGGGTAAATCCGTATTATATTCTTAATTTCAGTTTTTTCGATTTCGGCTGCGTACCAGGTTCGTATCGGATTTTGTGTTGCTCAGCGAGAGAAGATGCAAGGAAGAAGAAGAAAGAGATGGAATCCTTTTCTCGTCGGCGATCAGAATCTTTTTGACCAAGATGGCTCTTTGTTGTCACGGGGCTTTTGGTTTGGTTTGTGGCCTCTGGTTGTAGACGTGTAGTACTTCAAAGTGATTTAGTTACAACTGTTCTTTTGCATTCTCATACTTAAAAGAACTAACTTTAAATATCTCCCTCCTATTAATCTTAGTCTAGACTCGTGTATTGGTTTTATTTTATACCATTGCATAAATAATATATATTTAGTAATTATTATATTGCCGTATCCTCGCCGCACCTGTATCCCATTTTTTTTTGGGGAATGACGTATCCCAGTATCCGCACCTGCACCTGAGTTCATGCTTCTTAGGTTTTAAGTGAGCACCCATATTAGTTTGAAGTGAGCTTGCAAAGGGTTGCAGAATCAAAAAACTGAGAGAGATTCGCCGCACGAGGACAAGCTTTCCAGCTACTTAGGTTTTCATTCCTCCCACGGCCTAGGGAGTGTTGGATGTCAAATGCACACTGTCCTCGTCGTAATGCTTCTCCTGCATTATTCGCTCCTAATGTGCTTTCACGGCACGAAAAGTTGACCTACCCAAAACTGCATTAACACCAGTATGAACATGGTGTAATGATGTTTTTAAGTTCTAATTTGAGCACTTCTCTAGACTAACCTCCAGGTCTGGTGAATCGTGATTCTGTAAAAGGATGTGGGCGGGGCTGAGTTACGCAACTGCTCTTGGTTGCATTGTTAGTGGTCTACTCGAGGCTAGTCCTGAACATATTGTCAGGAAGACACTTGCCATCAAAGTCAGCATATTTCTTGGCTTGGCAAGCCAATGCAGATTTCCAGTAACCTTTAGAACATTCTAATTCTAATACTTGCTATGAATCGTCTTATTGGTTTGTACTTTGTTTGTCTCCTTTATATATTACAAATATTGGCTTAATTTTTTTGAAAAATAAGCTTTAAAAATTTATTCGTGAAATTATAAGAAGGCCTTAGCTAATTTTAAATTATTTGGGGATTTAGCTTGTAGGAAATTTATTCCTTGGTTGGCAGACAATTATATACCATGAATAAAATGCCAGCCTTCTGGCTAAGTTGCTTGGCTGTGTTCTTCGATGGAATTTGTTTAGGACCTAAAGTTTAAATAGTTTTATCTAACATCAGTTGTTGGAAATCTTGGACATTTATTTAACGAGCACTTTCTGCTTGTCATCTTGCAGCTGAAGAAAATGAGCAATTCCATGGCGGCCCCTACAGTAACTGAAACATCTGAAGTCGTGGAGCAGATTAGTGAGCCAACTGCAAGCGATGTTGAAGGAGAAGTTCCACAGCACTTGGGGAAGGAACACACCGCAAAAAAGAATGCGAGCTTGAAGAACAATGTGCCCAAAGATGAGAAAGAAAACAACCCAAAACCTACTCGAAAGAGGGAGGATAGGAAACGATTTAATAGAGAGGAAGTTGTAAAGTCCAGGTATGATATCAGTGACGTTGATAATATTGAAACATGCTTTGGTTTATTGGTGTGTAATTAATTAGAAGCTTTTCTTTGGATTTTTGAACCATCTTCAGAGAAGAGAGGAGAGAAGCACTAAGGGAAGCTTACAGGGCACAGAAGGGTGGAAGGAAGAAGGGTGGAAGTGTCGAATGACTGATTTGCAGCAGCTTCAGGTCGATCGGATAGTGCACTTTCTGTCATGCATTTTACGGATCAGAGTGGGATGCCATGTCGATTATGCAGTGTACTGTGTACTCTTGATGCATTTATTCTCGAGGGGGTCACCCCCGTTGACTATGTTAAACTTTGTCCTCTGAGACACTTGGGGAGAGGAGAGCAGAGAATAATAGGGGCTGCTTTGAAGTGTGGCTGGTGAGCAGTAATCACATGATTTTTGTAGTGAAAATGTTGGTTAAACGAAGAGTTATGCTTTATGACAGTCCCAAGTTTTTCCGTGTATTTATAGAAGAGTTATATTTGCGTGTACATTATTTTCTTCGTGGTTTATATTTCAAACATTTGCCCCCTCTCCACAACCCCCTCCCAAATAAAACCTTGTCTCCCCCCACACAATCTCAGCGCACCAGTTGTTTCCCAGATGAATCCAAACTTCTGATGCAACAAGGGAAGGTGGAACGAGAGGTGTCTTCTGGTTGCTGGTCGCAAACGTGTAAGGGTTTGGATCAGGTTTTCTGGGGTGGGTTCGGTTGAACGCTGATGGGTATTGGGTTGCTCGTGGTTGGGTTGCTGCCTTTGTGGTGGTTTTTGTGTGTCGCTGGTGTTGCTAGTGAGGTAGTGGTAGAGAGTCTGTGAACGGGCTTTCTTTTCCCCCTTAGGGTTACACCCCCCCCCCCCCCCCCCCCCGGTGGGGTCTTTTACTCTTATAGTGAGGGTTGTGGGCGTGTTTGGTTGTGGTGGGTTTGTGTATTTCCGCGGTGGTGGTGGCTGTGGAGGTGTTTGGGCTGGGTGGTCCGTTGATGGTGTCTTGGGGTTGTGGCGACGGTTGAGATGATGGCTTGTGGGAAAGCAGGGTGGTTCCCCCATCTTTTGATCAGATACCAGTAGTTGGATGTGCGTGTGGGTATGACGCGTGGGTGTTGCATGGGGTCAACGAAGAGGATTCTTGGGATGTGCACTATTGCGCGTGGGCATGCATGGCCTCGGAGCACGTGGCAGGGAGGCGGGGTTGACTCCGTTTTGGTTGACAACTGGTGCAGTCAACATACCTAGTAAACACAGGTCGACTCGCCGAATACAACTAAAATAGGTCTGGATAAGAACTCCGTTTCCTTCGGGTAGCTCTTTTCTATACCCAGACCCTACCTAGGCGAGCGGGTAGACCCGTGTGTAAATTGACCACCAAATTGATATGTTTGTTTTTATTCAAATAATTATATGAACATTGGTTATTTTGAAATTTATCATATTTTCTTCATATTTCTTTTTTTTTTTAGTACATTGCAATGAAAAGCACAAAAATCGTAAAGATTTGTTCAAGAAACACATAAATTTGAGTGAACAAGTTAACCACCTAACCAATAGGAAAACAAAACCACAAAAGGAAACACTTTTGTCCCGATATAAAGGCCTTCTCGAGAACAAGAAAAAACGATTAAGGTATTTTGGTGGTTTTGTCGTCGTATTAGCTCCGAGAAGCTAGATCTGGCCTAGCTTGAGGAAGAAGCTGGTGATTCAATCGGCGTCAGCAGCGATGAAGAGTGGCGGCTGCCTTTGTGGTCAGTCATGAAACAGTGGAGGTGATTACGGCGGTCAACGATGACGGTGCAAGTTGAAGGTAGATTATACTGTTGTGTGTATTTATTTATCTTGTTTCACTTGTTGAGATGCTAGTTGTTGTTGTATTTCTTTTCTCTTTTTTTTTGGAACTTTTTTTGGGCCTGTGTACTTTTGCTTAGTTTTTTTTCCTGTTGTCTTGATACTTTGGGACATCACTGTTGTCCTGGTTTGGTAAAGGCACATTAATCTCTGGTGTAGTAGCCTTCGATGGAGGTTTCTTGGTGTTAGAACTGTTTATTCTTTTGCCGCTTGTTGTGTTAGGGGGAGTCAGAAACATGTTATTTTTCTTTTTATTGTACTTTATTTTGTAATACTTGTTTATTAATGATATGGTTGGTAGAACTTTTGGCTAAAGTCGTACTTGCGCGCGCACGCACACATATCTCTCTTCATCAAAGTTCTCCTGTTTCTTATAAAGCAATTAGTGGAAGCGTGGTGGCTTGTGGCGGTCAATGGTGGATGGGGCTTTATGGTGACAGAAATTAGGGAACGATTGCAACACTTTTGAGACCTCATGTGTTTCTTTACAATTTTTATAATTGCAGAGACCTTTTTGCAAAATGTCCAAACCACGAGGGTGTTTTATACAATTATCCATAATTTCAATTTAAAATTGAGTCAACTAACATCGTCCTCCTCCTGACTCATATGATACCATTTAAACTCTATTTTTGTTGTTCAAGACTTGAAGACTGTCACCCTGAAAGACACACTAAAATGTTACAAGTAAGAATTCAAGCAATGCACTACCCCATACATATCTCTTTGTGTTTAAAAAAAATAGCTATAAATTAACTAGCTTATAATCTGTATTTTGGTTTTATATTTGTACTTTTTCTAGAGTGTCTGGTGACAATCTAATTCTAATGTAATCTAATGGATTAACTACAATGTGTTTAAGTGCACCGTGCTGAGCCCAGCTAAGCCACCAACGGTTGATCGAGACTCAGCCACCGCTGACCAGAGACCCGAAGTGGAGCAAGTTCAGATCCGTTGGGTTAAAGCTTAAAAGAATCGGTTCTCTCCATTAAAATCCGACCCGGGTATATTTCCCTCTGTTGTCCCTCTTAAAACCCCTAAAACCCTAGCACACACCTGAGAGCTGCCGAGCATATACAGAAGCCACAAAGAGAACTGAAAAGCGGAGAGAGAGAGAGAGAGGGGGGGTGAGCAAATATGGCAAAGGTACCAATTTGGGACTTGCCAGACGTGCCAACAGGGGAGCTCCCTCCCCACATCCAACTCCAAAGAACTCGAGTCTTTTGCAAATCCGACGCACCCACCAATGTAAAATCCCGATACCCTTTAGTCGAAAGTTCATAAGTCTGTGTCTCTCAATGCTTTGATTAGAGTTTGTCGAACTTATGACGATTTCTTGATTGTGGTTTGTGTTTGTGATCGAAGACAGAGAATATTCAGTACTCCGGTGCTTACGCCTCTATGGGAGTGGACAACAGCCTGCGCTTGGACCAGTTCCGCAGTAATTTCAAAGTGGAAGTGATGCGGCTCAATGAGGATGATATGGAGTTCGATATGATTGGTATCGACCCTTCGATTGCTAATGCCTTTCGCAGAATCCTCATAGCCGAGGTGCGCTTAGTTCATGGGTAGATTACTCGTTTGGACTTTGTTTGTCATACTGTATATGCTGTTATAAACAACACTTGTTTAGCCTGTTTGTGAGCTTTGAGATGAGAGGAAAAAAAAACCAAAGAAAGGAAGAGAAGGGAAACAATTTTCCTTCCTCTTGTTTGTTAGTTTAACAGAGAAAAGAAAGCGTCATTTACACCCTTGTTAGTGAGTTCAGCTGAAATGAAGAGGGGAAAAAAAAAGGACACCCGATTACATATATATCCTTATACTAAATTGTGATAATTCTAACAAAGACTATGGATGTATGATCCTAAAATAGAACATGATTTTGACGAGAAAACAAATTAGTCATCAATGACGACATTCAAAGTTCATACCATTCTAATGTAATAAGCCCTACATCACTGGTTAATGTCACTATAGAAAAAGCAAAAATTAGCCATGAGTTGACTACGGACATCCTTACATCCAATTCTAATTGATGTCACATAAAATGCGAAACAAGCAGTCATGAGTCAACTCTAATATCTAAAACAATCATCTGTTTATAAGTAAAATGATAAGTTCTTGTAAGGCACATAAAACCTTAAAGTGATTAAAAATTTAGTCTTCATTATCTTAAGGGTAATATGGACATTATGAAAATATAACTTATGAGAGTTTCCTTTCTCTCCGTTTCTTCCCAATTTTGGGAGGAAAGATTTAGAGAAAAAAGAAGTCCAAACTTTCCTCCCTTTTCTCTTCTTTTTTCTCCTTAAAAAAATAGTGTAACTAGAGAAAAGGGAGAAAATGAGTCACTTTCCTTTCTTTTCTCTCCTAAAAAAACTCACAAACAGGCTAGTTGCGTTTTCTTTACTATCTTTGTTTTGTGACATATATGGTATATTGTACATCATTGGAATGGTGGGAACCTTATGCATTGAGATTGTGCCCCCTGGAAATTTTGGGACGGGAGCCAACCGGGGTCAGTGGTAGGTAGCTACCCCCAGGTCCCCTACTGATTCGAGCAATGCCTCGCTTCAACAGTATGAATGGTTGTAATGATAAAGGGCTCAGAAAAAAATCTTAACGCGGATAAGTGGGAGTAATAAACAATGAACACCAGTGAGGGGGAACATGTTTTGTTCCGGTATAATGAATCATGTTCTTCTAAGCATGCATCCAGATATATGTTTTGACCAACATGCGCCTTTGTCTTTGTTCTCCTTTCCGGTATGACCTGTCAGCTTTTCTAATTTTCATGGTTCGTTTCATGCTATTTGAAGTTTCCACAAGTTCCGGACTGCTTGGTGTTTGAGTTAATAATATATGCAAGATTAACTTTTGAGGAAAGAGGTTACCAGATTCAAGTTTTTGTTCAATTTTTGGGTTGGATATCTTTCGAGAATTTACTGTCTATGCAGCAGTTTTTTACCTTGGAAGTGTAGTGCATCTTAAGTCGAAAATTTAATAATAAGGATAGCTACAAATGTTTTGTAAAGTGACTTCTTGCCCTACTAGAGTTTACTTATTTACTGTTTGTCTCATGTGAAATCCTGGTTCCGTGCATAAAAATCACTTGAGAAGGCCTGTTTGTTGTGATAAGTTCAAATTCTTATACTATCCCATCTGTGATGGGAAGCATGTAAGAAAAATAAACTACGACACTATGCGACTATGTAATGAGTAATCACCATATCATTCTTCACAGTGATGCCCTTATTGAATTTATGGCAACGTATGGATGTTCATCTAGACAAGTGATAATATCGATCGTGAACTTGTTATGGACCTGAAATTGCTAACTGTAACTAACGTGTTAACCGGCCAATATTTTTCAAAAATAAATGGCCGTAATACTTGTGGAGGTGCTCTTATATGCTGTGCCTTCATAAGCAGGATTCCTTATTGGCAGTTCTATGATATTGGAGTTGTTGATAAAAGGTATGTGATGTTATTCTTGTTCACTGTATTTCCATGCAGCTTCCTACTATGGCTATTGAAAAGGTCCTTATAGCTAACAACACATCGGTTATTCAAGACGAGGTACTTGCCCACAGGTTGGGTCTGATTCCAATCAAGGTTGACCCCAGGCTGTTTGATTATATGTCAGGTTCTTTCTAAACATTATCAGCTTAGTTGCAATCATACTTTTCCACAATTACCTGCATGTTCATATGCTGATCGCAAAGTACTCCTCCCCCCACCCCACCCCACCCCACCACACTCCTCTAATGGGGTCTGTTGCCTTTTTCAGAAAATGATGTACCAAATGAAAAGAACACGATTGTTTTCAAACTCCATGTTCGCTGTGAGCGAGGTGATGCACGCCTCACAGAGAAACGGCGTCTCACAGGTATGACAATTATTTACTGAAGTCGTTGTTTTGATATTTAATTGGCTTGTTACTGAATGGTATTTTAAAATGGCGATGGCGTGTTATGCAGTAACATCAGATGAACTGAAGTGGCTACCGAATGGGAGTGAGTTTCCGCTGGCGCCGGAAAATTCAGCTTCAAACTCAACATCAAGACCAAAGACCTACACTTCATTTAGCTGTAGCCAAGACTCATTGCCACAGTTTTCCAAGAATCCAATTACCCTCAAGCATCCAGATATTATTATTGCTAAACTTGGACTCGGTCAAGTAAGGGTTCATTTTATTTCTTGTTTTTCAAATCGGCCCCATCTGCAACTAAATGTGCCTTAATTTATGTGTGTCGCAAAAAGCCCTTTGCCAAGAACGTTAATATTCATCAACTGAATACGCTACTATGTAAAAGAGAAGAATTTTAACTTGGTCTCAAACAAATATGCTGTGCTACAATTTATTTAAGTCATTGAGAGTGCTCTTTGGCATAGTCAGATATTGTTCAGGCATGTGAGAGAGAGGCAAAAACCCCGTCCTAGTGGAAGTGTGAAACCGATAATCTATCTTGTGTGATTCTTTCTATTTCCTGCGATTTCGTCTTGTTATTTCTTGTCAAGCATACCGCTAGCACCAGGTGTAAATCACCGTTGAAGTGACTAATTGAGTCCACTGGGAATCTGCCGCCGCCAGTACATGACTACACCATTTTTTCCCTTGAAAGTCCTTCCTTCCACTCAAGACATTGAAGTTCTCGAGCTTCTTGTTCATGAGTCTTCACTGGAATAACTTCCATACAATTAAATCATCTCGAGTTCCGCCCAACTTGGACCCAGATTGCTTATGAATAGTGATAAGCGACAATAGATGTACATAGACTTTCTAGCAAGCCCTTGGTAGGCGCTGTTGGCATTTGATCCCTCTCTCTATACAAGGCCCTTCAGCCTGGTCTGCATTTCCTCCCCCTCGCGTATGCACTGAGGTTCTTATGCAAGCCTTCTCCATGCAAAAGTCTGTTTACATCTGCTCTTATATCCACTATCAAGCGCTCTATAGAGTTCAGCCTTTGACCTGTTGCCTCTGATTGTCAAGTTGTGCAATGCGTTCAGAGTTGGCGAGCATCATTTTTCCCGTGTTCGCTTCAAGGTCCAATTCGTGATGGACATGAAGGGTACAGTAGAGTGAAAAAGCTTTGATACCAACTTCATGTACCTGCTTCACAAATTCTTTGCACAAATCACAGAGAAACAAACATTTAATGTTATGAAAGAAAAATCAACAAAGATAAGAGAGAAAGAAAATGAAATGCTAAATTGTTCATATTTGATACCTTCTGCTTACATTCCCCTGCTGATTTATAGCTAACAGATTACATGCACTAAAGGAGAGGGAAGAAGTTTGTGTGAGAGTAGTCGATTGGGGCCAGCAACTAACTTTAATTAACTTTCAAGACGAAGTAAATCCCGGAAAGATGTCTTGCAGTAATGTTAATTATGCTTTGTAGCAAAGACAAACATTTGCCAGCTTGTACGTGCACCACCGTGTCCATGGAGTTTTATTGGCTAGTGTTTTAGCTTTCATTAGGCCTAAATCCTGGGAGAACTTATCATGGCATCGTACTTCAAGTGTTCAAAGGATTAGTTTTCTTCAAAAGGTTCATTTAAGGATTAATGGTTTTCCTTTTGTAGGAAATTGAGCTCGAAGCACATGCTGTTAAGGGCATGGGAAAGACACACGCGAAGTGGTCTCCGGTGGCCACTGCTTGGTATAGGATGCTTCCTGAGGTGATGACATGGTTTACTATTAACCTTTGTATTTTCCATGTGGAAACCCAAACTCCAATCAGTTAAGGAAGTTGTGTCATGAGTTTTATTTCTCTATTTTTGTAGGTCGTACTACTGCAAGAAATTGAGGATGAGAAAGCGACGGAGCTTGTACAGAAATGCCCTACGAAAGTATTTGACATTGAAGATGTTGGTAAAGGTAAAGTAATATTATTTCGCGTGGACTTGTTCTTGTATGCTTCAAAAGGAACAATCCAAACTAAGATCAAAAGCAGTTTTTTCCCCGCATGGTTTTAAATATAGCTTGTGGTTAGTTAAATTCCCTGATCAAAGGTTTGCCTATTGTCTAGGTAAGAAGAGGGCAACTGTGGCAAGGCCACGAGATTGCACGCTGTGTAGGGAATGCATACGAGGGGAAGGTTGGGAGAACTATGTGGCACTGCGACGTGTGAAAGATCATTTCATCTGTGAGTTTATATTAGAATTGATTATAGCTATAGAACGTATTGATTACTACTGCGGTTGTATTAATTCTGAAACATATTGCATGATTGAATTGGTTCTCGTGCATACACATAGCCTGATAGAGAAAATTGTAAATGAGAACTCACTGGAGGCAAACCCTCTGAACTTTGCCTTTTATCTAACAAAGTAAGATACAAGATTGTTGAATCTTCCGGATTTTGGTGATAACCGGTCTACCTTAGTCGAAAAACAAGGATGATGTTTCTCATGGTGCCAACAAATATGATTTGAGGAAAGAAAGAGTTACTGATGTGGAACCAGAATGTACGAACAATGGAGAAAGTGGGACAGGAAAAGAAGCAGAATAAGAAGAGACTTGCTTCAACTGCGCAAGGGGTCCCCGCCACGGCACACACGGCCAATATCTCACAGGCTTAAACAGTAGGGGATTACATCAATATAAATAGGGAAAGTAAAACTTCGTCACATTGAAACCTAAACTAGTATAGTACCAAAAGTATCCTACTAACGTGACTAGACTCACCCTGTTAATTTGTTACAAATAAGTTACAAGAGATACCAACTATCCACATTTTTAAAAATGAAATTCAACTTGTGCAATTCGAATTCTCCCAAGTCTCTGCTAGTGTGTATGGCATGAGTCTCGACCTCAAATATTAAGATACGGGAGGATGTGAAACTAAGAATTTTGAGCTGGCAGAGATTTTCAAAATGTCATGTACCTATTAGGATCTGTTGTATTTTATAGTTAATAGTTAATTGGGGATTTATTGGTAGTTTACTATATTTTTGTTTCTTTTTGTTAGTGTTTTATTTTTCTGTTTTTGTTGATGTAATCCTATTTTTTGTCAAAGCTCAATAATATTGGAGTTTAGGGTGGGAGCTGTTTGTACTGCAGCACACCCCCCAACGGGTGACACAATTCTCTTCTTTCCCCATTCCAGTTCCAATATCCCTAAATTGTTTGCGCGCCCTAGTTTTACATCGGCCGCCACAGCTCGAACCCTGAAAGTGGTGATACCATTTTGAATGGAGCTCTTAGTATATCGGAGGACTTCAGCAGTGTACTTTTTATACCAATTTAGTTACGTCAGCAGGAGGACACCTGTTAATTTACCCTATGGATGAAAGCAATAAATAAAATAACTTATGGGCGTACCCATTTACCTTCGGTTAACACGATTGGACATGAATGTATGGAAGTTGGAGCAGTAGCAAACTATTGTTACGTAGATTGGGTATCCAATAGTGGTTTACCCAAGTTCTAATTTTTTAGGTCTATCCCTTAAAGAAAGATTTGTTCATCAATTAAATACTGGTTGCATTCTACATTTACCGGGAAGCAGGGAGATACCTTGGGTTTTATATTGTTGGATGTCCACCATCTACTTATTCATGATTTGTCAATTTTGCCTATCGTCTTTTGGATGAATCAGTTTATTAGATGGTTTTATGTACAATGCCTCAACAGTGCAAAGTTACTTTCGATTAATGTAGCCATTTTTCTTTCATTTTCCTTCTGCAGTTACTATTGAGTCAACTGGAGCATTACCTCCCGAAGTTCTCTTCACGGAAGCTGTGAAGATTCTAGAAGACAAGTGCGAGCGGGTGATAACTGAGCTCTCATGAATTTGTATGTAGAATGTTTGATAGTGAATGAACACATGCTTTCGAAGCATGAGAATGTGGGCTTGGTTTTGTACTTCAGAGCAAAGATGTTCTTCTCATATTTATAAATCGCTTACCCTAATTTCGCATGGAGTTTGCAGTGTGCTTAGAGATGTTTCAATGGAGTAGAGCTGATGTTTTGCTCAATATACAATTGGAAATCCTCTTTAACAATTTTTTTCTTTGGTTCTATTAAGAGAGAGAAGTTCAGTTAGGTTATTTTTATTTAATCTCATATAAAACTAAAATGAAAAAACAATTTTTTTTCCTGCGTTCTGGCTGATATGGAGGAATTAATGAGGTGGTTTTCAGTTTCTCCACTTTCTTGTAAGTTGTAACTTGTCCTAGCTTCTCTGTCCATGCTCCATGGTTTAGTTCTCCCAAAAGGAAAGGAGACAAAGCTCACGTCCTTTTTTTATCAACTTCCCTTCTTTTGTGAATGTTGTCTTCCATACAGCATAAAATTTACAAAACTTTACGTTCACCCGTGAGTTTGACCAGTTAAGGTAAAGGGTGGTTTTTGCCATTTGTGAGCTTACCCAATGTGGTTGTCATCCTATTTTACAACATGCTAATAGGATACTTATAATTTTAGTGTATACCGTTAAATAGTAAATTTAGGTAGGCTGGGATTTGATGATCATAATCCTATTAGTACGGGAATTTTTTTTCACTTTTTAGATCATAGATCTTATATTTTTTCTGTTATAATGGCCGTCTCCTTTGACTTTTGCTAGACCATCATGTAAAATTATGAGAATTGGTTTTACTTATTGTTCTTGACTAGCTTGACTTAGCCAGCAATTCTTATATTTGGCATTTCTATTTGAGTTCACTTCAATCCTCATATATTCTAGTTATATATATATGTTCTCTAAATTCCAAAAAAGTAATGGGCCAAACTATGAAAAATTAAAAAGTACTCTGAAATATAGAGAAATGTAATAAGGCAAAATACGTCGTCCATACAATCTAATTTAATATAATCAAACTAAAATTAAAAGATCATAGTAATATTATATCGGTTCTTTGAATCTCCTTGACTCAAAATCACACTGAATTAAGTTGAAATCGTACTATTATACTTTTGATTCATAGTTTTAACAAATTCTTTCTTTTCGCAATTTAAGTACATGTAAGGGGATTTTATCCCAACTACCTCAACCTAATCCTTCAGATCATATTTCAACAACTTAAGAATTGCTGATGACCTCACTAACTATCATTATTTGCCCACCATCTGCCAAGAAAATTTGCTCATAATGCCCCCTCAAAAAGGCAAAATTTCTCAATTTCGGGACCATGTACATAGTTGGCACCCCGGTACACACAGATCATGCTAGGGCTATTAGTAGCTAAATCTACAAGCCCTAAATGGGAAAGCTTGAGAGGTCCAACCAAGCATGACATCTAGACAAGTTGGGAGGCCCATATGTTGATTCAGACCCTTGAGTTTCGGACAAAATACCATGAAATAATTGGACATCAGCAAAAGCTTTGCTTTTTGCTTTGACGTTTGACCCCCTAAGCACCCCCACAATTATCATATATGCTGTCTCTTCTCTCCTTTTTCTCTCTCAGGCCTCATTTCATGGGAGTCCCACAGGAGACACTCAAAACTCTTTCTAAGCTTTTTTTCCTCCTCTCTCTCCACACATTTTGCGGGGAGGCTATACCTGTCTACAGTAGTGCTCTTCTTTTCTGCCACTGCTAAAGCAAAAACCCTAAAGTTCTGATCTTTGTAGCTTCAGGTACTCTTTATGGGCGTCTTTTATGTACGCTTTTTTGAAGTGGTCCTTTGATTTGGCTGGTGGGTTTGCTTCTCCATGTCCTCTACTTTGTGTTTTAGCATCTGGGTCTTTGTGGGTTTTGGTGGATCCCCTTGGTAGGGTTTCAATCTAAGTAGGTGGGTCTGCCCTCAAGATCTGTGTGCTTTTCATCAGCCCTCTCTTTTTGCTCTTGTTTATCTTAATGGGTTTGTTCTTATCTTGTGCTATGTGCTGTCTGATTACTATTCAGACCTGTTGAGAAAATACGTTTGCTTCTGAACTGATTTGTGGTCAAATAACTGGCATTTTTCAGGTAGATTGCTGTACTGTATGATCTGGGTCTGCATGCAATTCTCTTCTTGCATCTCCACTTTTTGTTGGCATGCTTTTCTTTAGCATTCTTCAATTAACAGCTTTAATTCGCTTGCATATGCTATTCAATCCAGCAAGTTAGATTTTTATTTAGCTTTGTCTGTGTATGGATTCATTTTCAGATCTGTTTAATACATACATAATGCAATATCTCTCTTCAATTTCTGATCTCAGCTTTAACTTGCTCAATTTGGTGATGAAAATTTCTCCCCTTTCTCTTTGAAATTAGTCACTTGATTTCTAGAACTTGTCATATTTCATCGATAATGCTCAAATAAATCTTGATGTAGTTCATTTGCAATTCGATTGTTCTAGATACCTTCTGGCAGTTGATGGAGCTAGAGATGTTATTTTTTGCGCCGTATAATGAAGGGGGTCACTTATTGAACGACGGAGCTGAGTGATGGGTTTTAGCAAAAAGAATAATTATTTCAATGGCCACAAAATCTGTTATGAAAGGTCCTGTGGAAAAGCAGAGCAAAGCAATTGGTAGTCAAAATTTTGAAGGAAATCCTCGTAGGCCTTCACCTTTGCAGGTTTCAAAGACAAGTAACTCAGAGCCTGCCACTCCTAAGAAGATACCTAGCAGCATCCAAGAAGTTTCATCTGAGAAGGTCACAAAACAAGCGACGGTCAATCAGAAGCTGCAAAATCCTCAGGAAAAGGGGTTTGCCAATACTCTAGCTGATAAGTTAGATTCAAGCTTGTCTCTGGGTCACCCGAAAGAGGTTCCAACCAACAAACATTCCACGGCAAGTGAAACAAGGGGCTCCATTGAAGGTATAGCTGATCCGGAAAAGAAAATATCAGGGCAGGAAAGTGTCAAAGATAGCTCAGCGTCTGCCAAAATTAGTGATGGAGCCAGCAGCCTCGCAAAGACCAGTGGAAGTGCTAAAGTTAGTAACCAAGCTGATTTTGTTGAGAGTGGCAAGAGCAGCATGTGTAGGGGAAGTACAAGCACAGACTTAAGTGAGGAAAGTACTTGTAGCAGCTTCAGTAGCAGTATTAGCAAACCTCATAAAGCAAATGATTCAAGATGGGAAGCCATCCAAGCTGTTAGAGCAAAAGATGGGGTCTTGGGTGTTGGCCATTTCAGATTGCTGAAGAGGTTGGGTTGTGGGGATATTGGCAGTGTTCATCTTTCGGAATTGAGTGGTACCAAGTGTTACTTTGCTATGAAGGTGATGGACAAAGCGGCGCTGGCAAGTCGTAAGAAGCTGCTTCGAGCACAGACAGAAAGAGAGATACTCCAGTCTTTGGACCATCCCTTCCTGCCAACCTTGTATTCTCATTTTGAGACTGACAAATTTTCTTGTTTGGTGATGGAGTTCTGCCCTGGAGGTGATTTGCACACGCTACGGCAGAGGCAACCAGGAAAGCATTTTTCAGAACAAGCTGTAAAGTATGACACTTGTCCCTAGCTCTAATGTCAAGATGGTTGAAATCTGTTGTAGGATTGCGGTAGCTTTTAAGAATAGTTTTTTGCATGCTTCAGTAGAACTCTAGAATGCTTCTATAAGGCTTTGTTGTGTTCACCTTATCATCCAGCTGTAGGGAGTTTCTGGTATCAAAACTCCAATGGTGCACTCTTAAATTTCATTCTTTTACATTTGCCAACTGGTTTTTGAGAGTCCAAATTACAATTAATCTGGTTGGTATAACTTCTAGTGAGAGTCCTACATCCCAATAAAACATACCAGAGTGCATTTTTCCAATTTGCTGTTTTCTGATAAATGACACATATTAAAGGGTATAAATAGGTCTTGGAGGCGCTCTTAGTTTAAAAGTTGTTTGGAAGAACCACTAACCTTATAATTGTGGTTCATTTTTTTTTTTTGCTTTGGTAAGGGAGTTTGCATTTTGATCTTCCAAATACCTTTCCTTGGAAGTTCTAGCCTTGTGCCCATGTGGTCAGTCTCTACGCGTTAAGTATATGCTGCCTGTGCAAGCTGGATAATTTCACTAGTTAACATTCGACCTGTTCCCCTGGAACATCTCGTCCTACCTTACTACTTGCCTAATCATTTCTTTTGCTAGAATAGATCCACATTTCTTAATTTCATCTGCTTAATTTTATATGGGCTGAACCTATGCTGTTAGACAGATCTTGCAGCTTAATATTGTCGAATGGTGTTCGTGTCCACTATTTCTCTTAGTATTCAGCTATACGCTATCTTCTGTAAATTCTTGTATTACCCACTATTGATGTTCCCTAAATGATACTTTGTGTTCCTTCCCACAGCATACTTTCCTATAGGCTATTCCAATCACATTATGTATGTATGTGGTAATGTATATAACGACTTGGGTCATTAACTATGAGTGTTGAGAATGGAGTTCAGCATCCCAGTGCCTAGTGGTGCAGGGTAATTTGCTGGATAGGGTGCCAGACATGTTTGAGCAAAAGGACAGAAAGGAAGAGATGGTTTATGGGCTGTGCATTATGCTTGCAAAATAAACACCTATCCTCATTTTTCAAATTATGGCAACGTGCAAAACACCTACAGTACTGATAAGTTTTTGTCACAAGTAACGAGAAATTGACGAAAGTGGGATGCCAGTGGGAGTAATATTGCAAACCTCAATTGAGCACACATTCTAACTACATATTACATACAAGAAAATGAAGAATTCTGATTTGTTGAGCTTATTTTGATTTAATGTGCAGGTTCTACGTGGCAGAGGTCCTCCTTGCTTTGGAATACCTCCACATGCTTGGGATTGTTTACCGTGACCTGAAGCCAGAAAATGTACTTGTTAGGGAAGATGGACACATTATGTTATCAGACTTTGACCTCTCCCTCAGATGTGCCGTCAACCCAACACTTGTAAGGTCATCGTCCCTTGAGACAGAAACTCTGCGTAAGAACCCGGCTTATTGTGTTCAGCCTGCTTGCATTGAGCCCTCATGTATTCAGCCGTCCTGTGTGGCTCCTACATCATGTTTTTCCCCTCGTCTTTTCTCTAGCAAATCCAAGAAAGACCGGAAACCCAAGAATGAAATTGGAAATCAGGTCAGACCATTGCCCGAGCTTATGGCCGAGCCAACAGGGGCACGCTCAATGTCGTTTGTTGGGACCCATGAATACTTGGCACCTGAAATCATCAAAGGTGAAGGGCATGGCAGTGCGGTGGACTGGTGGACATTTGGAATCTTTTTGTACGAGTTAATGTTCGGCAAGACTCCCTTCAAGGGATCCGCGAACCGAGCAACACTGTTCAATGTCGTGGGTCAGCCACTGCGGTTCCCCGATTCACCCGTCGTCAGTTTTTCAGCAAGGGATCTGATAAGAGGCCTGCTAGTAAAAGAGCCACAGCATAGATTGGCATACAAACGAGGCGCGACTGAGATTAAACAACATCCTTTCTTCGAAGGCGTAAACTGGGCTCTGATTCGTTGCGCGAGTCCTCCAGAAATCCCAAAGCCAGTGGAGCTTGAACGGATTCCGGCTCCGACATCCTCAACCGGTGAAAAAGCTGCCTTTGCATCTACCACTGAGAAGAACGGTTCTAATAATTATCTCGAATTTGATTTCTTTTAATTTCTTTCATAAAACTGATTTCAGATTTGTTTTTGGCACTAGGAAAAATGTAGAGTTCCTGAACATTTTGGAGGTGTTGAAGACTGTACGCCTAGGGTTTTCAGATTGATAGTTGATCATATTGTTGTATGCTGGTATTCAACAGTTGCAAATATGTTGTTCTGCAAGCGCTATAATCTTTAACGCTATCGATACATTAATGCCATTGATGTGCTTGGAACATGCTTCTCTCTTATGGGGATATTACCATTTTGTGCCACATTCACCTGTGCCAAGTTCTCGAGCACTCTATCACGGACTCATGATAGACTTGTTGCGTGGGTGCCTGCAAATGATGATAGACTTGTTGCGTGGTTGCCTGCAATGTGGGTGCGTATTGCATGGTGACCATGATAATTATAGGTGTTGCACCACACACAAAGAGCTTGACGTGTAATGTTACGATTGTATGTACATGAAAATGTCATTTGATCCGTTGCAAAACTCTGCTATTGCAAAAGTATATGGCTAGTAGCCATGTGTGCTGCATACAGTACATGAAAATGTCATTTCAATCACCTTGTCTAGCGACAAATTGTTATCGTTAATATGCGTGGTAGCTTTTAACTAACAACGCTAAAAAAATACTGTTAAAATAATATCTAAAAATATCCGCCAAAAAATCACCAATCATATGCAGCGCGTGCGACCGTTGATAACCTGAGAGGGTTGTAAGCTCTTCTCGGCCGGCCGCCCGAGCTGCATCCAAAATCTTTGATTAAATGACTCATATTGGACTATATTTCAAAATAGCGAAAAAAGTGGCATGCGGTGAGCGTGGATCGAACACGCGAC
This sequence comes from Escallonia herrerae, assembly GCA_033070095.1. Taxonomy (NCBI): domain Eukaryota; kingdom Viridiplantae; phylum Streptophyta; class Magnoliopsida; order Escalloniales; family Escalloniaceae; genus Escallonia; species Escallonia herrerae. The sequence goes on from JAVXUP010000754.1 coordinate 248,138, forward strand.
CTTCAGATCTTCAGTCTGACGCTCTCCCAACTGAGCTATCCCCGCTTGTGACTCCCGAAGTTAATATATCTTTATAAATATTAGTTTTTATTAAATTGATATTGGGCCGATGCAGCCCATCCAGAATCGGTCAACACATACGGGCCATAAAAGGTGGGCGGCTCGGTTACATCGGGTCAAAGATTACGGCCTCCGTCCCGTCCCGTCCCGTCCGCACCCACAAAGCCTTTTACGACTTATATCAACGTTTTACAGTTTGACTTCTATTTTGGTGAGTAATTAGCTTTGGTTGGTAGCAGTAGTTGGTATCACACACTTTAATCAATTTTGGCTCTTTTGACAAAGTAAACACCAATTCACGTGACAACGTGCATGTGTGTCATTACACTATTCTATCGCATCATATCTTTACTTGATCCGTATTTTGATAAACGCTAGCAAACTGTTCATTTCGTACGACATTGCCTCATCATAAGCATTACAACCATTGATGCATCAGATGGGTACCCTACGGGATATTGTGAGTAAAAGTGACATCTAAAAGAGAGCGAGGTTAGATAAAAATTGTTCGGGGGGTGAAAGGTGAGAGAGGAGAGAAGAACGAGGATAGAGAGATACAAGAAATATCTGAGACCAATGTTCACCAAGGTCGTTGGCACCTTAACCCCGGGATGTCAGGAATCATGCCAAGACTGTCACTCACCTGATTCCAAGATCCTCACTTTACTGTGGTCGTTGGATTTCAACCCCGGGATCAATGGGAATCGTGCCAAGACCTTATTCACTGTGGTTGTCAGAACTCAATCCCAGGATTATCGGGAATCGTGCCAAGACCTTCATCCATGATCTTAGGTCACATTCGTCAGATTTTTCATATGGGATTACTGGACATCATCAGCCCAAGATTTTAGGTCTCTTGGTTACCAGACCTTACTTACCTTCACTTAGTTGGGTCACTCGAAATCTTTGTTACCAGAAATCGCCCCAGGACCTCCAATCCCTTGGTCGATGGACCTGTTCTCTCGGATCACTGAAAATCGCCCCAGGACCTCTTGTCTCTTAGCTGTTGGATCTGTCCTCTCTGATCACCAGAAACTGACCCAGGACCTCTTGTCCCTTGGTCGCTAAGATGTCATTCACCTTTGGTCCCTGGATCTGGCCTTTCGAATCAACCAAAACCTCCCCAGGACCTCTTATCTCTTAGTCACCAGATCTGTCCTCTCTGATCATCAGAAACTGCCCCAGGACCTCTTGTCCCTTGGTCGCTGGATCTGTCCTCAAGAACCACCACAAACCACCCCAGGACCTTCGATCCCTTGGTTGCTGGATTTGTCCTTTCGGATCATTAGAAATTGCCCTAGGATCTTTAATCTCTTGGTCGTTGGATCTGTCCTCTGGGTTCACCAACCTCCCCAGGACCTCTAATTCCTTGGTCACTGTATCTGTCCTCAAGGATCACCGAAATCCGCCCTAGGACCTCCAATGTCTTGGTCGTTGGACGGGTTCACCAATAGTTGCATCAGGAACATTGATTCACTCATGCATCACTTGGATCATCTGTTTCACTTCAGGATCTACATTTGGATCCAATGCTGTGAAAGGTAGTCATTCACCTCAAACATGGCATCAATCATTAATGTCCAAACTTAAACTAGTTTCCTATCCACCATCTTAAGTTTGAGGGGGCATGTTAATGTTAATATATCTGATAGGTCTACGAGGCCTATCCTAAGCTACACTCACGTTCACCAAACATAACACTCTCTGTAATCTATTTATACCCCCTCATCCACCACTGTAAATTGCACCAAGAAATGCAAGATTTCTGTCTTCTCTCTTCCTCTAATATCTTGTAACATAAACAATGATAAACTACTAATCTCGGGTGGCTTCTCTTCTTCATAAGCGTTACGATCGTTGATGCTTCCGGTGATTACCCTTCAAAATACTACTGTATAATAAAAGTCAAGCATAAGACATCTGAAAAATTTACACACACACACACACACACATATATATATATATATTCCCTATCACTAACACACTGGACTGAGTTTGGGATGTGAATTACTATTAGAATTCGCTCCTTTGACAAAGTAGACTAACCCGTGCAACCACATACAAGTTGGACCCCACTAATAATTTGTTTTGTTTATTGCTCATTTTTTGCCGGACGAATATTCTTTTCTTATTTTTATATTGAACCCAAATATACGTTATATTTTGTACATGAAAGATGACGTTAAATTGATAAGGAATGAGGTGATGTAGATGTCTGTTAGAACAAAATACCGTGATTTTTCCTTAATTCTTTGTTATTAGATGTGTACTAACAAGTTAAAGTATAAGAAAAGCAATATATAAATAGTTAATATTAATCTTATAAGAAGAATGAACCACCGTCTAAATACGAAAAAATAATACTCTTTAGATGTCGTGAGTAAACAAAGATAATGATAAAATAACTTTGTCTATTGAGATAAAACGAAACATAATATCAACTTTTTTACTTTCCTTGAGTCATGAAGTTTGTTTCAAAAGTTTATACTTTTGTTCATTAGAATAATTTTTGATAGTTGTTCAAAGAATCTCAACCCAAATATCAATTTTGCGTTGTACATATTCAATGATTTCGTGAATTGCTTTTTCATATATTTATAATCCCTAAATAAAAGGTGCAAGCACGGAAATCTAATAATTAGCCGAATCACAATAATCGGAGCATTGATTACATGCAAATATTCCTTATACATTCATCTTTTCAGCTGTAATCAATTTCAAATAATCGATTTGCTTTTCATTATTTTAAAATTTTCCTTTTCACTTCAGTCTTTATACTTAAAATCCCAAACATGGTAGTAATTGTTTTCTGAATCAACTCTATCATGCCAGCTTTCATGTAAAAGAAGATTGCAGTCTAGGTGTGAACTGTGATGAAGGGTTTGAATTACAAAAGGATATGAGAAAATGGACAAGGGGTTTACTATTGAAATGCAGTCATGACAGACTCAGGCCAGTCAATGTAAACATCGAAATTGCCTGAATCCACCATTTTCTTCAATGCTAATATCGTATTTGCACAGCTCGTGCCAACGGTGACTTCTTCTTACTATGTTGGGGCTTAAATTAAAGGGTTAATTACACATGGCATCCTTGAAATTTACCCTAAACTACACACAGACCCTCCGATCTTTGAAAATTACACTCTGCTCCATTTCTTTGACGGTGTTAACGGTGGAACGCAAAAAAGACATTTTTACCCTTGTATATTATTTACACAGTATCGTCTTGGATTTTGGAGGGATTGGGATGTCTGGCTCTTCACTCTTGGCTACAGACATCAATTCAAAAAAAAAAAAATGTTGCAGTCGGGCACCGATCTATAGCCGTCGTCGGTTGACTTTTTGTAGGAAAAAGGGAGAGTGTAGATCGCCATCGCCGATAGGCGAATTTTGTTCTGATCGGAGGGGGGACAGAGAGATATGAAGCATTGGGGACCGGTAATCCTTGTTATTTCCTTGATTCATGAAAATGGAATGAATCTCAAAGTTTTCTGATTGACCAGTGAATTGTTAGGTGATGACATTGGCCGGAATCGGCCATCAGGGACCGGATACACTGCCGACAGTAGTGATTCCATGGCTGTTTTGGAGGTTGCGGAGGGTGGTGCTTCCAATGGAGGGCGACGGTGTCAGGTATGCGGCTTTGGGTTCACCAGTGATGAAGTCGTGCGGTGTTTGGTGTCGCGGTGGTGCGCGAGGGTGTTGGGCGGTACTTCTGGTAAGGGGCGTGGTCGGAGAATGAGGGTGGTTGACCACGAGATGGCACCGATGATAAATCCCGCGCGGTGGTCGCCGCTGTTGTGTCGTGGTGTACACTGTAGGTGACGCCGGAGTCCATCGCCGGAGAAGAAGCCGGTAGAGGCAAAGAAGCCCACCCTCGCCGAGAAGAAGCCCAAGGCCGGCAAGAAGCTCCCTAAGGAGGTCGGCTTCGCCGCTGCAGGAGACAAAAAGAAGAAGAGGTCCAAGAAGTTCGTCGAGACCTACAAGATCTACATCTTCAAGGTCTTCAAGCAGGTCCACCCGGACATAGGGATCTCAAGCAAGGCCATGGGGATAATGAACAGCTTCATTAATGACATCTTCGAGAAGCTGGCCCAGGAGTCTTCCAGGCTCGCCAAGTACAACAAGAAGCCCACCATCACCTCCCGCGAGATCCAGACCGCTGTTAGGCTTGTGCTTCTTGGTGAATTGGCCAAGCACGCCGTTTCTGAGGGGACCAAGGCGGTGACCAAGTTTACGCCGTTCCTGGTGAATCCTCAAAGGTTGATGATTTTTCAAGAAAATGATGGCAGTTTGGGGATGAAAAATTCAAAAAGTAAGGTGTCAGAGAATCTTTAGACGGAATTAGGGTCCCGGTCAATTTTGTGGGGCTCTGTAAAATGCAGGTACAAAGCTGGGGAGCGGAATATAATTTTTAAAAATAAAAAAATTCGTATAATTTAGGATAAATATGAGGGTGCCGTGAATAATTAATCCTATATTAAACGGTGTAAACAAAATAAAACAATGTAGAAGATGGGCAAAAAGCACAGCTTCACTTTCAGAGGTGGTGGTGGTGGAAAAGAAGCTTAAACCTACAGAGGGCACTCTTCCCTTTTCTCTCTCTCGCCAATCTCTCTCCTAATTTTAACTATCAAATTTTGGGTCTTAAACTTTTGTACATTTGGTCTTTTTTGTAAGAGTTAACTGGTAGAGAAAATGGTGATCATAACCCAAGAAATGATCAAGCAGTTCCAGAAGTCGTTGGAAGAAAGTCAGCTCCTCAATACCCACAATTTACATTTCTTTGATGAGGTGTTTTTTCTTATCTGGATCTGTAAAGCCCTAATTTTTCTTGTCAACTCATTGTTTTGCAGTTGATGAGCCATTCAAGATCACGCTTGAGGTTAATTTCTCTTTATCTTTAGCTGTTCTTAGATGTGATCTTTATTTGAGTTGGGTACAATTAATTTTGCTGCTGACTCTGTCTCTTTGTTAGTTCTCTTATTTTTGGTACGTACACTTATCTCTACTAATTTTCATCTTAGATATGTCTATGAAGCCATTCTCGCTGCTGGTCTTTGATTTTTCAGTCTGTAGCTTTATCTACACTAATTTTCATGTTGGATTGATCTTTTCTTAGTTTCTCACGTCTTGGATCTTGGATTAAATTTTGGCCACTGGTATTGAGTGAACTACTAATTAGATTTGCAACCTAGGCTTTCTTTGTTTTTCTAATGTATATTTTGATTAATCCGGAATAAGTTTTGTTAGCCAAATTCGTGGTGAGCAGAAAGTTGGGATATTTGAAGCATTTTTCAGGGGAACGAATTCCACACTGTTGTGGTCAATTATGATGTAGCCTTACACCTGAAGCCTGTCAAGTTCTATTTTTGACTCTGCTTCCTGCTGACGTTTTTAAGGTTGCAGAATTATCAGATCTCTAAAACTAGTGGAGGCATACATGCAAAAATAGAATGTAGTGTAAACATTGATTGTAGCATTAAAGACCAATATCGATTAAAAACAAATTGAGATAAAGAAGGAAGTTGAATATTAAACGACCTAAATTTGAGCCTTGAATCAGTGAGGAGCGGGAGTTCATATTCAGGAACAGTTCCAAGTCACATTGGTTGTACATACGTTTTCCGTATGGTAGTATAAACCAATGATCATCGTGACAGTTGGTCTTGTAGTAAGAGGCACAGTGTCTAGTAGATGATATCTTCTCGGTTGGAACATTTTATGTGGGAATAGGCCATAACAATGATCTGCCATTTTGATTTCCAGAATATGCATCAAGGATATCGAACTGAAACTCTTGTGCGGTTTCTTAAAGCAAGGGATGAGAATATCTCAAAAGCACATAAAATGGTAAGATAGAATTTATTTGTCATAATAAGTTTGAAACAAACATTTCTCTTGGATGGACGTATTTATTAGTCTCCACTTCTGACCGATTCTGCCCGACATTCTCAGCTGCTTGATTGTTTAGATTGGAGGATACAAAGTGATATTGACAACATTTTGTCGGTAAGTTTAGTTTTTGTTACTATTTCTTTGATATCTTTTTTTTCTCGATAGTTGTTTCTATTTTGTTTATCATTTTGCGTTTTGAGCTTCTACTAAATGTGGTTCTGGCTGCCTTTGTTAATCTTTTGTCAGACTCTGGAAATTCATTACTTTGTGGAAATGTAACTCATAAAATTTAAACCTTTATCATACATTCTAGAGGTACAAGATTTTCAGTAGTCTATCTCTCTATGCAGAGACCAATCCTTCCTACTGATTTGTACAGAAGAGTACGAGATACACAGCTTACAGGGATGTCAGGTTACTCAAAAGAGGTATCCCTCTGACACAAAGTTACTTTTGCTGCAGATTCTTATTATCGTTTCCTACAATACCCAATTAGACATATATTCAAGTTCTCTTTACTGTAGTTCTGTTAAGAAACATTTTAAGCACGGAAACTAGGTGATTACACTACCCATATTTTCCACTGACAATTCTCAACTTTTTTGGTGAATTTTTCCAGGGTCTTCCTGTCATTGCTGTTGGCTTAGGACTCAGCACATACGACGAACCATCTGTAAGGATATTCAGCTCCTAACTTTTCGCCTTCTTAATTCTGGGTAGAAGTTAAAATTAAATAGCGTCTGCTGAACACATATTAGATATCATGTAAGGAAACAAAGTTCATCAAGAGCATAAGGCGATCTTTCGAGGATTGGGATTTAGCTCATAGTGTCTTGGTAATGCAGCTACTGTAGTGACAGAAGGGTATCGTATTCTGATAAAGCTCTCTCAAAATTTTATGTTATCCTGCTCTCAGTACTTGATGCATCTCTAGCCTACCTATCAAAAGAATGAAATGCACCTTTTTTGCTTCCTTGGGCTTGCATTTCAAAAGCTTCTTTGACAACAGTGATATAGCACCACCTTAAAGTTTTATAAATAGGATACCATTGATTACTGCTAAATTATCGAGCAAAAGCGAGAAATTGAATGCTGCTAGGTGAACATGTGTACGTTTCTGCCTGCAATCCAAAATTTTCTTGTTCTGCGATATTCGCTAATGATATTCTCTTTTTCCCTTTTAGGTTAATTGCTATGTTCAGTCACACATCCAGATTAATGAATTCAGAGACCGCGTCATAATGGTAACTACGGTGTTACCGACTAAATATGTTTTATTCTTCAAATACCTTATAGCGCTTCTTGTACACTGACTGAGTTGTTCTGATTTAGCCTTTTGCTTCGAAGAAGTTTGGTCGAAATATTAGTACCTGTTTGAAGATTTTGGATATGACTGGTCTAAAGTTTTCAGCCCTGAACCATATTAAGGTATCTTTATGTTTCGTGAACTTGTAATGTTCTTTTTGTACTATTTTAACAATGAAAACCATCCACTTTTCCCGACTTCCCTGAACATGGCACTCAGCTGCATGAAATATTTCTCAACTTGCATTTCATTGTTATTTTTCTAACCAGCACATTACTTCCCCGTTGGATGGCTGTTTATTTACAAATTCCCCAACTCCCTTGATCCCAACTTTTGGCATGGCATACTAACAGTCTGTCAACAGACCCTCACGATAAAGAGAATTTCTATTTCCACCATCTATGTCATCATTGTCATGTGGTGAAAGTGCAAAGTTCGGACTTTTACCTTTTTGCCACCAATAGGCTCACTCTACTCAAATCTTGTGTTGGGAACTCATGATATTACACATTGTATTTCTTGCAGCTATTGACTGTTATATCTAATATTGACGACCTGAACTATCCAGAGAAGACAGACACCTATTACATAGTTAATGCCCCATACATATTTTCAGCATGCTGGAAGGTCTGCCTCTATCTTGACCTTTGACTGAAATGTTAATACTTCTACTCAATTTATATGTTCTATGATTATTCCCACGGCCTAACCTTCTAAACCTTTGCAGGTCGTAAAGCCTCTTCTGCAAGAAAGAACAAGGAAGAAAATTCAGGTATTGCCAGGGTGCGGACGAGATGACTTGTTGAAGGTAAGTCAACCTGGTTTCAAGCTCCACCCTCATTGGCATGCTTTCAACGAAACACTTATATTTATGCTAGGACACCGTTACCAAATGTTGAAAATCTAACGCCATTCGAAGAGTCATAAACATTTGGTCAATGTTCTGATGTTTGTTGGCTACTGTTCCTTTTTCATTTATGCGATTTAGAATTTGTGTTACGTAAGTTTACTTTGTATCAACTTTTTTCCACCTCAACCGATGTTTTCTGCTACCATAATTGGCCAGAGGCTGTACTGTACTTTTTTTCAATCCTTTTCTGAACTCTGATGTTGCCAACTTCATTTAATACAGGTAATGGATTATGCAGCTCTCCCGCATTTTTGTCGAAGAGAAGGCTCAGGATCGTCTCGACATTCTAGAAATGGAACCACTGACGATTGTTTCTCCTTAGATCATGCCTTCCATCAACAACTCTACAACTATATCAAACAGCAAGCTGCACTAACGAAGTCCTCTGCCCCGGTCAAACAGGGCTCGTTCCATGTTGATTTCCCCGAGCCGGCCCCAGGAGATACCAAGATTGCTGAAACTATAGAGTCGGAGCTTCAAAGGCTTGGCAATCAGAATGGGCTTCGTAATCATAAGATTAACGGTGATTGAAGTTGATCGGACATGCTCGAGCTCCTTACTGACTTGAAGACGGAACTCTCTACTCTAAAGATGATGTATAACTTAAAAGGAATGGCTTGCATTAGCTCAATGCAGGTTTGGTAGATAAAATGGAATTATAGCTTGTTCCATATCTTACAAATCAATTTCATTTGTTCCCACAGACTCTCTTCGGACATAACAAGCATGATGTAATACCAAGGTTCACGGATCGGATATTAGTCTGAATTCTGCTGTGATGTCAACTTGCATGTGACGTTTCTTGAATGTAATTCAAATATAGGGGAATGGCAAATTAGAATACTGCACAATGACAATTGAGAATGACAAATTTTAGTCGCTGCCCGGGTTGTTGATATGGGTGCTGTAGCTACAACTCGGATCGGGTAGCAACTAAATTTTTTCGATAAAAAAGTCAGGAAAAGTAGAAGGGAGAAACCCAGCTAGTCCGCTTCGCTGCTTTCCCAAATAGTTGCAATCCAAATACCATCCTTGACTATTTTGCCCTAAAATGAAACATTTTTTTAGCCTCGAGTGCAAGTAAAAAAGGAGCTCGGAACCATAAATGCCAACTGTTACAGAGACATAATGACGGGCCCTTTCCTAAGAAACAGCTAAAACCCAACTTGATGCATCTACATATACGTTTGTAGCTCTCTCTTAAGTTACAATGAAACACTGAATCTACCGGAGAATGGAGCCCTCGGCCATTGTGGCATTCACGGGGGGAGTGGTTGGGCAACTGGGCATGGTCTTCTTCTGGTGCCGACCTGTTTGTAATTGCGTAAGGCGTCTGATTGATTGCCTCCGGCACCCACGACCTCCTCCTCCACGAGCTGTGACTGCTGATCAAATTTTCCAGGCCGTGAAAGAGAGATTTCGTTCTTGATTTCAGCATCAGTTCTCTGCTAGGCTTTGCCGTACTAATGAATTTGCAAGAAGACGCCAATTTTCTATTTATGAACAACCTTCTGTTGTAATGAGGAAATTGGCTACCATTCTTTTGACAAGTACGAGAAAGATGCTCTTCCACAGATAGGGGCAAGATTCATACACAATACAAGCCCCAAATTTATACATCAACCAGCAAATGAAGCAAAGCAATCACAGAAAAGAATGCAACCCCTTCACACAAACATTTCCCCCCCCCCCCCCAATTTATGTTGTTTTATGCAGTAACATCCCATAAAAATGGGAGCTACATTGGCTTAGTATTAGAGCCACCTAAAATCGACACAGTTATTTACTGCAACTGCTTGTAACAGTTATAGGCAATCCCCACTGAGACAACAGCACTGAGAACAGCAAGAGCTGCATATGTATCTTCACGCTCCCAGCTCTCAAACCATGTTGGCATAGTGCACACCTTGCGTGTGCAAGACCCTTTGCCACTGTTAGTTTGGGAAATCTGTCTCTTGCTGCTCTTCTTCTTCTCAGCTGTAAATTTTGCATTCCCATTCAGATCGGCATCAGAGCTCTGACAACAAGGCGAGGTTCCATTTGCTTGGCAACAGCCATTAATCTCTGTTTGTGATTGAGAGGCAGTGGCAATAATGTCATTCGTTTCTGTTGAATCCTTAGAGCTTTTCTCCAAGTTGGCACCGCCATTTGCTCGAAGCCTTAGGTCCTGGCATTTCCTCTGGTCTTCTTCTGATAAACCCATCTGTCCCCTGAAGACACCATACAGATTAATTTAAGATCAGTACAACAACACAATCCCCATAAACTAACATACAAACTCATAATTAGGAAATCTGCAGGTCTTCAAACCCAAACCGTCAAGTTGATTCCAACTACCAGGGATTGAAATCATGAATCACCTGGTAGTTGGAAAATAATCATGATTTCAATACTTGTGTGCCTTTCGAAATTTATAGATTTAGAGAAACACTTGTGTGCACCAAGAACCCAGCAAAGTACCAAGTAATGTCAAAGGCTTATAGCATCCTTCCAAATCCCTCACCTGGTCTCAAGACAATATTTCTCCCAAAAAGTAAATAAATCATAGCCTATACACTGAATAAATATTTCCCCTCAGTTTATACAAATAGTTTAGCAAATCTAACTTACTACATGAATTAATGATTTACCCAAAATAATCCCAGGAGCAGTCTTCTCATTCATATATAGTTCCCTTATGTAGTGCCTTTATTATCAAATCGTTTTCTCTTAAGCTTTCTAGCTAATTTAACACGACCAACTTACCTCTCCAGAGCCACAGTAATGTTTCTTTAAAAGTTAGCTCTTTTGTAAGACTTATGGTGTAATCATTCTGAAAGGGAGCCAGTCGGGAACTCGAGGACACTATGCACGAAAGGTAAACTCAACTATTTGATGATCAAGGTATGTTTGTTCCAAGGACGGAATCCTTTAAACATTTTGACCTTCCATCTCCTTCACAAAACCCAGAAACAGTGTGTAAGAGTTATTACTAGATGTCAAATAGACCATATCACTGCCAAGAAAATAACAATTTTTTATATAGCACATACTGCTAAATCTCATACACAATATGATTAAGGAAACTACAATGCTTTGGTTGCTCATCCTCCTAGACTTAGACAGATTATTTGAGTTACATTTATAGGCCTAAACAAAGCATATTCCCTTATAAACTGGAATAAGCATTTCCATAGAAAAACTTCAAACAGACACTTCTATTAATCTTGGGTTCTCTTTGACTCAATTTTGCAATGATAGAACTAACCTAAAATATGTGATCCTTCTTTTGATGGAGCATATCGCGAATACTACCAGTAGAAATAGCCTAATGATCACCAACTCCCAAACTGAGAAAAGAAATTGGCTTATGAAAAAGAAATTACCTCCAAAGAAAATCTACTACTTCTCCTTTCTCAATATGTTGTTCGATCAAAAAAGGTACGTCATCTGGCATAACATAGCCATACCTAGAAAATATTTAACAAATCAGAACATGAACAATCTCACTTGTCCTATGTACTTCATTTAACAAGGAGAATAAACCCAGTGAGAAGATTATCATTGCAGTGGTTGGAGAAAAACAATCAATCTACTTACCAGTGCCCATTGACTTCTCCCTTGCTATGTGATCCAAATATAATCACATTTCCCGCATACTTGTGCCCCCCAATGTGTGAACAAGAGCGAACAGAAACTTTGCCTTGAAGACCATGTGATTCTATCTCTTCCTTGAATCTGGTGATTACAGCAGGTCCACAAACACCACATCTCCGATCCCTGGTACCATGAGCACATACAAAAATGTACACTCCCCTGAGTGCTTCAGGGGTTCCTGGCAGCCACTCACCATCCTTCACCAAAACTTCATCCACAAAAGTATCAACATCAAAATGCGTCAATCTCCTGCAATTATTTCCGAGATGGAACTATATGTTATGAGGAGAAAAAAAATCATGATGATCATCCAAAAGTAGTAGAAAAAGGGATTGCAACTTGACCTGTATCTGATCATGTCCGGAAAGATTAGCACATCCCCATTTGATGTCTCAGTCCCATCATGTCCCTCACATATAGTCAAACGGGTCTTGAAAAAGGGAAAACAACGTAAACTTTAGGGCTCATATTTTACTGGGAACAAAGAAAAGGGTAAACTAAACACCTATGGTAGTAGACGATATAAGATGCACAAACAATAACCGAGCCAACATCAAGAGACCAACCCAAGTCTTAAGTTTTTTCCGATTAAGTCAATGATTGAAGTAAAAAACTAAACCAAGTGTCATGCTGTTGTTTGCCTGAATGATTTATTTCGCAGCAGTTTACGTACTCCATAGAACCAAAAGATGACATTCTAATCATCTATAATTCTTCTTGAACACTACAACTGAGAAACATCTTCCATGTTAAGTAGACTAGCCAACTAGGATTGGATAATTGTAGATTGATTAGATTGCACGTAGTATTCTCAACCAAGTGAAGATGAAAAAAGCTGCAAATTTTAAAGGCATGCAAACAGGCTTCCACAGACAAGCATACACTAGACCTAATCGAAAGCTCAAGTAGAGTAACAATTGATGCTCATAAATCAAGTCCATAACTTAACTATCCGTAAGCATAAACTGCCGTCAAATTTAACATAAGGTTTCCGAAGCAAAAATCGATTTAAAGAAACAAATACGTTATGCCTTATCTATGGCAATGAGTAAGGCTTAGTTACCAAAACCAGCATAGACATCACAACAACTCATACACCTCAACATATTGAACAAGGGAACAATATATTCAAGATAGAATACCAACTAAGGCAATGAGCAAGGAATAGTTACCAAAAGCACGGTATAGTTCACAATCATTCGTACATCTCAACACACTTAACAACGGGATAAATGCTCAAGACAAAATGTCTAGTAAAGTATTCTTTTTGCCAAAATAAACTACGGTGGTAGTTACGACGACACTGTAATATGATTGAACAGTTTCAAGAACTTGCATCCCTATGATTCACGTAATCCCCTCCAACCCTAAAACCATTTTTTCCCCCCAATTCCTTAAAAAATTACAGCATTTTATAAGCCAAGAACAATTAAAGGTCCAATCCTCTAATCCTACCAAAAAGCGCCCACCCCTACCCCCACCCCCACATATAGATGCATATCCAACTCTAGCTCATACAGTTAAAGTTTTCGTATATATCTTCCTCCAGATTTCCACAACCAATATTACTAAAATCCGCACACACACACACACACAAACATCAGAAACCTTCTTGAAGTTTTCTCTAAATTTGGGCTAACCAACATCCTGATAATCACTTCAAAACTCAGTCAATCATCCACAACACCAGAAACCTCATTCAATCAATGCAAAACGAACAAAACCCACATCAAGTTACAGCCCAACAATGACAACCCACAAACCTGCCTCCTCATACCACCCTTCCTAGCCGCCAAAGCCGCCGACAGGAGTCTCGGCAGCCGGTCGAACTCTGCCGCCTCGATACGCGGCGGCCACACCTGGGGGTTCTTGTAGCACAGGAACACATGGCGCTCGTAGTAGTCGACGGTCCCGACGATCGCGTTCTGCCGGAACTCGGTCCGGGAGAAGCCGAACTCGGCGTCGCTGCCGCTGCTTCCGCCGCCATCCAGGGCGGCGAGGAAACCCTCGTTCTGGAAGCTCCCGGAGGCGCTTCCGATGTTGTTGGGGTCGAGGAGGAAGCTGTCGGCGTCCGACACGGCGATTGGAGAGGATGTGGAGGGGTTTGTGAATGTGAGAGGGTCGTCTCTGCTGGATGCCATTCAATCGTTCGACGAAGTGCCAGAAAGAAAATAGCGTGGTGGCTGTTCGTGTTGTGTCAGTGTGTTTATCGTAATGGAAGCGCTTGGGAGGTAGTAGGACTAGGAAAAGTGGGATTCTACTGCTAATTCACTACATCTGGTGAGGATTTGGCACGTATGGCAAGAAATTTTGGTTGACCGTTGTCGAGGCCCTAAAAACGTAGAAAACCATAATGCTGTTCTCAATTTTAGTCAGATCAGTACAATCACTTTAAAAGTAAACATTACTATTGGATGCTAATATAGATATTTAAGCGTTTGTATATATATATATATGACTGTATGGCTGAGATCGTGTGATTAATTACTCGATTCATAGCCTATTCATAGGTGATTGATTATCCGATTCATAGCCTTATTCTTAGGAGATTGATTATTTTTAAGAGTTTGTTTAGGTAGGAAAACTCTTTTATATATAGACACTTCAGTGATAATGAGAAGATCATGGTTCCCATGTAAATTAGCATGGTATCAGAGCCACTATCTTCTTCCACAAAATTCTAAAGTACTGAAACCATGGCTCAAGATGATGGTAAAGACGCGATCCAAAGGAAGACAATTACTCCATATGACTTGACGACAAATGATAATCTTGGAATTATCATAACACAAGTGCAGTTGAAAGGTGAGAACTACGATGAGTGGGCTCGCTCGATAAGGACAGCCATGAGAGCAAGGAAGAAGTTCGGCTTCATCGATGGAACAATCAAAAGACCAGATGAAAACTCGTCAGATCTTGAAGATTGGTGGACCATCAATCCTTTGTTGGTTTCTTGGATTAGAAACACCATTGAACCTACCCTTAGATCAACTATATCTCATGTGGAGGTAGCTCAGGACTTGTGGACAAATATTAAGGAGCGATTTTCGGTCGTAAATGGACCGAGAATTCAACAACTGAAGACGGAACTCGCTGATTGCAAACAGAAGGGTTTGACCATTGTTAATTACTATGGCAAACTGAAGATGATATGGGATGAACTTGCAAATTTTGAACAGATGCCGACATGCAAGTGCGGGAAGTGCACTTGTGATCTCGGGTCTGTCTTGGAGAAGAAACGGGAAGAGGAGAAAGAGCATCCTTCCTCATGGGCTTAGATGAAACTATTTACGGTACGGTGCGATCCAATCTCCTTGCCCAAGATCCACTGCCAAATCTTAACAGAGTCTATTTGACTTTGATACAAGAAGAAAGAGTGAAAACAATTGCTCGCGGAAAAGAAGAGCAAGGGGAAGCTATGGCCTTTGCAGTCCAAATCACGGTAGCCTATCGAACTAGAGGTGAATGGAAGGACAAGAACGTGGTGTGCTCCAACTGCAAACACTCTGGCCTTGAGTTGGAGAACTGTTTCCTACTCGTTGGCTACCCTGAATGGTGGGGCGATCGTCCTCGTGGTGATGGGAAAGCAGGTGGCCGTGGTAGAGGACAACAACAACAAAAGATGGGACATAGTGGAAGTTGTGGACGAGGTGGAACATCGCGTGCAAATGCTGTTCAGATAGCAGGAGAAGGACCTTTCGTCTCAGTAGCCAACGCTGTTGATACAGAGAGCTCGGGGACACCTAGACTAAGTACAGAGCAATGGCAGACTCTTCTTGCGATGCTGAAGAGTCAGAAACCAAATGCGAGTAAGAAGATGATTGATAAGCACAATCTTTGGATCATCGACACAGGGGCGTCAAAGCACATGACGGGCAACGCAAAGAACTTACATGATGTGCGGGAAATTTCAAGTTGTCCTGTCGCTTTTCCAGATGGAAATAATGCAGTAGCTATTAAAGAGGGTTCAGTTGTCCTTGGCGGAGATTTGATTCTTAAAGATGTGCTTTATGTGCCTGGATTAACTTGCAACCTGATTTCTGTGTCGCAATTGATAGATCATTCAGATTGTTTTGTGCAATTCACTAACAGTTTGTGTGTTATACAGGGCCGCACTTCGAGGATGCTGATTGGTGCGGGTGAACGACGAGATGGACTTTATTATTTCCGGACGATACCAAGCATAAAGGCAATGAAAGTGAACGGTGCATGCTCCCTCGATCTTTGGCACAAGCGTTTGGGACATCCTTCGCCGCAAGTGACCAAGTTAGTTCCCGTAGTCGATCTTAAGAAGAGTAGTGGTATTTTGAATAAAAGTTGTGATGTATGTCAACGAGCAAAACAAACCAGAGACACATTCTCTTTAAGTGATCATAGAGCTTCAGATATTTTTTGAGTTAATTCATTGCGATTTGTGGGGTCCTTATAGAACACCCTCCTCTTGTGGAGCTTCTTACTTTTTGACAATTGTTGATGATTATTCTCAGAGTGTCTGGATATTTTTACTTATTGATAAGACAAAGGTGTCTCAAACCTTGAAAATTTTCTTTGCCATAATTGCTAGACAATTCAATAAGGAGGTTAAAATTGTAAGGAGTGACAATGAGACAAAATTCACTTGTATGAAAAATTATTTCCCAGAACATGGAATTGTTTTTCAAACCTCATGCACAGGAACACCTCAGCAGAATGGTCGAGTTAAAAGAAAACACCGTCACATTTTGAATGTTGCTTGTGCCTTACGTTTTTAAAGTCATCTTCCAATTAGTTTTTGGGGAGAGTGTGTTTTAACAGTAGGGTACTTGATTAATTAAACTCCGTCATCGATTTTAAATGGCAAAACTCCATTTGAAATTATATATGGTCAAGCACCAGAGTATGAGCATCTCCCCGTGTTAGGGTGCCTCTGTTTTGCACATATTCAAGGAAAGGCGCGAGATAAGTTTGCCAATCGAAGTTGTCGGTGCATTTTTGTTGGATTCCCCTATGGGAAGAAAGGATGGAGATTGTATGATTTGGAGACTAGAGAATTTTTTGTGTCACGTGATGTTGATTTCTATGAGACCGAATTTCCTTATGCAATTTTAGAGAATGGCTCCACCAATGACATTATGGGACAGTCACTTTTTGACTATGTCGTTGATGAGGAATTTCGGATTAACGGAGACTTGGTTGACAGGGGGGTACTGTGGATGCCCATGGAGGACATGAGCATCATCAGTGGGGTAGTGAAGATGCACATAATGTTCAGGAGCAACCTGTCAATAGTGCTGAGCAGAATGTAGCTGACCCCATTGCCCAAGAAGTCTGACCTGATGACGAAGGGAATATGGAAGAGCAGTTCGGTCGTGGGCATCGTCGAAAGCAAGCCTCGATTCGATTGCATGATTATGTTACTAATACGATCCAGAAATTAAGTCCACATGTTCATTCACCCACGCCACAGCATCTCTCAGGTACGCCCTATCCTATAGCACACTATGTGAATTGTGACAAATTTTCTTTGCGACATAGAACTTTTCTTGCAGCAATCAATGCAGACCGTGAGCCAACGACTTTCTCTGAAGTTGTGAAAGATGAACGATGGAGGGAGGCAATGCAGCGTGAAATACAGGCATTGAAGAATAATGAAACCTGGAAGATAGAGGATTTACCTCCCGGTAAGAAAGCCCTCGGTTGCAAGTGGGTTTATAAGATCAAGCATAATTCTAATGGCACCGTGGAACGCAACAAGGCACGTCTAGTGATTTTTGGCAATCATCAAATTGAAGGGATCGACTATACTGACACTTTTGCTCCGGTTGCAAAGATGGTCACCGTACGGGCATTCTTGGCCGTTGCAACCGCCAAGAAATGGGAGTTACATCATATGGATGTTCATAATGCTTCGACTATACTGACACTTTTGCTCCGGTTGCAAAGATGGGCATTCTTGGCCGTTGCAGCCGCCAAGAAATGGGAGTTACATCAGCTGGATGTTCATAATGCTTTCTTGCATGGGGATTTCCAAGAAGAGGTATACATGAAACTTCCTCCTGGTTTTCGAGTCACAATTCCCAGAAAGGTAAGTCGACTACGAAAATCTCTCTATGGACTAAAGCAAGCACCACGATGTTGGTTTGCAAAGTTGTTAGCTGCTTTGAAAGAATATGGTTTTCAGCAATCATATTCTGATTATTCACTATTACTGCTTGAATATTGATCGGGACCACAACTGGGAAATGAACCTGCAAAATAGAACACGGAGTGACCACTGGGGGTGTTCCGGTGGAGGATGCTCCGATGCTAAAGTCAGAACGTCGCTACAAGGGTGAAGCTGTGAATAGCAGAAAAATGCACTGGGTGCTTGTGTGTGTCAACTTGTCTGTGTACCTGAGGCTTTTCTCCTGATATAGACTCCTCCCAGACTCCTCCCTTATTCAGGATTCTTCCCCGATAGGTCTTCAACGTACCAGAACTATGTTAGGACTCTTCTTCCAGTAGTAGAGTCCTTCAAGGCCTCTACCACCTCCTCTAGAGCCTATCCTGATACGGGCCCCAGAGTCGATTCGGGGTCGACCACGCCACGTGTCACCATTAAGGGGTGGACATATTTAGCTATACCATTCACTTTTCACATTGCAAAGAGGTGTTGTTCAGTTAAATGTCCTCGTCTATGTAGATGATTTAATCATCTCTGGAAATAATCATGCAGTTATCCAAAGGTTCAAGACTTGTCTCAGTGCATGTTTCCATATGAAAGATTTGGGAGTGTTGAAATATTTTTTAGGAGTTGAAGTTGCGAGAGGTCCTAAAGGAATTTTCTTGTGCCAGAGGAAATATGCTCTCGATATTATTTATGAGGTTGGCTTGTTAAGCGCCAAACCAGCAAGTGTCCCTCTAGAGCAAAATCACCGGTTGGCCCTGGCTACTGGACACTTGATTGATGATCCGGAAGGCTATCGTAGGTTGGTGGGACGTCTGATTTATCTATGCTTTACGAGGCCTGAATTATCCTATTGTGTTCATGTCCTCTCTCAATTCATGCAACAACCGAGAGAGGAACACTGGGAGGCTGCTCTTCGCGTGGTGCGTTATTTGAAAGGAAATTCAGGTCAAGGTATTTTGTTAAGTAATGAATGCAATCTACGATTATATGGTTGGTGTGATGCGGATTGGGCAGGGTGTCCTTTGACTAGACGATCACTCACGGGATGGATTATTTTTTTGGGCACTTCACCCATATCATGGAAGACTAAGAAACAACATACAGTGTCTCGGTCATCCGCAGAAGCAGAGTATAGATCCATGGCAATGACTATGGGTGAACTTCTTTGGTTGAAAGGTATTCTGAGGAGTCTTGGTGTTTCACATAATTTTGCAATGCATCTTTCTTGTGATAGCCAAGCGGCATTGCATATCGCCAAGAATCCAGTCTTTCACGAACGAACAAAACATATTGAGGTGGACTGTCATTTTGTTCGTGACGAAATAATACTCACTGATATATTCACCAAAGCGTTAGGCGAGTCACAGTTTGACCATTTTACTCCCAAGTTGGGCATTCGTAATCTTCATGCTCCAACTTGAGGGGGGTTATTGCATGCAAATATAGATATGTAATCGTTTGTATATATGGCTGTATGGCTGAGATCATGTGATTGATTACTCGATTCATAGCCTTATTCTTAGGAGATTGATTATTTTTAGGAGTAAGTAGGAAAACTTTTGTATATATAGACACTTTGGTGATAATGAGAAGATCATGGTTCCCATGTAAATTAGCAATTACAAAGTTAACATTATTTTGACAATAAACCGAACCATTATTACTGCATTTCACGTACTAATACTTGCCAATAATTATGGTATGTTTAAGGTATAATTTCCAGAGCAATGCACAACAAAAAATCTATTAGTAATTGAGAAAGCGCTAATTGGACTATCGAATGAGAGCAAAAGAGTTACTAGGAACATTTCCGTTTGCACGAAATAAACCAGAATGCTAGGAGTGCATTCCTCAGGCACACAAACTCAATACGAAGAGGGAGAAGGAACACTTTTGACATTGGCTTCACCCACAAAACATATATATATCCTCAACTGGAATTTCCGACCAATACATCTACTTCTAAAATCAGTTTTCCTTACCCCCGTTTTTCTTCCAAAAGGCAGAAAACTAAAGCATATTTCAGTAAACTTCTCACATATGCACAGACCAAGCCATAAACATGTTCTCCCCAACCATTCATAGTAACACAAAAATTTGGCAGAAGAAATATCACACTGGCTTCTCCCCGGGCAGATAAGAAGGAGACCCACCCTCAACCTGGTTTCTCTTCTTAGAAAAAATACCGCTGAGATTAGGCAAGAGAACTTTCTTTGGCACAGATGTCTTGGATTTTTCCAACTTCCGGAACTCCATGGTTTTTGCCGGTGGGTTCTGTGTTTGAGTTCTGTAGTTGCTGGGCGAAGATTTTGCAGACATCTCTGTTTCTGCCAGAATCCGGGATGCTGCTTCCTCAGCCTTCTTTTGCTCGCGTTCACGCCACCTCCTAAGCTCTCCCTCCACTGCTTTTTTGGCTGCCTCAGCCATCTCTGCCCTCTTCAAGGCCTCCTGAGTGGCGGATTTCATGTCGCCTATTTCCTTCTGAGTTGCCTCCAACCTTTTAAGGGTCTCATTCTCACTGGCCTTCACAGCTTCTACCTGAGCCATTGCAGCAGCTACTTTCATTGCTGCTAATTTGTCCGACTCTTCAACCTTTCGGCTCAATGACTCAAACTCTTCCCTCGAAAGTGTGATTTTGGCACCAGATTCCGAAGTTGAGGCACGTGTAGCGTTAGTTCTCTCAGAAAGGATCTGAATCTGCCCAAGGGCTGTTGCCTCGGCTGCTTTTGCTTCTTCTGCTTCCTCCACTGCAACTTTTAGCCTCTCTTCTGCTGCTTCTAGCGCAATTCTGGTGGCTTCAGCTTCGTTCTTCAATTTTTCAGCTTGCTTCTTCATCGCTTCAGTTTCCTGCCTTGCATTGTTACTTTCTGAAGAAAGTAGGTTGAGTGTCGAAATCATCTCATCAGAAGCACTTTTTACTTTCGATTCTTCTCGAAGGGCTGCTTCGAGCTCAGACTTACTTTTTCGTAGCTTGACATGCAGATTCCCAACAATGGATTCTGTTTCTGCTTCCTTCTCCTTCAGTTCAGAATGCTCTTTCTTCACATTTTCAAGGTTCAGCTTAAGGGACTCCACCAAGCTTCGAAGGGAATTTTCCTCTTCGGCTACTTTGTGCAACGACTCCTTCGCACCGTCCAGCTCCGAAGTGACAGATCGCACAGAATCAAGATCTGAAGCCTTCGCGTTATCCATCTCTTTTTGCAGAGCTCCAACTTGAGACACTGCTTCAGCTAGCTGGGTTTCAAGATTTTTGGTGACTTCCGGATCGATCTCTTTCTTCAAAGCAAGCAATTTCTTTGCACTCTCGTCAAGTTTAGCTATATACGATTGCTTTTGAACATCCTTCTCAGCATATATCTTTGTCTGCTCTTGATGGGCTTGCAATGTTGCAATCTTCACTTGTCCTATGGACTCCTGTACAGCTGAAATTTCCTTTGATATCTCACCAGCTCTATCCATGTTTGCATTGGCCGCATGATCGGCTTCCGCTGACCGCTTGAAGGCAGCTGTTTTCTCTTCTATGGTTGCATCACGATCCTGCCGGATTTTCCGTAGTTCTAGTTTTGCAGCATCAAGTTCGGAAATTGTAGCCAAATACTGTTCTCTTGAGGTCCGTATGTCTTCCTTCCAAGCACTACCACTTCCTATAGTGCTGCCACAGGTTGTCTCTTCAAGTTGCTTTGCCTGATTCTTTGCAGCTTCAGTTGCCCTCACTGCTGATTCCTTTGCTTCACTCAGAGTTTTGAGCTTGTGAGTTAGATCCTCGAGTGTCCTTATAGCTCTTTCAAGCTCTGCATGTGCTTGCACTTTTGTATCTTCGGCATTCTTCAACTGTTCCTTCAACTTAGTTAACTCTTTCTGTGCAAGGTGTAGCTGCGTCTCCTTTGCCAATACCCTCTGTATAATATTAATAAAATGCGAGAAGTTACAAAATAAGCTGCACTCTCCTAGTAACGAGAGGGTCAAGATCGGGCCTCTTACTAAATCACTTGCTTAATAGAACGAACAATAGAAATCAGTTATCCACATACTACCACCTCTACAAAACTTGTTAGTTCAAATAATTGTTAATTCTAGTCATGCAGGATTTTATGCCATAACTTCCCAAATCAAGACGAATACATGCAAACCTGACACTTGGCAGTATTGAAGAGGATAATTACAAAGGTAAGGTGAATACAATAGCCATAATCATGGGCAATCTATGTCTTTGGCACTCTAGTTAAACTACTTCAATGACATGCACTGCATAAACACAAATGTGAGAGATAATTTGACAAGGAACCGAGAAGAAGAGGACTCGCAAAAATATGTTAAAAATTGGTAAGGAAATGGCAATGCATCCAGAATTTCTACACAAACTATGACAGTTAGAACCAGAATAAAGCACTGCACCGTGGACACTTTTGTCCTTATCACCTTTTTCTTTCTTTAACAGCAGTTAAAATTAACCAATTCATCATTGGAACTTCAAATGCAATCCCCAAGAAGTGGTCACAGATAATCTCAATTAAGGACTGATCCTACAATAAGTATCACAAGTACCTCTGCAGAATGAGGTTTTATCTTCTTGATGGCAGGCTTTTCACCTGAAAAAGAACCTTCGCCAAATAAACTAACAGCATCTTTGACGGATTGAAAAGGTGCCCTGGTGTCTATCTCTCCAATCTCCACTTTAGGAGAGCCCGTATTGTTTTGACGTTCTTTTGCAACCATACTGCTTATGCAAAGTTCTCCAGACAACACCTGCCGACGAGACCAAGAGAAGTACAATGTTAAACACCACAAAAGGATGAGTGGGATTTGATAAGCAGAATAATATATGAATAAACATTATATGAGACTGTAGTAAAGTATTTATGCCATGACCCAAGTAGTAATTATTCAAGAAGCAGGTAACCTAACAAATGGATTGAAAAACTTAGGCAGAATGCACAACGCAGGGGCAAGTCTGAACAGTGTTTGGTCACTGTATATTTATATACCAAAGATTCAGATTTCACCAACTTTGAAACTGTTGCAAATTGAGATCAAAGGAAAACTTATAAATATCCAAACAGACCAAGTATTAAGTTTAGAACACACAAAAAATATCAAATTTAAAACGTAGTTCAAATTAAACAAGTTCAACAAGAGCCCAGAACAATTATACTGAAGCGTAATTTAGGAGACTATCTCATATCTCATAGAAGAAAGTTAGCCTCAACAGGCAACCCATCTGTCACGGATGGACAATACAACTGTTTAAACAAACAATTTGACATTTATGGTGGGTGGCCAGAAAGCAATTAGCTAATGAGAAAACTGCGTGCAAACTCTTCTTAATTTCAATATGAGAAGCCGCACTGTATAACAAACAAAGATGAGTAATATGCCCTGCCCATAATATTTTTAGAGTATCTCTACACAGTCTTACCCCATCAACTGGGAATTTAATCATTTTTTTCATTTTTGGCCATCTTAAGGCATGCGCTGGAGAAAACAAACCATCCCACCCTCATCTTCTGGCAAAAGATCCTCGTTTCTTATTCTGTCCCTTCTTGTGTGATAGCTAAGCATTCCCATTTGTATTATTCTCAGCTTCCCAAAATCCTAATTAATCTCGACCAACAGGCCTCCTCCTAGTCTTGCTAAAATTGCATTCAATCTATATAGTCCTGTTTAACCTCAAGCATTTGGAATTTACGCTACTCATTCAATAATTGCAATGTACCATATAGTCTAGTCTCAACAGCGCAAATAACATATGCGCCCTTGAATATTCTTAGTAAACGCATCCATTACCAAACCCCAAAGATGTCCAGCATGATTGGAAAGGCCTTCATACTAGTTGTCGCCCCGTCATACATGTCCTTACTCCCATGGCAGGTACTCATTTCTTCTCTAGATACCACCAGATAAACTATCCTTGGTACTCTATCATACGCTTTTTCCAAATCTATAAAAAAGCAATATGAAGATCCTTTCTTTTTACTGTAAATCTCTCCACCAAGCAAATAGCTTTTATGAAGATCCTTTCTTTTTCCTAGAACCAAAGTGATTCTCAGCTATTCTACTTTCTTAGTCTATGTTCGATTATCCTTTTGTAGTGACTCTATAAGCCTCATCCCCGTATACTCGTTCCAACTTTGTATATCTCCCTTACTCTTATATATTTATAAAAGTTTTCCTCCACTCATCGACCAATTTCTTAGAATTCAAAATGTTTTTAAACAACTGTATGAAGCAATCTATGCCCTCATCACCCGAGCTTATACAAACTTTGATAGGAATACCGTCCATCCAATAGCATTTCCTACTTTCATCCTTCTCCAAGCTTCCACTGCCTCCGACTAGTATTTATCTATTGGTCACAACGTTCTCCTAAGTTATCTTCATTTTCTCCGATAAACAACTTGTCAAGTAACCTCCCCATCTTTCTCTGGCATCATTTAAGTAGTAACTATAAAGTGCAAAAGTTAAATTTGTGGAGAAGCTCAAGTGTAGGCTTTTGTCCATCAGTTTGCTGCACTGACCAAAAGTTAAAAGCGAACAGAGAGGTGCGATGTATGTTACAATCATATGCTAGTTAAACTCTCTGTTCTTCCCTTCTTTCTCTTTAATGGCCATATTAAGACAAATTTAAAACGCAAAATTCCTAACTTCTTTCCCGTCTGCTTTCATATCTTTCACCGACAGACAACATAAAATTACTCCAAAAGAAAATGATCACAAAAATCTTAAGCAACCCAGATCTTAAAATGGTTGACCAAACACAAGGTCAATTCCTCAAATCCCAATCACAGCCCAGTCATGTAGTTTATCGTCGAGAACAAGATTCCCTTTACACAAAACGAAAATGGTACTCTTTGAATCACCTTTATTTGTATGCTAAACAAGAACAAGCTTCGACATAACAGCAAGAAGAATACTTTACCTGATTGACTGTAAATCCAACCAAACACGGTTGCAAGTGCTCAAAACCTTAGACCTTGAAATCAAACAAACATCACAATCAAACTCCTTCAATATATAGCGCGTGAATTGTAAAAAAAACGAATAAAAGTAAAGGGTTAAAATTCAAACAGGGAACGGATAAACTTGTCAATAACCCAGTCAAAAACACTAATAACAAAGCGACGAAATGAAATATAAAACCTAAAATTACCAAAGGGTTCAAAATCCCGAAACACTACTACTCCGATTGCAGTAAAATTTTATAAGCAGTAACACTTCCTGATCAGCTTTACCCACCTTTTATCATACTCTTCCAAAAGTCCAAACTCCCCAGAATCTCACAAGCCAAACAGAAAAGACCAAGCAAGAAGAGTACAAGACTCTGCTCTAAAGACTTCAAGAAAATATGCTCAGCACTCGGCAGGGCAAGAAAGTACTTTGATTTTCCAAGGAAGTTGAAAAATGGGCCCAAAAGATGAAATCGCAAAAGGACAGGGGAAGCTTGAGCAAAAAAAATCGAAACGGTAAACAGGGTTTTACAGCAGAGAGAGTAGCGAGAGAGAGAGAGAGAAGGGGGCGTTTGAAAGTTGGAAAAGCTGTGGAGAGACAAATTTTATATCGGCAAATCAGAGAAGAGAGAGGAGTCTGTGTGTGTGTGTGTGTGTGCCAGGTCAGCACTTGGCACCGGCCAGTTTGTGATTGACTAGTCTTACAAGGGGCGATGGAAGTATAAACGCAGCGTCAAAAGTAGATAAAGAAATTTGTCGTCGTCGTTGTCGGATGGGGTCTGCCTTCCCGCCCTTCCAACCTCCATCCTCACTTCTCAATGTGCACCTTAAAAAGGTTACTCCTCCAAGGACCCCAACTCAGATGGATTGGACGGGGTTTAGCGGCCGGACTACGCTCAACCCACTTTCAACTCAGCTTATTTACGAGATGAGTAATATTTGTCTACGTAAAATCCGTAAAATTTTGATTAATTGCAGGTGGATACCGGTTGCCCACGATTGTCCATTGTTATAAATTAATTTGTTTGTTTTATTGTTAAGTTTATCAATTATCATGTAAGTCGACTAGTTAGTCATGAGTTTACTTAATTTTTTAGTGGATAAATTACACTCGGCACCCCTGAGGTTTACTCATAATTATACACGGTTATCCCTAATTTTTTTAATTACACTTCGATCCACGAATCTCAATTTTCGTGTTAACTGCTTGACGTGGAATGACTTTTTTGCCCTCATATATTACAAACCCTGTTGTCTTAGAATTTGGAGGGAAACTGAGAAGTCTCATTCATAGATACCGAGAGAGAGAGAGAAAACGAAATCGAAATCAATCCCAATTTCGATTTCGTTTCCTCTACCCAACGAACGCGACGGCAACGGTAACCGCGACGGTAGACGATAATCCTGGAATCAAGAACGTGGTCATCATCTCAAGCGTGAAGGTATGTAAAACACGACTTCTTCTCCCTTTCTTCTACCCCTAATTTTAAGTTTTTATATTTTTAACTATGTGTATGTATAGTTACTTCATGATTTAGAGACCTGGCATGTTTTTGTATTTAGAGACCTAATTGAATCCTCAATCTTATTTTAGGACATAGAGTTAGGACCGCCAAATTGAACCCTAATACATGAAATTACCGTTGTACTATCAATTTGAATACCTAATTCGAATTATGAAATTGAAACCCTAAATCAACTCCGTAATTGGAGCGCTAATATTAATCCGTACCTGAAACCCTAATTTTAAACCCTAATGGGAGTGCAATTCCCAATCTATAACTGAAACCCTAAACGGACCTAATTATAGGACTTGAATTAGCGACCCCTAAATTGAAACCCTAATTGACACCCAATTTGAATCCCTAATTCAAATTATGAAATTGAAACCCTAAATCGACTCCGTAATTGGAGCCCTAATATTAATCCAAACCTGAAACCCTAATGGCAGTCGAATTCCCAATCTATAATTGAAACCCTATATCAAACCTAATTATAAGACCTGAATTAGCGACCCCTAAATTGAAGCCCTAATTGACACCCAATTTGAATCCCTAATCCTAATTTGAACTCTAATCCCTAATTCTGAAACCATAATTCTAATTCAAATCATTCCTTGAACCTTAATTGTCAGTTGAATTAGTGGACCTAACTCTAATCCAAAATTAGTGACGTACTTGTCAGTTGAATTAAAGGCCTAATTACAATCTAAATGGCAGCCCTAATTGAGAACTTAATTGAAGCATTTACAACTAACAACTAATTGAGAAATTAATGAAATTCCTAATTGACAACTAAAATAAAACCCTAGTTGACAACTTGATTAATTGACAACTGAATTAATATTGTTTCTAATTACCTTACAGAAATGCATAATGAAAGAAGACATACCCTGCTAAAACTACTGTAACACAGTCAGAGAGATTGATGATGTAAACCCTGATAAATACAACTACATGGAGCTGCTAACTGATGCATCAAAGCTATGTTTGAAAGACCCCCCCCCCCCCTAAGCTAGGTATATGTATTGATATGTACTTCTTGTTGCCTGGAACCAAGGTCAGGGCTGAATTAAGTTTAGATAAAGCTTTGAATGACATGTTTGCACTACATGAGAATTCTAGGGATATACATGTTTACTTAGAGACTGATAGGGTTGAACCTGAGGCAGTTAGTTATCCAGAACCAAGTAGTTAGGCAGCTAGGAATGAGGACTTGAATGAAGAAGAAGAAAGTGAGGGGGACAGTGATGAAGAAGAAGAAAGTGAGGATGATATGCATCTGTCTAGTGATGATTCTGAGGACTTTGATTGGCAATGAGTAGAAGTAGTGAGGGGGACAATGATGAAGAAGAAGAAAGTTAGAATGATATGCATCTGTCTAGTGATGATTCTGAGGACTTTGATTGGCAAAGAGTAGAAGTAATGAGTGAGAGTGATGAAGATTCAGGGGCAAAAGACATTAAGACAGATGATGAAAAGTTGAGTGATGATGGGTTGTCAAGCTGTGATGATGAAAACCTTATGTACAACAGTTATGGGAGTCTAGATGTGGCAGCAATAAATACAGACAAATATATGAGAGGGCAGTTGTTTCAACATAAAGATGGGGAAAAATTTGAATTACAACAGGGTTTGTTATTTGAGGATGTGGATCATTTTAGGGCAACTTTGAAGGACTACACCATTGAGCATGGGTTTAAACTGGTGAGAAATAGGAATGAGAAGAAAAGAATTACTGCCCACTGTGGTAGTAATGGATGCCACTGGAGAATACATGCATCTATACTCCCTGATGGTATAACATTTAAAATAAAAAAATATGGCACTGAGCATTCCTGTGTAATGGTCAGTACTAACAAGGAAACCAATTCCACCTGGATTTCAGAGAAGCTCATTAAGTACATCAGGGGAAATCCTAACATCAGTTTGGGTGGTATGCAAGAACTGTTGGTTGAGAAGTTTGGGGTAGAGAATGAAGGCACTAGAAAAAATTGAGGGGTGTCATGCTGAGTCATATAAGAAGTTATGGATGTATGGGCATGAAGTGATGATGAATAATCCTGGTAGCTTGTTCATGCTTGCAACCCAGAGAGTTAGCCCCAATTTGGATTTGCCTCACTTCCATAGGTTGTTCTTTTCCTTTACAACTATCCAAGATGGATTTAAGAATGGTTGTAGGCCATATCTTGCAGTAGATGGATGTCATCTCAAAGGGCCTTATGAAGGTGTATTATTGTCAGCTGTGGGGCTTGATGAGAATACTGGGTTGTTTCCCCTAGCTTTTACTGTTGTTGAGAGTGAGAACACCCAAAGCTGGAAGTTCTTTCTGCATCACCTCTACAGCATACTTACTGATGGAAGTTCTGAGGCAAAGCCATGGGTTTTTATGTCTGATGGCCAAAAGGTATTACCCTACATTTGCACAATTTAATTTCATGCTTATAGATTTGCTTTTAATATAAATTTTATCCTTATACTTAATGCATTATTGATAGGGTATTGAGAATGCCTTGGCTGAGATCATACCATAAGCAAGTCACAGAAGGTGCTGCAGGCACCTTTACTCTAACTTTAAGTCTAAATACCCTGGCATCAAGTTGAAATCCTATTTTTGGTCTGCTGTTAAGTCATACAATATGCATGACTTTAACCTTGCCATGAGTCAAATGGAGAATTTTTCACCTGAAGCAACTAAATGGTTGAGGGGACATAGGTTAGAGTTGGGCTAGGTGTACTTTTGACCCAGCTGTTAGGAATGAGCATGTGACTAGCAACATTGTTGAGTCCTTCAACAGTTGGCCACGGAACTTGAGGGGAAGACCTATATTATCTTTGGTTGATATCATTAGAACTAGGTTGATGAGTAAGGTGCATGAAAGATTTGAAAATGCTGCATCTTAGGAGGCTAAGGTTGTTCCAAAGATAATGAAAAAATGCAACCAAACAATTGCTCAGTCTAGGTATTGTAACATAGTGATGTATGTTGGGGGTACATAATTTAAGGTGGTGGATCTTGGAAAGGTACATGTGGTTGATCTGCAGAGAAAGAGTTACTGTTGTAGGGTTTGGAATATTACTGGCGTACCTTGCAAGCATGCAGTGGCATGCATCAATAACAGGAGAATGGATGTCCTAGACTTTGTGGATGTATGTTATAGTAGGGACACTTACTTAAAAGCTTATGGTGGGGTCATGCACCCAGTGCATGATGAGTCCCACTGGCAGCCAGCTCCAGGGGACCCCCTTGCAACCTCCACCATTGAGAAGGTTGCCTGGAAGGCTAAGGAAAGAAAGGAAAATGCCCCCGATGAACCTGCTAGAAGGTCATGCAGCATCAAGTGTGCAATTTGCAAGAAAATTGGGCATAATAAAATGACCTGTCAGAGAGCACCTGTGAGAAGCATTAATTAGGGTACTACTGCAAGGGGTGGCAGCCAAGCTGGTGGTAGCCAAGTTACTACAGATATAGATGTAAGTATATTGAATGTAGTAGTTTTAATTTGATTTGCTTATAACCTGCTTACAATGTTGTGATCTCACTTGTGATTTAATGTATTTTTGAACAGGGAGGACCTGATGTGGTCACTCCTAGTCACGGAAATATCTAGTAGCAGCTGTGAGTGTGCAGCTTTTTGTGTAGATATCATGACTTTTGTGCAGATTGCTATAATTAAAGATTCATTTTGTGGAGATTCCAAGATATTGTGAAGATTAATTTTGTGAAGCTTATTGAAGACTCTATAAATTGATTGGATTTCTGTGACTGTAGACAAGTTTTTGAAATTAAAGCCACAGTGAGGATAGGTTAACTGTAGGTTACACAGTCATGTTGACTGCATCAGAAAAAATTGTAAACTTTAGGTGAAAGTCAACTTTATGTTTTTATCTGCTTGTAAACATTTGGATGATGTAATCTTAAAGCATTTGCACAATTTAAACTTAATGCAATTCTATCATGTTTGGCAAGGTGTTAGTGTGTGTTTGTTCAATATGTGCATTTATGAAATTGAGTATGTGCATTTGGTTGTTTGGCATTAGGGTCATGCAGTTGTGTGCTGCAGCAGGTGGATGTTTGTTGTGTTGTTATGTGTTGCTCCAGGTTGTCTTTGTGGTTGGGCAGGTGTGTTTGAGTAGGCCATTGAAGTTGAACAGGCCACTAAATGGCCTGTTTTCTCACTACAATGGCCATTGTGGTTGGGCAGGTCCATTTGAGCAGGCCATTGCATTTGAACAGGCCATTGCAATTAAAGTTTCACTTGAGCAGATTGTGACTGTCTGTGCCTTGAGCAGATTGTGACTGTCTGTGCCATTCATTTGTGTGCTTGAACAGGTTGTGACTTTGTGTTAGATCACTTGATTTAAAGAACTTGGTTTGTGCAGTTTATTATAGCAGGTTTTGAGCACTTAGTTTACACACTGCACTTGTTTGTGCAGTGTCTTGGTGCAGTATGCACAATCCACCAAAATCACATTACACCATCACAAATCACCCCAAACAATCACATTCATTACTTAGAGACCTAAACATAAATACTTCATTCAAATTACATTAGTCATTACAGTGAACCCTAGAAAATTACACAGTGCCAAATTACAGAAGATACTTCATTTAAATTACATTACAGTCATTACATGAACCCTAGAAAATAACACAGTGCCAAATTACAGAAGGCTACATTAATTGTATTACATAACTATACACCAAATTCATCATTTGTTAATGATAAAAATTATCATCAACATATACATCCATGAAGAAATTGAAGAACAAATAACCAACATCTTCAACATTGCTTGATTAGACTCAATTAGCTGTAATTTTTGTCTCCTTACAGCTTCATTTGCCTCAAGCAACTGCATCCTTGATTCTTCATTGGTTTCAGGCCTTTGAATTTCTTCATAAACATCAGGTGAACAGATGATTGACCTTCCATTGGGCTTCAATGTTGCTCTATCAGGATTGCACCAATTGAACATATTATATCCACTACTTACACAAGTGAAGAACAATTTTCCCTTACTTGGCTTTTCATTCGGTTCAACAATTTTTAAAATTTTCCTCTTTCTACACCAACAACTCATGTAAGTAAACCTCAGATCCAACCATTCCTTACTATTTCCTGACCTTGACATTTTCTTTAGTAGGGGAAAAATGAAGGGAAGGAAGGAATGGGAAGGAAAATGGGTCTGCCGAGGTGAAGAAGAAGAAGAAACCCTAAAAGGCAATGAGGGTTTTAGTCAAGAGTGGAAAGGTAGTTTAGGAATGAAAAAAAATTAAAAAGTGTTGTGTCAGGGGATCTCCCAACGGAGTTAGGCAATCCGTCAATTAAGTGTAGCTCCGTGAAACGCGCGTACAAAGTACAGGCAGTGGAGTGTAATTAAAAAAGTTAGGGGTAACCGTGTGTAATTATGGGTAAACCTCAGGGGTGTCGAGTGTAATCTACCCTTTTTTAGTATATCAGTTACTATTTAAGTCTACTAATTAGTCATGATAATAATAATAAAAAAGTATAGTTAAGTCTCAAAATTTTAGATATAAGCATGAAACAAAGGTAACGTTTAAAATCACTTCCAGTTTTTTTTATGTTTTCAAAAAAATAAACACCAAAACCAGTTTATTTTTTATTTTTTACAAAAACAAATGGGTGTTTGATTACCCAGTTTTTATTTTGACTCTTTTTTTTCGGTGTTTGATTACCCATATTTTATTTTAAGTTTTTTCTTTAGTGATAGTTTGCGGTGGCGGTGGCCGGTGGCTGTGGGGTGGGAGGGTGGTAGTGGTGGTCTCAAAATAAAACCAAAACTGAAAACATGAAACTTCTAAATGAGAATTTTCAAAAACAACACTATTTTAAAAACTGAAGGGGGAAAAAAAAACCTGTATGCCAAAGGTTTTTTTTTTCTACAGTTTACAAAACTAGAAGAAAAATTGAAAATTAATAAGTTATCAAACAGAACCAAAGTCTTTAGGCAAAAATAAGGGGAAAAATATAAAAGACAAAAGTCAAAATTTTCTTAAATTTAATCCTATAATAAGAAACAAAACAGAAAAGAAAAAAAAATGTCTTCAAATATCTCCAAACCTATATGACTATGGAATGTAAAGACTAAAGAGAAAAAAAATACATATCTTGTGTAAAGTATATAGATAATTTATATTGTATAAAAGTTGGGTGGACTAGGTTTCTCACGAGCTGCTGCGGTACTTTAAGAACTTTTGTCTATCCCCAGTTCATATGAACTCAAAATTCTATACTCACGTCCACTATGGTCTCCATAAAAGTAATTGCACACCTATGGCACAAGTCCAGTCCAAGCTGCACCCCTACCTCCGTTTGTCCAAAGGGATACTTTGAGTGTTTTGAATGTGATTTATATCAGATTATCATGCTAAGCTCTGCTTTGTATGATCTCAAAAGGAAAAAAGAAAATCTAAGCAAAAAGAGCTCTTTTAATACCAGCTATGATTTCTCTCTTAAGGAGGAAGAGTTGTACTGACCAGAATTTGGCGATTGCGGTTCAGCATCAACAATGGGTGGTACGACAGTCACGGTCATCCGCCGACGGAAGGTAGGGGTTGGGCGGTGGCGGTGGGGATGGTGATGCAATGAGTTGTATGATTAGATATATCCACTGTACAGGGGATTCGAATTAGTCGGACTCAAATAAATGATCCAATGGACTTTACGAGCTGGGCTTTACATGCCCACTCGATATGTTAATGAGTTCTTTTATTCCCAACTCGTTAAACGAGCCCAACGCCAACAGGCCTTAAATCTGGATATTGTGTTGATGGGCTGCATACGTTGGGCATCAGCTAGCTTGCATTATTGGGCTTAGGCCGCTTGCTTCCATAATTAGAGGATTCTTATGACATTTTATCATGAACATCTATATATTAGATTGCACTCAAATACCGTAATAAATTGAACAAGTATTATTTCGACAAGAGCAAAGTGGCGTCATCTACGAATAAGAAGGCTCTCCTAGAGCTCACCCTCTCTCTCAAAAGACCCCCTTCTTTTCGAACCATAGTTAATACATGGTTCGTTTAGATTGACCTACAATGAGGGGGGTAACAGCCTTGGTTTGTTCAGATCAAGCCACTAGTGGGTGGGAGGTGCCGTCATTATTGTTGGTTTCCTACTGTGGTCGAAGGCAGTATGCTGGTCCACTAGCGGCTTACGGCTCTAGAATCGGTGGTGGGTATGCACGTTGTTCTGTGTGGCATGGGTGGCCTCGGGACACATGACACGATGGCTTGTTGACGGGTGACAACTATGTGTTTATCTTGTTTTTTGGTTTAAACAAAAAAAGAAGAAGAATCTTGTTTGTTGGTTATCTTGTTTTGGTGCTAGTTGATTGGCGTCGGTTAAGGACAGTGGCCTTTAAATTTATATTCTTTATCTTTTTTGTGATTTTCTTTTATAGGCTGATTACCCTGTTGGGGCCTTAAGTTAGGATTGAGGGATGTCTGCAGTTTTCTATATTTTCTTCTGCTTGTGCCTACCTAGATGTAATTTGTGTATGTGTACATATATTTATTTTCACGACCTTTATGGGCTTGTAACAACTAGACTTCTTATAGTCTTTTCAATGAGTTTTTATTTAAAAATAAACCCAAAAAAAAAAAATGAGGGCTTAAGCAGACGAAAGAATGCTCATATATATATATAACATGAATTTTGAAATCCCAATGGCTAAATTTGCATTTTTTTTAGAGATATAAGAATTCAAATTAAGCAAAAACAAGCGTGAATTCTGACTTCAATATAGTGTGTGATTATTTCTATCATGTTAAAAGAATTCCAAACCATTCCATATCGTCCGTTTGGATCTCTTGAGCTGTAGCATGATCGAGTGCCATTTGTCATGTACCATTTCGAGTCTATCTGCCACCTTCCAGCTTCAAGACTCTCATCAGCAAGCCTACCTACACATGTTCAGCTCCACAGATCTCGAGAGCCGCTCTAAAAATGATTCATGATCGACCCAACAACAAGGTGATCACATCCCACTCTGACCTACGCTGCCATGGCCAACACCAGAGTAGATTTACGCTGCCCACAAACCCAGTCAACCAAGGAGGAAGAACAAGTTGAACGGGAGTTCGACGTGAACGAAGTGTCGCGGCTGTGCAACGAACATGCCCGCGCCGCATTTCGGCCCTGGGATGCGTGGACGAGCACAAACCCACTTCCGATCGCGACATTGTCGACGATGGCTCGGCCGACGTAGCGGAATGTCATGGTACCGGCCAGCAAGCTAATCATTTCAAAGGCTTCCACAGCAGCTAGATGGGAATAATGAACGAAAAGCGCTGAACACCACGGGAACAGGCCGAGCAGCGTAGATGCGTCTGGGTCCAGACTTTGTTTCGAAATCTGGAAGATTTTCCTTCGACTAATTACACTTATGTTCCTGAAGTTAGAGGGTAATTACAGTCAAGGATATAAAGTTTCAAAATGTAATATTCCGTGACCAAAAGTATTTCAAATATATTACCCGTATTCATCCGTTAGAGTTGCATCCAAAAAGTATACTTTTCATCATTACGTATTTTAAAAATGATAATACTGCCCTTATACAGTATATCCTAAATAATTTTTATAATTTTCAAATTAAACTTTAATTTTTAAAATTAGGGTTTGCAACTAATTTGCAAATTAAGCTTTTGAAATCCTAAAATTAGGAGGATTTGAAACCCTAATTTTCAAATTAGGGTTTCTTTTCTCCATATCTGCTCTCGCCGCCGGCAACCCAAGCCTCCTCCCTCACCCCACGCCGCCGGCAGCCTCTCTTGGCCCACCATCCGGCAGACTCGCCCCACCCCACCACGCCGGCAAGCCCTTTGGCAAACCTACACCACCGATACGCTGCCGGCAAGCCCCTTGGAAAACCCACGCCGTTGAAACACCGCCAGCAGCCCTTTCTCACCTGCCAATATTCCATTAACCATTAACTCATTTCTTGGGTGTTTTGATCATGCCGTGGTAAGGGGAAGCGATCTGGACTTGATGACAAGATCTTTGAGCTATGATCGGCGTTCGACTCGAGGAGAGGAGAGGAGAGGAGAGAAAGCTGTGCAGCGATGGGGGAGGGGGAGGGTGGGTGCGGTGTCAGGGGAAGGGGGATGGTGTTGCGGTGACGGGGAAGGGGTCAGTGATTGTAGCGACGGCGAAGGGCGGAGGCAGACGGGGTGGGTGGGGGGTGACCGGGGGAGGGAGGGTTGGGGGGCCTCGAAGGGTGGGGGTGTGGGTGGCGGCGAAGTGGGTGGGGAAATTAAAGGGTGGGGGAAGAGAGAGAGAGAGAGTAAAAAAAAATTAGGGTTTTTCTTTTTTGATTTTCTTTTCTAAAAAAGACAATGGCATTTAAAAAAATAACTTTCTAACATAAGGGCAATAAAGTCATTTTGTTAAAACCGTTAAGATTTTTAGGGTTCCGTTTGGTCAATGGACACAAGTGTAATTTGTCTAAACTATTGTCTTTGCCTGTAATTACCCCCAAATCTCGGGGACATATGTGTAATTAGCTCATTTTCCTTCTTCCTGTTGTAGGAGATATGCATGTGTAAATTAAAGATACATGGTTTAAATAAATTTTCATTTGCATAAGTTATTATGGTTTCCCTTAGATTGGACATTATGTTGGAGAGAAAATACAGAACGGAAGAAAAGAATGAAATTCTATGGCTTGAGGCGCGTCAAAGACACTATCTTTAAAGCGATATTTGTCCTCACTCGTTACAAGTTTACTGACGGGTTAATGGCAAATCACGTCTAGGATTACTCAAGCCAACAATTTGCATATAAGAATTCTGAAGATTCGTTTCAGAATTGCTCTTCGAAATTGAGTACGTAACTGAGAAAAGGAAGATGAGAGATTTTGAAGAATTGAAAATTTTGAATTTAATTATGAATTTTAGAATCTTATATATGTACTAATAGTCATCCTTTCATGAAAGGACACAACCATTAAATGCATTATTTCATAAATAACTGTTATTTCTGGTGCCTTTTCAAAATTATTTCAAAGTCACAAAGTGTCACAAAAAATAAATGACCGACATAAATAATTCCAAAATTGGTTAAAATGGGTCGTTAGATCATATATAAATCAACGCGCCATACGCGCTCGCGACAAGCGTGCTAAGTGCGCCCACTAAAGTGCACACAATGCGCCACATGCGTGCAAGCGTGTGCGGCGCACCAGCATTCTCAATCTTTTCCCCAAAACATCCAAAAATAATTCAAATGTATTGTATCTTGTGTTTGCTTATAAGGAGAGAGTTCTTCTCTCTAATGTGGGACAAAGAACAAGACTTTTGGGTCTTGAACTTCACTTACGACACATACAAACACAATAACAATTTATCACCAACACCAACACTTTCTGCCTTCAAAATCTACTGGGTTGACATGAAAGTATGAATCCATGAAGTTTCATCATAGAAGTCACAGTTTTGTGGGGCTAATTAAGCTTTTGAAGATCTTCAGAACTCCTAGTAAGGGTGTCTAGACAGATGAAGCTTTATTGAAGAAAGACAATCTTCTTTTATGCTACCAACAATAGGGTCGCCTTTGGGATCTGAGTGCCAATTTAAAGGCATTAAAAGGGTTGGGCTAGCCTAACCCGGCCCTAAAGGCTGGCCGCCCCTTAAGGGTGAACAGTACGGCCCTAGTCTATAGGGCCAAGGGTCAGGGCTAGATCGATGGAGTTAGGAAACGGGCCCGGCCCAGCCCTAGAAAGGCCCTTTTTTGGCTCGGCCTGTGTGTTCCCCATATATATTTTTTTCTTTTCTTTTTTTGAAGTTTCATCTTTTACATTTTCATTTTTTGACGTTTTGGATCTTTTTGGTTAAATTAATAGTTTTGGAGGTATAATTGAGTTCATCTTGTCAATGTTTTTTTTAAACACTTTCTTTTAACACACGTAGTAAAGTGTTGGTGTGTGGTGACGGAGATGTGTTTTTGATGATTTTAAGTGAGCTTTTATTTAATGTTTCTATTACAGAATTTGCTTTGTCATCTATAGTTTTGTTTTTGTTTCTCTTAATGCTAGCTTGTTGTGGCTTTAATTGATATTTATTACTTTTTCGGTTGGCACATATAGTGTGAGTGGCTTTGATAAATACAACTGGGTATATGTGAATTACATTTTTTTTTCAATAGGAGTAACTTTTTAGCAATTATTTTCTGGTTTTACACTCGTCCTTGAATATATGTAAACAACTTGGAGCAAAGGAGTTGATATCATAATATAGTGGGTACTTTTTTTTCAACATAAAACATGAATAAAAATATTAAAAAAATTTATTCAAGTCGGGGCCTGGCCCAAGCCCGGCCCTAAAGTTAGGGCTTAGGGCCTGGGCTTGAACCAGGTGATATCCCCCAGTGGGCCCGCCCCCGGTCCTGTGTCCCAAAGCTCGGTCTGGCCAATTTTCCCCTCTGACCCGTTGGGCCGGGCCAAGCCCGGCTCATTGACATCTCTAAGTTCTATTCTGAGGGGAGAATCTAAGCTTGTAGGACATGCAATAGGAACTAGCACTTTGGCAGGTCAATAGTTTTGTTACCCTAGGCAGAAGAAGAGAGGACGAAGGTAACTCGACATTCTTTTTTCTAATGTCAAAATGTCGGTACTCTTTGTACAGCTGTAGCAGGAAGTACATGGACCTTAATCAACTCAAAAATCCTATATAAATCCAACCTGATTTCTCTAGATTAGTTTTTGCACCCTTTCAAATCAAATCCTATGGGAATCAGGGGTAGCTTTCATCCTGATTTCTCTGTATTAGTTTTTGTAGCCTTTCAATTCAAACGATGGAATGATAAGTGTAAGCCTCAAATCCTCACTACATTTCTTTTCCTCTAAGAAGTTGGTATGTACATCTTTTCACATTATTGCTAGCTCATCTTAATTGTCGGCAGTTTGGGTTTTAAACTCATATTGAGAAGCTATTTTTTACTTAATTTTGAATGGATTTCACATCATCTGATCATAGTATATTCACGTATGAGAAGTGAAAGAGAAAATTGAAGTTGAATTTGGTGATTCAACTTGAATGGAAAAGAGAATTTTATATAGAAGAGATATAGCAAATGTGGTCTCCTTATAGGATTTAACTTTAGGCTAAAGGTTGGGCTCCATTGGGATAATCGAGTTTTGTAAGAAGAAAGGGCTTAGGTTGACCCAAAGTTCATAACACGTGGGCGCCGCCTAGTTCGGTCCATTGTTTAAGCTTGGGTATATCATGTTTTATTCTTTTTGGGATAAAAAATATTTTATTTATTTAAATAATTTTTTTCAAAAAGTTGCAATCTTTGCAGACACTTGCACCCTTCAGTGAAGAGTTGTACCCCTTATTCTTTCATTGTATATACAATATCCAGGCTTTTGAAAAAATGTAAAGAAAATTTATACCGAAATTATGCTCTCTGTTTTACCTTTGTGTCCGAAAAAAAGAATTATACCGAAATTATGTACGGACCTTGACTCTGAACCTAAGCATTAGACTGTGATTACTATCATGTATTTGTTAGAATATTTTAATAAAATAAAATGTACATTATACCATTATAATTATATTGCAATTTATGGCTCTATGGTATTTACTTACATGTAAATTATGAATGAGTTAAACATGCAATAATGCGTATTATTAACTCATAATTGTTTATGGAGTACTAGTATATAATATGTTTTATTGTTTGATATTATTGAGAAATTAAAAATTATCATTATTTCATAAGTTACAAAAGCTTTTAAGCTTACTTATGTAGTCAATAAATTGATTGACCGTGTATATAAGGCCATGGGGTGTGACATAGAAAAACTTGAAACAACTATACTTCCAAACTTAGTATTTTCTACTACTATCACAATGCTTTCCTCTCTATATCTATTATATATGAGTATATTTTATACTTGGGTAACGTGATTGTGGACTGGTTCATACCGTCTTCCTGTGAACGTGCCGTGCACATAGAGGAGATATAGTTGGGTCAATGAGTTTTATCTTGAAGACTTCATCTGTCATCAACACCTGCACATAGGGAGGTGATAACGTCTTTAGGATAGCGATTTTGTCGCGACTCTCACGGACCAGCTATTTCTATATCCTTTTACCACTTGAAATTATATAATTCTATCAAGAGTTCATATAAAATTACTTTCAATTGTTTATTATTATTTTGCTATGTTTAATCACCTAGTGTTGATAATATTTTTGTTGTGAAAAATACAAATCAAAGCCTAAATCTTTCAACAGTATTGACCCGCACCTTAACCTTCGCACCACTGCCACTCCTCATACTCTATCTGGAAAGCATTGATCTCTGCTCTTTTTTGGTCCTTGTAATGTCCTACATCAGTACATTTGATTTCTGATCATCACCACTTCAACCCCTATAAATAAGAGACTTATCAATCCATTTCCGGAGGATCGAAAATCATTTGCAAAATTCATTTTCTCACTCTAAAATTTCAGAGCTAGAGACGCATAGAAAGAGAAACACTCTAGACCTCGACATATGACTCAAACCAAGGACCTTGACTTTGGACCTAAGCAATATTAGACTGTAACTGCTATCATGTATTGACCCACACCTTAGCCTTCGCAGCAGTACCACTCCTCATGCTCTATATGGGAAGCATTGATCTCTACTCTTTTTTGGTCCTTACTCTATCCTACATCAGTCTCCTGGATAAGTTCATTTGATTTCTGATTCGAATTGCTATGACTCTTATACTATGAACTGACCTCTTTAACATCTCATTGTTTATTACGAAAGGCAACTTCTGCTATCCCGGTTGGAAGAATCTTCCTTCTACCTTCATATAGCGACAATTAATCGTTTTTAAATGTTTCTAGTGTCTTTTATTTAGTGACGCTAAAAAAGTGCTACTAATAATTGTCACTGAAAGCGTTAAAAAAAATCATTAAATACATTTAACGACTATTAATTATCACTATATACGAGATTATAATAAAATTTTTATAACCCAAGTAGGAGCAAAAGTTTGTTCAGAAAACGTAACACTCTGAACAGCCTTTGTTTATATGTTCAAAGATAAGAATCCTATGCATGCATACGGCCACTCCCATTTGTCTCTTTGTATGTGGGCCATGAGTCATGACATACTAACGATGGCAATATATACACACAATATTATATATATATATATATATATATATATATATGTGTGTATGGATATATATATATACACACACATATGATATACATATATAATCTTGGAGTATATGGCCCCCATTATTCTAGCTAAAGAAGTCAGGACACGGTCCCATTATATCATGTGATGGTCTGCCTGCTGCCAATCTGCCATAAGTTACGTGATGGATATCTACAAGATTATGGCGTGAGAGAGAGAGAGAGAGAGAGAGATGGGAAAAAATGGAGGAGAAGAAGAGGCTCTTCCCTTATTCGAGACAAGAGCGGCAAAGGGTAGAGCTGCTTACAAGTTGTTTTCGCTCACAGTGTTCCTGGGAATATGTTGCATATGGGTGTACAGAATAAAGCACATCCCAAGTGCAGGGGAAGCAGGAAGATGGGCATGGCTGGGGATGCTCATAGCCGAGCTCTGCTTTGGTTTCTACTGGATCATCACTCAATCTGTTCGTTGGAACGTTACCTTCCGCCATCCTTTCAAGGACAGGCTCTCCCTCAGGTTCTCTCTCTCTCTCTCTCTCTCTCTCTCTCTCTCTCTTCATGCATGCATCCCTCAACTTCATACAAGTTAGTTCTTCAAGCCCTAGCTAGCTAGCTTCCTCAGTCAGCACAGTAGAAGTAGGAGTTAAGGCTTAATTAGCAGTGTAGCGCATGGCTTGAAGTTTCGATATGAAACAGTGAAGAAGGTCGATCGAAAGGTGCCAGAGGACTGAGACTAAGAAAACATATAGTGGGTAACACCTCTTAAGGGCAGTGTCTTCTTCTCCCTGCCAGTCTACTTCCATCTCGTGTCCATTTTTCCATTTTCATTTTCCATATTTTGAAGCCTTTGACACTCAGTACCAGACAGATTCCTCTAATGTAAGGTGATTTGATTTTAGAGTAAATAATTTTCTTGCTTGTTTATACAATTTCAAACGGTTTCTACAATCATCTTTCTACCTTCAAAATCCTACCACTTTTTCAAAAGCAAACAATTAACTTCACAATTCATCCGTTACGCTTACCATACTCCCTCCCTCTCTCTCTCTCCCTCCCTCCCTCCCTCTTTCTCCCCCTTCATTTTTTAGCAATATGGTTTGTCTGTATTAATTTTCATTCAAGGATTATCCGTTTATTCTTACGAATACACTCTTTTATGTGCAATTTTTGAATTTTTTCTTGTTCATTAAAAAAATATGCAAGTATTCGAATTGATCCAATAAAACTTTATTGGAATATTGTTAAATTTAAAATTACTAGCCAAACAATAAAATTAAGTTACTATGTAATTTTCAAGAATAGATTTTTTTTGACAAAAATGTGAAAAAGAATATAATGAATTTGCTAATCAGACAAAGCGGGTTGACTGAGATAATGTCAGTGAATTGGATACCATTTCAATCAGATGAAAACATATCAAAATGGGTGAAAGAAAATATCAAGAACATATGTGGTAGAGTTTGAATAGCATCTAATTATGATGACTTTTGAAAATAGAATGTAAAAGAATGATAACTAAACAATACGTAAAACAAATGAAACGATAAACAAACATGACATCGAATCGACGATCATTATCGTTAAAACCTTTCTCAGAATAATTTGTTATCAAACAGAAATAGGCACGTACTTCAGCAGTAAACTCGTTTATCTCCGTAAAGCAGCTCAGTGGTGTCGTTTGCAACGCAGAGGCACGTTCTGCAACATTTTTCAAATCAATGAGAATGTGAAAATGTCACTGTAATTAACTTGATGAAGTTTGACTCAATAGAAGATGGACAGGTACGTAGCCAACTTTGAGAGTTAGGCTTTGGCGATAGGGTTGTACACAGAAAGTGAGTGGTGTTTAGGTCAAAGTGGCCCCTGTTTGGCTGGATATTAAATGTTATCTTGAATACCATACCCAGTTCCTTTCTCTGAATTATATTATTATAACCTCATTGGGCTGCCAGTATGATGGGTGGAGCAGACATATCCAAAGCAGACATATGTTTGGACGTGGAGCTCTTATCTAGCCATCTCCTTCACAAGTGCACAAATGATAAGACATTTCAGCTAAGGACTACTTCTCTTCAATTTTAATTATACTTCATTTGATTTGATAACTATTTTCTTTGTTTTTAATTTTTTCTTTTTAATGAAATATAAGAAAAATATTCCCTGTATTTTTAGAAACTTTAAAAGTATGTATTGACTTGTTTGAATACCATTTTCAGGGTTACCAAAATTATGAAATTTAATAAAAAAAAAACCCAACTAAAAAATTATAAAAAAAATTCTCTATGTTGTTTGAACTATTCTCCGCAGATATTCAAGTTAAAAGCGGTGTGACTGCAATAATATTGTCAAAGAATATATACACGTGTCAGTTTTCTAGAGATGGCATTTTCATAACACTTATTTGCTATAAAAATTTGTTTACAGCCATTTCCGGACCAATATTCTACAGTAAAGTAGAAATGCCTAGCGTTACTATTTAAAATTCTTTGGACAGGATATGAAACATTTTTTGATAATAATTAAAAGAGTCTGCTCATATATTTTCCTATTCCCCCATATTCGTTCATCTCATCCTTTTTTTTTTTGGGATTAATCAGGAGAATTGGTTTTAGTAACAAGAGTCTGTGCTATTAATTACAAAAGCAAGCAAATTACTTTTCAAGAAACCAACATACGTGAAAACAAAATATTA
This sequence comes from Escallonia herrerae, assembly GCA_033070095.1. NCBI lineage: Eukaryota > Viridiplantae > Streptophyta > Magnoliopsida > Escalloniales > Escalloniaceae > Escallonia > Escallonia herrerae. The sequence goes on from JAVXUP010000754.1 coordinate 291,404, forward strand.
TAACCATATAAAAATATATTATAAGTCTTTGATCTTAACTCTTAATTAATTAAAATCGAGCTTGGATAGGTGGACCAAATCACACACAACTTCAACTAAAAAGTTTGGCTCTCTTTGAAAGGGAAAGAGCAAGCTTATTTTTTCTTAGTCTTTTTCATAGCCAGATCCTTCAATCATATGTGTCGGAACTAACCAAGATTCTATAAAACGTGAATATACCAAAACTCCTTCAAGTAACAATTACAGTCAAAAATTAACACCAAAAACATCATTTTCTTTCCTTCCCTCCCCCCTCCCCCTAAAGTTGTATGATAAAACAAAATAATTGAAGGGTACTATTAAACTGTAACTGGAAATTTTTTTGGTACGTTGCTTTATTTACTGTGGGTCTTTGTTTAATTTGGTGGTTGTGATCAGTTGTTCCTAATTCTTGTGGGTGGTTCTTTAATCTTGCTCCGGTGTTTTTGTTTTTACCATTTTTGCTGCTAATGTTATATGCCAATGCTTTTCTCTTTGTCTTAGATTATAAATTCTTGAACATCAACCATTAATTATTGACTTTGATTCTGTCGTTGAGTTTGCCTACTTGTTCGATTTCAGTTGCATTTGTAGTTATTTACGCATTACAAACTATTTATCCTGGGGCAAAACCAAACGCGATAGTAATCAACACAAAAATTTGAGGGACTACTTTAAATGCATTATTAAAGCTCAGCCCTTGGCTAATTTATTTATATATTCTTTTGGTGGGGTTCTATCCAATGTTCTATGTTTTTAAGCTTAGTTTAATGATATCAGCCCAAGAATAGGTCTCTTCGTCCCTGTATGTCGCCACTCCATGTTCCTCAATGTAAGCGTTAACTTAGAACGGATGGTGCCTCTTATGTTGTTTAGTTCTTTGTGTTTCTTGCGCTTTGCGTTATCTCTTTCTTCTGTGAAGAAAAGGAAAGAAAGTGTGACCAAGGTGTTTTTGCATTTTTTTTTCATAGGTAAGACACAAAATTTTGCATTACCATGCAGCGGGAGAGGCACTCCCTACTCCCCATAAATAATTACCTGCTTTTGATTGAAACAAAATTGTTAAGCAGCTTTATATAAAACTTGAATTTTACGTATAATGGACAATCAATGAAATTAGATGATAATACAAGTAACTCGCCTCTTTGGCCATAGGACATGGAAACAGTAAGATCATTAAACGTTATGGATTTGGATGAGCCAAAGCGAGCCTGTTTGCTCTACGGACTAACAAAAGTGAGGAAGGGGGTAAGGAAACACCAAACAGGGTTCTTGCCATGGACAGTAGGTGCTGCCCCAACTCAGATGAGTGTTGCCCATTTAGCAAAGAGGAAGGAACTATCTAAGTGCTGCCCTGTGATCCATTGTTTTGGCGGTTTTTGGAGGAAGTGAAGCTTGATTCTGATGTAGGAGGTATACGACCTAATGGTTGCAGTTATAGTTTTTGTACCTCGTAAATGGTTTCTTCAGCTCCCTCAAAACTGGCCAAAGCACTTACAAAATAAAGAAAATATTCTCTATCAAAGCAAGATTCTGGCTGACATAATGAACACCAAAATCTCCCGTCGGTCAGAAAGTGACACTTTAGTTAAGCGCAAATCAATAGAGATATTGCAGCACCAGATAAATACAGATTACAGAGAATGTAGAATGTTCAGCAAGATACTCTGTTTCTAAAGCTTAAGGAAAGATTAAACCACTATACCTCGTGGAAATTACATATATAACTTTCTATCACATAAAAAGATGGATTGTATAGAGAACTTAAAACTATTATCAAATTCTGTGCACAAATTAATAAGAAAATGTTGAAGAAAGCTGCAGTTTCCTGAAATTTCCTCTTAGCTGTGTTTTTAGTCATTCATTAAGCCCTTTTTCGTTAACCACAACGTAAACAGTAATTTCTTCAGTTATCCTACATGTGGTAAGCGGAACTCTTACGCATGCTTACAATGTAACAGATATGAGGACAAGTTGCCACCTGTTGATATTTTCGTTTGCACGGCCGATGCTACCTTAGAGCCACCAACAATGGTGATTAGTACAGTTCTCTCACTCATGTCCTTCAATTATCCAACTGAAAAGCTGAGCATTTACCTTTCTGATGATGGCGGATCGGAATTCATATTCTATGCTCTACTAGAGGCCTCTAAGTTTTCCAAATATTGGATACCATTTTGCAAGAGATTCAAGGTGGAACCAAGGTCTCCAGCAGCCTATTTTGCGCGAAATTCTCTCCCAGAAGATACTGCCTTCGCGCAAGAACAACTGGCTGTTAAGGTAACCTTTAAATTGAAGCTATGGCGGTATGGTCATTTAACTTGATAGCTGACAGCCATTTTTCTTCTCTCCCTTCTAAGGAGCTCTATGAAAAAATGAAAATTCGGATTGATACAGCCATGAACAAAGGTAGCATTTCTAACGAAATGAAGGATCAACACAAGGGCTTCTTGCAATGGAATTCTAAAGTAACAAAGCAGGATCATCAGTCAATTGTTCAGGTATTATATATTTCATCTTATGACAGCTCCACTATCTATGTACAGTTTTAACTAGTGGCTATATCATATTCTTGTTACTTTTGCTAAGTAAACCCCTTTCATGTTGTCTTGATGAGAAATCCATTTTCTTTTTCTACTTTTTAGATTCTAATAGATGGAAGGAACCCGAGTGAGGTGGATATTGATGGACATCAATTACCAACGCTCGTGTACTTGGCACGAGAGAAGAGACCTCAATGGCCTCATAATTTCAAAGCTGGATCCATGAATGCACTGGTAATCAAAGTATTGATTGTATGTTTTGCTTATATTTTATTATGTGCATTCTTGCATAAGTTATTAATCGAGTTGAGCGTATGTTGAAAGATACGTTTGTTTGTGTGGGAGGTGGGGAGAGGGGGGGGGGGGGGGGGGGGAGGAAGGTGGAAGGTTAGTATATAATGAAGAAAAGTGCGAAATAAGTAACCATTTTTTGCTCTGGTGCAGATAAGAGTGTCATCCGAAATAAGCGCTGGTTCCATCATCCTCAATTTGGACTGTGACATGTATGCAAATGATTCTGATGCAATACGAGAGGCGTTATGCTTTTTCATGGATGAAGAGCTTGGCAGTGAGGTTGCTTACGTTCAGCATCCGCAACGTTATGAAAATATCACCAAGAATGATCTTTATTCAAATGTAGGCGCAGTAACTAGTAAGGTATGTTTTACAAGCATCTAGCATCATTTAAGATTGTTGTATCTCCTTTTCTAGGCGAGCAATGATTTTGCCACATTCAGCTAGCTTGTCCAATGTGGCCATGGTTCCCCCTCCCCCGGTTATTCAAAATATCCTATTTAATGACGTTGTAAGTTCTGGAGAGCAGCAGAATGTTCTCCTACTAAAACCTGGTCTAGTTTCAAGTCATTTATTTTAACTTGTAGCCTTCTCTTATTTACGACCATTGGAGAGTGTATAGTACAAAAAAGTTTCTTTAGTCTACTAAGATACTGATTTCCCTCCTTATATTCTTTGAATTTCTTTTCAGGAAGAAGCTTCCCCAACCTCTCTACGTACTCTGCCTTTTTTTTTTTTCCTTTGAGGATCTTGACTTATTTTTTTTCACTAAGTTACGATTTATTTTTTGTTAATTAACTCATCTGTTGAATTCTTCTTTTGCGATTTATTAACGATTCTTATTTGTTTTAATGGTCAACCAGTTACACATAAAATTTGGAGATAAGATTGAGATCATAAATGTAGATATGGTTTGCATATATCATGCCTTCATGTACAGCCTTGTATAATGCATGAGGCACATTCAGACATTAAATTTTAAATCTTATCTGTCCTCTCATGAATCGAATCCTATCCAAGTATTTTCCGGTCAATCAATCATGTGTCTAACATCTCATACCTCTTGGGTCCTTTGTTGTTAAAATGGATATTATGTTATGACCCTTGCACAATGGACTGAATACATCTTTGAATCTTGGTTATCAAGATTGAGCTTGCTGGTTTAGATGGATATGGTGCGGCTCTGTACTGTGGCACTGGATGCTTCCATAGGAGGGAAAGTCTTTATGGAAAAAAGTGCTCCAAGGATTGGCGAGGTGAATGGAACGTTGTGATTGAAACAAATAAAGAGAGAACTGTTGATAATTTGGAGGAAGCCTCAAAAGTTCTTGCAAATTGTAGTTATGAGAAGAATTCTCAATGGGGAAACGAGGTCTCTCTCTCTCTCTCTCTCTCTCGCTCCCCCCTCACTCCCTCTCTCTCTCTCTCTCTCTCTCCTCGCTTTTAGTCTCTTAAGTACAGATGATAACATGTACGCATTTGCAGCTAGGTCTGGTTTATGGATGTCCAGTGGAGGATATAGTAACAGGCTTAAAAATACAATGCAGGGGTTGGAGATCGATTCATTATAACCCGGATAGAAGGGCATTCTTGGGTGTTGCTCCAACGACGTTAGATATAGCCCTTGTTCAACACAAAAGATGGTCTGAGGGCATGTTCCAGATTTTCTTATCTAAGTACTGCCCCTTCTTATATGGTCATGGGAAAATAAAACTGGGTGCTCAAATGGGATACTGTGTATACCTTCTTTGGGCTCCTATATCCTTTCCCACACTCTATTATGTGATCGTTCCTTCTCTATGCTTGCTTCGTGGCATCGCCTTGTTCCCAGAGGTACATATCTCCATCTGTTGTAGCCATTGTGGTGAAGTTTTTTTCTGCATTAATATTTTATGTGTTTGAAATTTAAGCACACAAACTGAGGTTAGTATTGGTTATCTGGTTGGATATAAAAGAACAAAATCTGTTCTCCAGGGAAAATATAGAACGGTCCTGCAATGTTTCCTCTGTCAATAATGTTACCCATAGCATCAGGTATATGAGCCATTCAATTCTTGGTGGTCCGAGGGTTAGAAATTAGGGGAGGTATTATGGTCTAGATAGTGGAGCAAAGGAAATACGTTTTACTAAATCTTCCGGTTTAGTGGTATCCACTTTACATTAAACCTCCCTAAGAGATTCATTATTGAGATCACTTCTAGAAGTGGTGAATGGTTTCATCAGCATCCGTCCAACGTTATTAGAACCCTTTTCACCCTGAGAGCGCTCCATTGTGACTCATAGATCGGGGTTTGAAGGATGGAAACTCAAATACCTTTTCCACAGATGTGGGTGTAAAACTGCGTAAATAACCTTCCCCGGGCTCTGCAACCGCGGGAGCCTTGTGCAGTGAGCTGCCTTTTTTTACGTTTGCAAAGTTATGAAGTTTTTGCTTGCTTAGTATCAATCCTAATAGTTAATTGTAATGTCTCAGATGTCGAGCCTGTGGTTCTTGCCATTCACATATGTTTTTGTTGCAAGAAATGCTTATAGCTTAGGCGAAGCTCTTAACTGCGGAGTCACATTGAAAGCATGGTGGAATATACAACGAATGTTGGTGATTCGGAGGACAACTTCATATGCTTTCTCATTCGTCGACACAATTGCTAGACAATTAGGGTTCTCTGAAACAGCATTTGCCATCACAACCAAAGTGGTTGATGAGGATGTAATGAAGAGATACAGGAAAGAGATCTTGGAATTTGGAAGCTCATCGATCATGGTCATCATCATAGCAACATTAGCAATGGTCAACCTGTTCAGTGCATTTTGGGGAGTATATAAGGGAGTTGCTTTGAATGAGGAGTCAAGTGGTTTTGAACGGTTAATCCCACAGATTATCCTTTGTGAGCTGATGGTAATGCTCAATCTTCCTGTGTACCAAGCTCTTTTTCTCCGAAATGACAAGGGTCGTATACCATTCTCTGTCACGTTCAAGTCCGTTGTCATTGCTTCACTTGCAGGTCTCATTGCTGTTTGTTGAACGGAAGAATAAACCACAAGATTTCACGTTGTATAGTAATAAAACTTTGCGGATCTCATCATAATCGTGATTGTAATTATCGTGACATAGAAGTCGAGGAAGACCCTAAAGTTCGGGTAATGTTTCTCTTTTCTTGTGTGTTCGCCAGATACTTGTAATTTGTTATAAACGGTGTACAAAACTGTTAGCATTGCAAATGACTTGCAGCTTAATGTAAGTGGTAGTGTCGATGGATCTAATTTTACTGCCTTGTTCTACGGAAATGGATCTTTTGCAGCACCTGCACCTATACCTATATTGTGTCAGGAGAGCGATCCGTTGCAGCTGAGGATCCAATTTAGAATACCCTTTTCCGTGAACGATACGGTATTTTACGGTAGGAAGTAACAACTCGTCGTTCTGAATGCTGCACTAACATGCAGTACTCATCACTTGCTTTTGTAAGTTTACTTCGGCAAAAGGTGGCAATGCTGATATTGATTTCTGAGTCAAAACAAGCATTCGTATGGCAAACAGAGTGGGGACTAAAGGTTAGAGGTTGCCAAGTCAATCTGCGCTCTTTGATGAAATTCACTTCCTCCCCATTGAAATGAACCCAAAATGGGCCGTCGTCTAATCACGACTGTCTTTTGGGTACGAAAAAACTGTTTGACGGAACGGAAGATCTCATCGCCCATTGCATGCGTAAAGCCAATGACAATCCTTCACTAATGGTTCTTGCCATGGAACGGGTTTCAGTTGGTGCTTGGTTCGATGATCGAAGTACATAGTATAATGGCGGGAAGAGAGAGCGCGAGAGCGAAAAGGGGAGAGATTATGGTGACCTAGATTGTTTCTGTAGCATTAGCCGATTAATATCGTAAATGACCACTATTTATACAAAATTGACATTAGGGTTTTACTGTTTTAGGGTGAATTTTGGCTAAACATAATTAGTGACAATATTTTTGTTAACATTTTCAGCAATACTTTTAGTGGCATTAAATAAAAATTATTAAAATATTTAGTATCATTTGACAATTATGCGTGAAATTGTAACTATTTCCGACGAAGTGAACAGCAACATAAAAATTTCTTAGTTTTTTGTGCCAAGCCAATCATGGGTTACTGGTGGACCTTTGCCTTCTCATTTAATGACATAAGCACTACGATTATAGGCATGCGGTGGCATGCTCTCGTCTTACCTTGTAAAGCCAAGTTATGCATGCACGAGAAATGTGATTAGTAAAAGGTAAATTACAGTAAACTCTCATGAGATTTGTTATAATTAAACTCTACCCCGTTATCTTTAAAAATTACACTCAGTTTAAAAAGTAACTTTTTCTCTTACGGTATTAACGGTGCAATGCAAAAAGACATGAATACCCTCAGAATGTTATCTTGGAATTTTGGAGGAAAAACGTGTTCTTGGGAATTGGAGGAAAAACTTTTTTTCTTGGGAAGGAGGAAACAGTGACTTTTATGTCACTCCGGTCCAACCATTCATGCATCACATTCATCCACAACATGTCATGATCACAAACAGTGACTTCTAAAATTACACAAAACTCTCCTGAGGTTTGCATTAATTACACTGAGTACCCAACTTTAACATCAGAGAAGGCCAGACAGAAAGAACCCTAGAAAATCCCATTCATTCACATTCTTCATAGAGAGTCATTACAAAAGATTATAAAAGAACTCTAGAAAGGAAAATGAAACCCACATTACTTGCAGTACATAAACACACACCCAAATCCCTCATTTGCAGAAATTAGAGAAGAAATAACCAACAACTTCATCATTGCCTGATTAGCTTCAATCAACTGTAAATTCTGCCTGGTTACAACTCCATTTCCATCAAAAAATTGCATCTTTGCCTCTTCATTGATCTCGGGCCTTTGAATCTCTTCAGAAAACTCAGATGAGCATTTCATTGACCTTCCACTTGGCTTCATTGTTGCTCTATCAAGTGTGCACAAGCTGAAAATTTTACATCCACCACTTGCACAAGAGAAGAACAACTCACCCTTACTTGGCTTCTTATCAGATTCAACAATCTTTAAGTTTGCCCTCTTTCTACATCAACAATTCATATACCTAAATCTCAAATCCAACCATTCTTCACTGTTTTTTGACCAAGACATTGTTACCCCTTAAATTAATGGGTTTGAATTTACTTTAGGGATAAAAGGGCACGAGCAGAAGGTGGAGGAAGGGAAGAAGCTGCTGTGGAGTTGGCTGAAATTCTGTAAAAACCCACATTACAAGAATACCACACATGTATAGAGAACAAAGGGAGGTATTTTGGGTATGAAAATTGCATAAAGTAGTGTGTCAGAAAATCTTTTCACGGAGTTGGGCCTGCTGTTAAATGTGTGTAGTTGTGTGTAATGCAGGTACAAACCTCAGGAGAACGGAGTGTAATTTTTAAAGATAGCGGGGGTGGAGTGTAATTCTAGCAAACCTCAGGAGAGTTTAGTGTAATTTACCCATTAGTAAATGTAAGCCTTATGGCCAAAGCACATTAGTTTTTGTTGGAGCAACGTCGTATAATCACTCTAACGCAGGCTATAGATCACCATAAAATAGATTTTGTTTTGACAAAAGTAACACCTGCTTTTAGCAATGGGACTAACCTTGGTAAAATCTTCATTTAGCATTTTATTAATGTGTTTCTCGTTAGTCTGATCGAATTGAGCAAAGAAAAATAAAAAATTTAGGCTGCAATTTGCGTTGCAGTAAGAATCTACAACACCACTCATATAACGACGAATGATTGATAGATAAATATGCATTATAACTTTTAGTTAGTAGCCTAAAAAGGCTCCGGTAAGAATAATCGCTAAAAGATATTTGTAAAGATGTTATTACTAACATTCGAGGATAATAAATATCGTTATGTAGGAAATTATAAGTTATTCTTACCGAAATTATTATTATTTTCCTACTCTCCATCTAGCTGCAATTAATAGTTTCTCAATATTTTTAGTGACTTTTTTTAGTGATATTAAAAAATACTGTTAAGAATGATCGATAAAAATATTATAAAAAAAAGTCATTAAAAATATTTAATAATTATTAATTATTAGAATTAAAAGAAAATTCTTTGGATATGGGCAGCAGTCAGACTGCAGCCAAAATCTTTGGATGCAGCAGTGGAGCCCAGAGCTTGGCGGGCCGCTCACAATTGAATGTAAGATTATAAATGTTCAAGAGTCAGAGATTTGACAGTATTTCGTCTTTCTCTATTCAATAAAAAACCACAAAGATAAGCGAAGAAAGTCATAATCCTGCTTGTGTGCATATATATAAGAGGTAAGAGGAAAGAGGAAAGGCATGTAGACTTCTACACCAAGAGAGGAAGAAAGAAGATGGGTGGTGATGGGTATGTACCTCTGTTCGAGACGAAAAGAGCAAAGGGCAGGATCATTTACAGGCTGTTCGCAGCATCCATGTTTGTGGGCATAGTGTTGGTCTGGGTTTACAGGGCCAGCCACGTTCCGGCATCGAAAGAAGATGGGAGACTCGGGTGGCTCGGAATGTTTGCCGCCGAGCTGTGGTTCGGTCTTTACTGGGTCCTGACTCAGTCTCTCCGATGGAACCGCACCTACCGGTTCACCTTCAAGGACAGGCTCACCCAAAGGTCTCTTTGTCACCCTTCTATCTTCTCTGTTGCAGTTTCTTTCTTCTTTATGCAAGTCTCTTTCCCTCATTTGACATGGTTTAGTGTTGTCTAACTTCTTGATCATGTTTTTGGTTGGCGTTAGCTGTTAAGAATTTGGTAATACTATAGTCCAGTTATAGGACTTGCCGCAGCTAATCCTTAATTTATGCAGTAGATAGCATGTCCTTTTTTTCTTTTGGACATTAGTGTATGCGCATGTACACTTGTGACAGCTAACATGCGTCACATGATTGACCTAATAGCTCGTTTGCCTTTTACTTGTCGCTAGAAAAATATTGACATTTAAGCGCCAAGGTTGGGTCTGGACACCTGCTTTAAGTTTGCGTGTCTTTCCTTTTTCCTGCCTAAATGAATCTCCTCTGAAAATCGTTAGTGACTTAAGACAGGATTTTGTCGTTCGTAGTCCTTCAATAAATGTCTGAAGAGAACCCTTTAGTAGCAAACTTGGTGACAAAAACAAGTAGGGGATTGATTAAGCCCCGGCTGAATGCTTGTGAGCAATTAACAGTATGAAACTTTCACTAGAGCATGGTAGCAACAACAAAGGGTGAGGACTAGACAGAAAATCCTCAACCATTACATTGTTCTTGGTGAAAAATTCATTACAGCAAGTTGGGCATTTTAATCTGACTATTGTAAGCTTGCTAAACAGGCATGAAAAGGAGTTGCCTGGGGTGGATATATTTGTGTGCACAGCTGACCCAACAATAGAACCACCAACGATGGTGATCAACACTGTTTTATCAGTCATGGCCTATGATTATCCACCGGAAAAGCTCAGCGTGTATCTTTCTGATGATGCTGGCTCTGACCTTACCTTCTATGCTCTCCTAGAGGCGTCGCGCTTCTCTAAGCATTGGCTACCATATTGCAAGAGATACAAAGTGGAACCAAGGTCCCCAGCAGCTTATTTTACCACGGTGTCTCACCCTGGCCATGGAAACCATACTCAAGATTTCGCTTTAATCAAGGTAAAGCGCTGCATCTAGTGAACCTGTATCTTTACCTTTGGGGATAAGATCCTCACAATTTGTTTGATTCTGCCTTCTAGAGACAAGTCTTAACTTTGACTACGAACCAACCTTATTTCATAAGCATTGACAAATTCTTTATGTCCTAAAAGTGGTAGTATGTTACCAAATTTAGAGCCAGCCACCTACGTGGATTAGACCCTATGAAATCCACTTAAATACTCAAAAGCATCCGAAGGAAATTGGAAAACAGAATTTATGAAGCCTCACTTATAGCTAATTTCTGGTTATACTGGTGTTGTAGAGATTATATGAAGACATGGAGAACCGGATTCTAAGTGCAACCAAGCTTGGACGTATTCCTGAAGAAGCCTGCCTGGAACATAAAGGATTTTCTCAGTGGGATTCTTTTTCATCTCAACGTGACCATGACACCATTCTTCAAGTATTTCACTTTCACATCTATTCAATCAGGCATTTCATTGTTTTTCTGCTTGTTCTGTGCTTCAGTTATTCTTCTACAGATATTGATTGGTAGGGAAGACCCAGAGGCTAAGGATGTTGAAGGGTGTAAACTGCCAACTTTGGTATACTTGGCTCGGGAGAAAAGACCGCAGCATCCTCATCACTTCAAAGCTGGAGCTATGAATGCATTGGTAAATCATTTATTTAATTATCATCACTATAAGATACACTATTTTAACAGTTTGAGGGAGTGTCTATAGTTTCCAACTTAGGCTTTCGGAAGTGCACTTTCATACCTAAATTAACCAAAAGAATGAGAGATAGTAAAGGAAAATCAATGATAAAGATTGAGTTAGTCATTTAGAGAAAAGTGGTCTCGTAATAAATAGGAAATTTTTCTTTAAAAGGGATGGAGGGACTTTTTTCTTTAATTTTTTTTTTTTTGGCCAAAAGAATGAATTGCGACTCTTAGTTCAAGCACAATAGTATTTAGTTGCAGTGTACTCGAATAAGGATTTGCATTTATCTTCTCATTCTTCAAACTTATTAATTACACCAACCACTTTTAAAATTCTTGTTCTTGGATGAAAGTGCAGATAAGGGTGTCATCAAAGATCAGCAACGGGCATATAATTCTGAACGTAGACTGCGATATGTACTCAAATAGTTCTTGTTCTATAAGAGATGCGCTTTGCTTCTTCATGGATGAAGAAAAGGGTCATGACATTGCTTTTGTGCAATTCCCTCAGAATTTTGACAATATTACCAAGAATGAAGTTTACAGCAGCTCATTACGAGTGCTTAGTGAGGTAAGTAATATTATCTGTTTGGAGAACTGAAAACTATCTCATGCATGCACCTTGCTTAAAGTCTTTAGTGAGTTTATATAGACTCTAATTTCTTTTTCTTTTCTTTAACTCCTCTGGAACTTATGATGAAATATTGTAATTCAGGTGGAATTCCATGGTTTAGATGGTATTGGAGGTCCTTTATATGTTGGAACTGGCTGCTTTCACAGAAGGGACACTTTATGTGGAAAGGAATTCATCAAAGGAACTAGAAGTGAATGGAAGAGAGAGAATGAAGGTAGAAAGACAGACTATGTCTTGGAAGGACTAAAGGAACTTGCAACCTGTGCATATGAGAAAAACACGCAATGGGGAAATGAGGTTCCTCTCTCTCACTCACCCCCCCCCCCCCACCCTCCCCCCGGCCACAGACACACACAGACTCACAGACGCGCGAAATTCACCAAGGTCCTCTGTAGTTTTATGGCATTAATTCTCGGATGCAGAGTCACATATCCTAAACCAACATAAAAAGAAGTTAGCCGCCTTAATTTTTTCATGTTCTTCAAATCTGTGCAGTTGGCTTTCTTGAAGCATGTATATGATATTGATGAATGTTCGATTGGCAGATGGGCTTAAAATATGGGTCTCCAGTTGAGGATGTGATAACAGGGCTGTCAATTCAATGCAAAGGGTGGAAATCAGTCTATTTCAATCCAGCTAGGAAGGGTTTCTTAGGTGTTGCTCCAACGACTCTGGGCCAGATTCTTGTGCAGCATAAAAGATGGTCTGAGGGTGATTTACAGATCTTGCTTTCAAAGTATAGTCCACCATTGTTTGGACTTGGAAAAATTAGTCCTGGCCTTCAAATGGGGTACAGCACATATTGTCTTTGGTCTCCTTGTAGCTTGGCAACACTCTATTACTCCATCATCCCCTCCCTTCACCTCCTCAGTGGCATTTCCTTGTTTCCACAGGTAATTTATCTCTTAATTTTCACCTTCAACTCAAAGTGGTCCCTCATAGCAATTCTGAGTTCGCAGGCCGACTTAAAGCTTTTCGGAGTAATTTATAGAAATTAAAGATTATAAAATTTTGGGCGACCTACGGAAATTTTGTGGGATCCCCTCATCTCAGCAGTTCAAAATCAGCTTAATGTCCTAAGGGGTCAGCACTGGCAAAATTTTCAGTAACTAGATGAAAAGATCATCGTCATACGCTGCCAAACAACGTGAAACTTTAAAGTTTGACCTAGTTTTTATGCATCTTGCACTTGTACAATCGGAAATTTAACGGGGCTCGACTTGAGAAAAGTAGGAATTTCGGAGAGACCTTTAAAGAAACCGAATCTTCTATACTCTGTGAGACAAACTGAAGTACGTTTTTCTGTGATGTGTGCGTATTCTAGATATCAAGCCCATGGTTTCTTCCACATGCTTATGTGATAGTTGCAGCGTGCGCATATAGCTTTGTCGAGTTTCTATGGTCCGGTGGCACGGTCTTGGGTTGGTGGAATGACCAAAGGATATGGTTGTACAAGAGAACAAGCTCCTACCTCCTTGCCTTTGTTGATACAATACTGGGCTTGGTGGGGTGTTCCAACACAGCATTTATTATCACCGCCAAAGTGGCTGACCGCGACGTCTTCCAGAGATACGAACAAGAGATGATGGAATTTGGGGCCTCTTCTCCCATGTTTACCATCTTGGCATCCATTGCGATGCTGAATCTGTTTTGCTTTACTTGGATGGTGAAAAAAGTGGTCATGAATCAGGGAAGCAGAGTTTATGAGAATATGGCTTTGCAGATTGTTCTGTGTGAAGTTCTCATTGTTATTAATTTTCCTTTGTACCGTGCTCTTTTCCTTAGGAAGGATGAGGGCAAGATGCCAAGTTCTCTCACAGTTCGGTCAGTTTCAATCGCCTTGTTTGCCTGTACTTGTTTTACATTCTTGTATTAGATTCCTTTCAGTTTCGAGGTGTAATTCTTCTTGACAGATTACTTAATTGTCAATAATTGTTGAAATCCGCCCTCTTCCATGGGATTCATTAAAAAGATGAAAAGAGAAAACACAAGAGAAGATAAAGTTACAATGATCTGTAGCAGAAGTTGTCATCCTCACAGCAGGGCAAGAAGGGAAAGGGAGGAATTACAGGAAATTATAGGTATGGGAGGTCTTGGAAAGGTTTGTGTTCCTCCCCTCCAAACCTTTCCTGCCACCCCACACCCGCAACTTCCTGCAGATCTGTCTCCCTTTCCCCCTTACTCTCTACTCAGCCTGTGCATGATTTTCCCCATTTTCCCTCACCATCTCTCTTACAGAAGGTGAATAGTTATACCATTGGGGTTGTTTAAACGGGAAAAGGAGGCAAAGAGAGGAACCTGGGGGAACCATGGGAATGCATGCATGGCCTTGCAATTCCTACGACTTCCTCAAGCTCTAGAACTCCCTTTACCCCATCACCCAGCTGATTTCTTCCATCACACACTCTACTGGTAAAAAAGAAAGAAGTCGCGGCTACATATAGAACCAAGAAAGATGAAGATTCACTAGTACCATTGGAGTATTACTCTTCGTAGCTTTATATTTATGAGGGAGTGGTAACTTCACCTTTGTTTTCAAGGCTCCACAGTGTGCTGGTGAATAAATTTGGTGGTCTGCACCCTGCACTGGCCAACAATAAATGGGATTTAAATCCGAATATGAAGCCATCACTACTTCCAGAACCCAAGTCAGAGGATTTACCTTAGTTAGCTATGTCAAATAATGATAAAATTTCAAATGATGGATGCCAAGTGTAAGACTCTTTTTGCATGAAAGTTTCTACTCAAAACTAAATATTAATGAATAGATAGCCTAGTAAAGTTTATAAGTTGAAGTATTTATAATAATATATCTGTCCAACGTGCTCAGATGTACTGCTAACAAAGTTCCCTGGTGGAGAGTGGTTCCCTGGCCATATCCCTAGTTGTACTCTAATCCTATGGATGTTGTGTAGGGGTGGTCCGAGAACCAGGAATAAATTGAAGGCATGGAACTGCACTACAGAAGATGTCTGCTCTATACGCAATACTGAGAAGGAAACTGTGAATCATCTATTTGTGCAGTGCACCTTTGTCAAGAACATTTGGCAAAAGGTGTTTCAGAAGTTGCAAATTAGGATAACACTGATAAGTTGCCAACAGCTCTACAAGAAAGTTCAGAGGGAAAAGCTTCCTTCCTAAGCTATGTAAGCTAGCTTTGACAGTCACAGTGTATGCAATATGAAATGAAAGAAACTTGAGAATCTTCAAGCAAGAACAGAGGACAGAGGAAGTGTGTTTTCAGTCAATACAACATATGATTAAACACAGGGTGCTAAGCTGGAATAAGTTTTTTGCACATAGCTTAAACCAGCAGTTATGTCATGCGTGGGGGCTTCTAGACTGCATTTAACACCTGGGAATGAGTAGATGACTATATTCTGTATACTATGTAATCATGACACACTAAACAACTGAGCCTAAGGTTGTGTATACTTGTACATAGCAAATTGTTTTGAGCTTTCATGGAAAATAAGGACATTTTAACCAAAAAAGAAAAAAATGTCCAACGTGGATTGTATTTAACACGCATCCTAATGTGTGGGAACTACTGTTTTAGTAGACCAAACACCTGAATGAACGGGATGGCAGTAGATGAATTTTGAGTTGTTTGCTGAACGTAAATCAACTCATTCTAATCCAATATGAAAGCATCCAACTAAAAACATACTACTCGGCAATAGGTGAAGAGCTTCACAAAACTTATATATTGAAGTGGTTATAATAGATACTAATGTGGGGCTGTATCTAACAATTTGGGATGCATTTCCAAAAATTCTAGAGAGAGATATTAACCTTGATTGAATAAATTTTTTAAAACTTGAGAAGAATAGAATTACACCTTTTAATGTTAGTATAGTTATTGCACACGTCCGGAATCGGGTTGGTGGGGGTGGTTGGTGTGACTACCCGAGTCGTCAATCACCCAATCAGATTACAGGATCCAAGCGGCTGATATCATATCTTCAACACAAGTACAAATAATCCCGAGTAGGATTACAAGACCTACAAATAAGTTTCAAGATTTCTAAACTCCAAAATTGCAAGTCCCGTTCACATTCCCGCTTGAACTTGCTCATCGAAATAATCATCTGCATTGGAAAGGTAAATGGTGGGGGGGGGGGGGGGGGGTGAGCCGGGTAGCCCAGTAAGTGGAATAATCATAGCACCATAGGATCATAATCAAACACGGTAAATAATTTCAGGATCAGTCAAAATATTTGACGCCCAAACCATCAATGCAACCGTGGCTTAGTACCCCGAACAATTAGTAAATCAATTCAATATCCAAGTTGCACATCAAATATAGCACTTCAGCATCTTGCTTCCGGTATCCTCAAAGGGATCCGTCAAAGCTCAGTTGTATCATAACATACCATGCATATAGACAAATCACTGGAGCACTGTCATTGATCAAAAGTACTTAAGTCACGTCCCGCAAACATATTTCAAAAATGAGATATTTATCAATATTCAAAACAAAGCATTTGAGCAAGATTTCAGAACAACAGTGTTTAGGAGTACAACGAACGTTAAAAAATAAATAATCACGTGGCATAAAAGAATAGTGATATAGAATTCCCCTTACCTAAATCACGAAGAACACACGTATACAATTTCTCCCAATCAGGCCCTATGATTCCCTTTTCATAACCGCGGCTAAACATCTTCTTTCACTCTTTACTTTCAATCTAGTGATGAAAGTCAAAGATAACTTAAAGTAATTTGAAAAGATCAAAGGCTTATTTATAGAAATTTTTTAGGGAGCACGAGGTGAAAAGAAACACAACGTGGCGAGAAAAGACTATGTCACCTAGAAAGCACGACAAGGCTAATCAAAGCACGACAAGGCTCGAAGCACGGGTGGCAAGATAAGGTTTTGTCACCTAGCAAGCACGACGATACTAACCAAAGCATGACAAGGCTCGAAGGACGAGGTGACAAGACAAGGTTGTGCCACCTAGCAAACATGATAAGGCTTGAAGCACGATGTGGCAAGATAATGTTGTGCCACATAGTAAGCACGCTAAGGCTAAGCAAAACACGACAAGGCTTAAAGTACGACGTATCACAATAGCATAATGACACGTCACAAGCACGACGGTGATAAGTAGCATGAGGTGTCGATCAGAGAAGTAATCAACATTGACTCCTCAATAAGCACGAGGTGTCATGATTGCTTGAAGACACCCAACAACCACGGCAATGCAAGTCTTAATTGTCACTAAAAATCATCATCATTATTATCATTTTTCTCTCAACCAACGAGTAATATTTTGAGCACCTCTAAAATTTTGGAGTGTTACAGTTGAGGGGGGGGGGGGGTATTTTTAGTACAACAGTAATAGAGATAATGTGGTAGAAGGGCAGTTGGAATCCAACGAGAAGATGAGATTTCTATATAACAGAGGTCAAGGCTCATTTATTGCCAGCGTTTTGTTTAGAAGCCTCTATTTTCTTACCCTATATGATGTTTCACACACTTTTTTGTCGCTAGAAAATATTGCTGACAAAATAATAATTTTTTTGGCAATGCATAATATCGTAAAAAAGTTAAAATAACGACGTGAAAATAAATATTATCTTTTCCGTTGTTCCTTGTTCCTTGTTGGATTTAAGTAAAATTCATGCAAGTAGTACTTAGTTCATAGTTGGTAACCATACGGGCTTCCCCAGTCCAGTGATCCATGGAGGCCCATTTCGTTCAACGAACTTCGTGGGCGAGCGATCTGAGACCTTAACCTTATCTTACGAACCTGTTGGGCCTGTTTGGTTCTGATTCGTTACATATTTCTCCCGACAACGCAGTACAACGTAAACCAAACGAGGCAAAGTACAGTACAACAAACCGCTGTCCCAACCCGGAGTTACGAAAGTCAGATTCTTCGTGATTTTGACGGATACAACTGCTTCGACTCGTCTCCTTTTTCTTGTCCAATTGTCCTCGAATCGAACGAGACAGCGAGGTAAGATTTTCTGTTAAGCTTGCAATTGAGTTCAGTTTGTGCCGCTTTCATCGATTCTCACTGCGGCCGGTGTTGACGATCTTCAGATGAGAATATGGTCACCGGAATTCGCCGTTGCGACGGTGTTGCTGGCGCTCTTTTCCGGGCTGGGCGGCGCGTTTGGCATCAGGTTTGTGATCGAGAAGGAAGAGTGCTTCTCGCACAAGGCCGAGATCGGAGACACGGTGCGGTTGTCCTTTGTTGTAATTAAGGCCGAAGGAGCATGGCATTATAATGAAGATGGTGTTGATCTTGTGGTAATCTCTTTACTTCCCTCTTCTGCAACCAATTTTGCTCGTTGGATAAATTTCTCTGCCAAATTGTGTGATTTCTTTGTCTGTCTCTGTTTCTTTTTTTCAAGTAATTAGGTTCAGTTGGTCATTACCAAGGTGGTGGGGTTCAACTTTCAACCGTACTGTAGGATTGGCTATGTAAGCGTTAAATTACCATCGACTCTAAAAGCTCAAGCTGTACAATTGAGTCGTTTTTAGTGGCCTGACCTGAGGATAGTAGGAGGAATTTCCCCTACCTGAGAGCATCCAAAACATATTTGTCTCTAACAAACTGGATACCTAGCAGGCATCACAATAGACGTAGGACTTGCGCGGAGACGGATATCGATTGTAGAGTAGCAATGTTGCGCCAAGTTTGACTTCATGCGCTCATACGTAATATGTTTTGTCCAGATTTTATTGATTTACTCTAGAATTTTACGTGCACAAGAGCGATTGTTTATTACTCTTAATTTTCACTTCAATTTGTGTATAGTAATACCTATGGGGTAGATGTTCATATTTTGACATGGTTGAGCCAAGATATTTCCTTTTTGTGTGGTAATTTCTCCATTCTGCATGTCAGTGGGGAGAAGCATTGAATAGTCCTACGGTGCCAACTTCCGTTTCAGTTTTATTATTTGAACAATGAGAATAGGAGGCGTGAAGAAAATGCACACAAATAAAGGAATAATTGAAATGTGGAGGTGATATGCCTTATTTGCTTTCGTTGTGTTGAAGTTGTTGGTCTTTTTATAGGAGGAGCAGAAGGAGACCAATCTTTGTGACTTGATACTCTGTGTCTGTAGGATTGTTTGGGAGCAGAGGAAGGGGAGATTTTTTTACGGCGTTGAGTGTTGAGTTGTAGTTGGAGAGTCGCAATGCTCCTTTTTCATTTACTATTTTTGGTTGGGTCGAGGTTCCGAGTTTTGAAGTGACGTCTTCCTTGAGCTTTTATATAGTTGTATGAGGTGTATCATAGTTATCAATATTGTACCAGCACCGGCCGTACGTACCGCTTTTGCTTTCTATTGGTACGGTATCTCTTACATTCGTACCGGCCAAAATACCGTTCTGTATTGATTGTACCGGTATATGTGATACCGGCCGAGTTATTGTGTTTTGTACTGATCTGTAAAAGTGACAAATTTTGTTAGAACTTTTGTAAATTGACCATGTAAAGACTAAATTGAAAAAAACTCTAAGTTATATTATACCAATCAAAGCCTTTATAGCCTCTTGCTCATAACATTCATTACAATTTGCAAAATCTTTTGTGATAAGTTTTCAATCTTCACTTAATTTTGATTTACTTCATACCTAGAGGCTTTGATCATATCATTTTATCTATATGATATACTGCTTTAATTTACACATATGCGCGCGCTCGCATAAAAACAAGCTTATTCTTGAACTCAAAGATGTTATTATTAAACAAACAACTACTCTTACATAAGAATTTGTAAATGAGATCGTTAAAAAAGGGAATAATCCTAGAAGAGGTAATCAATTGAATAAGCTATTTGTTTCTAATGTTACTGTATGAGAACAAACAGCTTATCTGGGAACCTATAATTATTTGAAAACTAACGTAATTCAAGCTCTATAGGACAAATAATATATTTTAGAGGAGCTGTGAGTAAGAAAAACTACGTATATATTGTTACTTCGCCAATGAGTGAATATTGCAAATGTATGTTATTGATGAAAATTTCGAAACGGTACCGGTACCAGTATGTATCATTTCATGGAAAAAAACAGTACACATTCCGGTACGGTATTCATAACTATGAGGTGTATCGTCAGGTTATGTGATATGCCTTTCCCATACATAGCCTTGCCCCCATGTCGACGCTTTCTTTTGAACAATATATTATCATAAGCAATGCTTTTAATCGTGTATAGGAACAAGATAGAGAGATTCTATACAAGCAGTTAATACCATGGCCCCATGTGATTTTAATTGTTTTTCAAGTGGTTATGTATTCGTTGAATTATGTCTGTGCAACATAGCTAGGGATATATGAGCATAGTTTCACGTCCATGACGCAGCTGAGATGCATGGTTAGGCATGGAAATATGTTGCTATTTCATTTATCTGTGGGATAAATGATGTTCAAGACTTTTATGTTGCTGACAGCAGTATGCTGATGTGCGCTGAAGTAAATAAAAATTCTCTCATAGCCCAAAACTGCAACATTGGGAGGGTGTCAGTATAGCCACAAATACTAGCCTGGCTTTTGACGTTTATGCATTTAACATTTCCTGGTACAACTTAGCTCTTAAGTGCCAAGCATCAGTGTTGGGTATCATGTGGTGGATATGTTAGAGATCTTCATCCTCAGTGAGTTAGACAAACTAATGATTTTCCACAATTAAGAAAACAAGGCATTGCATATGTCTGTGAATCATGCAGAAGTTTTCCTGATTCAGTTTGATACTTCTCTGAGAGGTACCTTGTGTTACGGTATATTTGATTTTTTTCCTTTCTGTGAAGTGTGACATGTTTTGCTTCGTTGTTGATATCAGGTTAAGGGTCCTTCCGGTGAACAGCTTCATGATATCCGTGACAAGACAAGCGAGAAGTACGAGTTTGGGGCTTATCACACGGGACTCTACCGTTTCTGCTTCACTAACAAGTCACCTTATCATGAAACTGTAGACTTCGATGTACATGTGGGCCACTTTTTGTACCATGATGAGCATGCAAAAGATGGTGAGCTGATGTTTCTACACGCTTTTTTTTTTGGGTCCCTTAGGAATTAAGAATTCACTGGGTTCCCATGAAATCCTGCAGAGCATTTCAAACCTCTGCTAGAACATATATCAAAGTTAGAGGAAGCTTTATACAACATTCAATTTGAACAGCATTGGCTAGAGGCTCAAACTGAACGCCAGGCATTAGGTAAATGTCAGAACTTTATACGTTACTAATTTTCCTTCGAGGCTTTCTTTTTACTATCTTTGCACACACACCCCTTGCTCGCATAGATAGCCACATACTAAGGGGACCGCAGATTTATCCCTACTGTACTTATGCTCTTTCAATGGGATTGCAGTGAATGAAGGAATGGGTAAACGAGCAGTCCAAAAAGCTTTCTTCGAATCAGCACTCCTTGTTGGTGCTAGCTTCTTCCAAGTTTACCTTCTACGTCGCCTGTTTGATAAGAAGCTTGGGATGTCCAGGGTTTAGCTTTAGATTACGCTTGCATATTTATATTTTTAGATTCTTGGGGTTTTATTTCTGGGCTTTTGCCACCCTTTTCATGATAAAACAATTGTAGACACCAATATCATGGTGATCCTTAAGTTGATCAAGTTATAGATTTGTTGCTACTGCTGATGGACAAGTAGTTGGATAAAACTTGCGTCCAGTAAATATAGGCTGTTGACGGAGGGAGTGGGGTCTACCTGCCGAACCTGGTGTTGTACGACTTAGCAATGGGCCGCTCTGCCCGCTCACCATTGTGCGTTTGTGTGTACACCGCATAGTATGTGTCGTAGACTAGCTTATTCCTCTGCAGGTTGTATGTTGAGCGTACCTAAAGCATAAGTATCGAATGCTCTTCTCTCCGAGTCATGGCCCTGGTGTGTGGAGAGGGACGGGGAATTGTATGGTTTCCCAAATCTTGTCCAGGAAAATAAGTTTCATGTCAGTGGCTCAGACTGCACTGGGATTAGCTCCAGATCTACATCAGGAGCAGGAAAGCAAAGCCTTGTAATGGTTCTCGACTCGTTGTGGCGGTGGCCTTCACTTTACTCGATTCTCAGATTCACGAACGGCCAATCCACGCGTTTCAAATTGGCCAGGACCTATTTCGATGTTCCTGGCATGGCGGCAGCAACTGAATTCCTCTCTTTCCTCTTTCTTTCCGTTGTGTGAGATGGTCCGATCCAATGTTATCAAAGGCGCACCTAGGCGCAAGATACACACCCTGTGCCTCGCCTAGGGCTAGGTGTAGCCTCTTCAAAAAGGCAAGTCAGCGGTGGAGGTGCAAAAAAAAAATCCCAAAAATCTTAATTTTTTTATTTTTGCATTGTGACATCATCTCTACGGTTCATTATTTTGATTCATTGTTTCATAACATAATAAATCAATATATAAACTACAAAAAAGATTAAAATTCTAAATTTCAAATCAATCAATTCTCTTATTGTTGTTTATTGTGCTAGTTAGTGTTATCAAAGGTGTGCCTAGGCGCAAGGCGTACTCCCTGTGTCTCGCCTAGGTTTGGCGCAACCCCTTCAAAAGGTGCGCGCCTTGCACGCTTAGGTGTCTAGGGGCAACGCGATGGTGGAGGAGCAAAAAAAAGTCCAAAAATTCTAATTTTTTTTTTATTTTTGCATCGTGGCTTTATTTGAATTGTTCATTATTTTGATTCTTTGTTTCATACCGTAATAAATCAATATATAAATCACAAAAAAAAAAACTTAAAACCTCACTTTCCAAATCAATCAATTTTCTCATTGTTATTCATTGTGCTAGCGCTCCGTCACCAATTATTAGTCTCTTTTAAATAAATCTACTCCCTCACTTCACTCTGTAGATAAAAAATGATAAAATTGAGGAAGAATCTCTACCAGATTTGAAGTCTATGATTCATTTTTTATGAAAAACATTGTTGCCCTACCCTTCACGCGAGTGTTGTCATATTCACTTAGATTAATTACTTCTCATTTGAAACTTTTTTCAAGTGTTAAATTTGTTAAATTAACAAGTTTTGAAAATTTTCTTACGTGTTTTTAATGGTTTAATGCACTAACATTTATTTATTTTTGTTTTGCACTCACTTCGAAAATTGCGCGCCTTGTACTTAGGCTTCAGGGACCCTTTGCGACTTAAGTGTACCTGCGCCTTTAATAACTGTGATCCAATCTAAAGTAGTTTGATCGATTTGGCCCGGTCGTCCCCGTTTCTATTAGGTCCCAATGGGATCTAGTAGCTCCTCAAAATCCAACCGTCCTAGTAAAATCTCTTTGTTCTGAGTGGAGATTTCATGATTACGAATGGTCAGCGTTGAGCTTTTATAACTGGTAAAGCTTTAGAGCATAGACTGCATGTTTAGCTGATATACCACCATCCGGGCTAGGCCAAAATCACGCTTGGAAATCAAGATTAGTGATGCTATTACCAACAAAACCACTGCTCTACTATAAAGTTGCTCGCTTTAATTTGAAACAAACATATCACTGGAAAAAAATAAACTAACCATAAGTCCATAACACAAGAATGTAAAGCAAAACCAAGAAAGCTGCTTCCAACAAAATAACCCACCAAATGAGTAGACATTATAAATACATCAACACATTGCCGGCTTTCATCTTCTTTCCCCACACCAAGTCAATTTTATAGCACAGACAATGGACTCCAGCAGTGTCCATACCACTCTACAACTCCTACAAGGAAAATTGGTGGTGTCCGTCATGAAGATGCTCGTGTTGGAGCTCCTTTTCAAGCTTCTGCATGAGGGGTTTGAATGCAGCAAAACCATTTCTTCTGCAAATCAGTAATTGACCGTGTCAAACAGTGTGCAAACCAAACTGCAACACATACTCTGCAATGGTAACTAAGACTCAAAAATATGTATATCGACACAGCTGTTGAGAGTGTTCAGCAGTGGAACAAAAGATTTTCGTTAATCTATTTAAGTTCATCAAGTGCAAAGTAAAACCAAAACCCAGTTCTAGACCCTTGGCTGCAATTTGCAAAAGCACTCTCTTTTATGCATATGTGGATATACTTTTATCGTTTCTCCCAAGGGAAAAATAAAAATGGACAGCACAGACCAGATAATTATGCCCCTTCCTTCTCTTTGGCAAGAGAAAAAAAAAAAACAAGACTTCTACTCAATTCAGACCAGATAATGTCAGTGTAGGTACGAGGAAGTCGCAATTCCGACATAGTATTATACTCACAGATACAATTGGGACAAAACAGAGCAAACACGCATACTTAGTTGCAAGATCCATTGATATCAGCAGCTTCATAACAAGTCGATTATGGGTTTAAAGAACAACTTACAGCTTGAGGCTTCACTGCATCCACTCCATGCTTAAAATTCTTATCTGCCTTTCCTGGTGACTCAGGCTTCCCACCTGTCTTTTTCTCATCCCTGGCCTTGTTAAATATCACAGTAAATCCATCAGCTGAAGCTGGATCATTGACGTCCCATTCACCAAACTTTGGCAACGGCTGACCCTTCTCCTGTAAATTACAAGGAAAGAATAGATAATACAAAGCGATTGCATAAAAATTCAGAGCTTCAACTGTTGAACTATAACTTGAACTATGCACTCCAGCTACCAAGACAAAAGTTATCGCAAATATAGTTGACTTAAATAGAATTAAGAAGAAAAATTGTAAACGGGGTATAACATATATCTATCTGTTCTCGTTCTTCTTCAGTTGATTCTGCACCCATTTAATGCATAGTGCCTTCTCGCCTTCAAATAACCAAACTATAGCCATACCATAACAAAGAGATAAAAGCTCTACGTCAGGCAAAATGCACCACAGATGAGCATGAACCTTAGGTGTGATATTCTAATTTCAACTGTCCAACCTTGAGTCACAACTCTTTCCTGGCATGACCTCTTTATGTTACATATCCCACAAGAGAAGTTTCCATACACACACAGATGATTCTTCTTTCCCATTGATACTACTTCTAAAGGAAACAATCTTCCCAGCTAATAATAATTTACTTGAAAGATAGTTCTTTGAAGAAGATGTTACATAAAGAAAAGCTTACTCCCTTTGCTTCAGTTCAGAGCAACAAAGAAAGAGGGCCAGAACCTTTTAAGAGAGAGTACAAACTGTGAAAAACAGCAGATGCATCACGTAATTAGAAGCCACAAGGTTACACATCAGGTGAGGAATATCAAGCAAGATAGTTTATAGGGAGGTAAGATTTTGGTCCTGCATGCTACATGCTGGATACAGTTAAGAAAAAAATGCAGAAACCATAAAATACTAGACAGTGGATCGTTTACATACTTGAATTCATATTCAACTTTGTCTTTCGCTTTTAGAAGACATCAAGATCAAGCTTGAGGAAGCGCATTGTTGGAATCTTTTTCATGTTTGAAGAATGGGCCGGTAGAAAACTTACTGACGAGGTGATAAATGATAAAATTTAGATCTTCAACATATAACCATAACTTGAGAAATTTCAGCTTCTTGCACTAAGAAAGTTGATAACGTGATAAATATGTTGGACATTATAAATTGCTAACTTTTTTAAGGTCAAAAAGGGTAATATGCTATATGCGTATGGTGTTGGGATACGGAAATGCCAAGAGCGATCGACCGTGACAGGACCAATATACATGTTGGTAAGAAACCTGGCCAGAAGCTTGAGACTTGGGCCCAACTATGTACACTAGCCCCCAACTAATGGTATTCTTCCAATGCGGGATAATACCATTCAATATTATCCCAACATATGGCAGTGTCCGCATAATATGCACAAGCCAGGAAAGCTTCATCATCAGAAAGCAGCATCTTCAAATACTCGTGTGTAGATGCAAGATATATGAAAGATTTTTATGCACCGTCCCACGCCTTTACAAAAGCCAAGTAGTAGACAGAAAGACGTTGTGACCAAGATCAAGGTGTCATGATGCACGCAATGGATGATATTTTAGCTTACCACATAAGCGAATACATCTCAATTTATCTAGACCGGGGGCATATTAGGAAATTTGGGGAGCTTAAAGTGGTCAAATTTAAAGATCACATATGGTTTATAAGGAGATCTCAGGAGCTTGTATTGGAGGAAGAATTGGATCCATTTAGATTGCCAAACAATAACAACAGATTCATATGATTAGCTTCCATCAAGTTTATAAGCTCCAACAGGAGTTTCTCAGGGAATCTTGGGCAAATCAGTGGGTTTGTGGGAATCAAAAAGGGGGCTTGTCTTGGGTAAGTACCAAATTTTGGGATAAAGTTTCTTGGCATGAAAATCAATTGATCATTGACCATGTTTACCTAATTGTAGTACAGACAAAAAATGGCACAACTTTTGGAAGAAAAAAGATTACCTTACGGCAATTAGCATCCCCTTCGGTTCTTTAAGTTATCTCTTCCTTTTTAGGATCCATTTAGGATCCATTTGGAAACCTGTACTATAGGTTTTAGAATTGATGTGCTTGGCGCTGACCCTGAGGAAACAGAGAAAATAAAACGTAGACGAGAGGAAAATATCTATCTAACAAGTACACAAACTTAACGAAAGACAACATAATAGCTCGAGCTCCATCACGAAACTTTCCCAGAGGTGAGCTTCTCAAAAGAACCAACAATTCCCAACCTAAATCTCGTTCATGCGGACCGTATTACCTAAAGGGGTCGCTTCATTTAAAGTTAACTAAACCATTAGAAGAAATAAAGATATGAGTATAATATAGGGGAAAAAAGAGAGTTTTTAATGGCATTTTGAATCAAATCACATAAAGTTGTTTAGAGCCTTGCCCCAACTAGGCATCAGAAAGATCAACTAGATGAATCTATGGATACAACTCCAACCACCTTTAAAGTTAAAAAAAAATAAATAAATCAACCGAAATTATAAAGTCAAACCAAAAGCTCCTAAAGTATCAAGTCAATAGCAACAAAAGATTCAGATTGCCATAGTAATCAAGCATATAAAAACAACAGAATGGGGTGTGATCAGATGAGCCAATTCGCCAAAATATCGAGCCAAAAGAGATAAACAATAATGAAATCAATCAACCCAACAAGAATAGGACCAACTGTTTGAGTTCAGATGAGAAGAACAATCGTAAATAACATCACAAACCATAAAAGAAGCCAAAAAACAAGTCATTAAGCATCACTTGAGCCGCTATAGATGTTAATAAATGGATTTTCGGAGATGGATTCGATTACGTACCGACATGAATCCACAGGGAAAAAAATATTTCTTTGCAGAAAATGATGCGACGCTGGGAAGATGAACAGAGAAAAGAGGAATGCGAGAGAGAGAGGCGGTGCCGCAGTGGTGGTGATCTGACTTTTATTGTTTTTTTTTTTTTACTGTTTTTCCTTTATTTTTGCTATTGACTTTTATTTTTTTTTTGCATCTTTGGAGGCTCTCATTTTTTACTTTCTTAATTATCCTAACTTTCAAACTTTTCGATACGGCTGTATAACTTAACTAAAACTTTTATGCCCATGGAAAATAGCTACGCTACTCCTGTATCCATGGTCTGTTCACCTCCTCCCCTATATATATTATCATTCTCATGCGTAACTTTTAAAAAAAAAACTGAAATGCGTTCATACTTATTTGTAACGGTACAACGTTCTCACATAAAAGAAAATCAAAGTGTTCAACTCTTATTATCACAATTTTCAATTATTGTTCGTACAGACATTCACCATGATCACGCTTGCAAATATACTCGCTTAGAAGGATTTTCAAATATTTTAAGATGATCTAGGATTATCTGGTATTTGCATTTATATACTCTTGTAGAATAAGCTAAAACGGGACGAAAATTTCTTAATTTTATTGGGCTTTTTGTTGTTTACTTTTGTTTTCTTAATTTTTCTCGATTCATATCTACCATAGCACGTTCTCAATAAAAAATAAACGAATTGTCCATTTCTTACGAGCATGATCATTGTCTTAGAAGCAAAATACTTTTATTAAAGAAGTGGTAAAGTGTCTTTTATTGGGTTATTCATTATTTACTTATGATTTTTTTACTATAAGAAAAGAAGTCAAAGTTTCCAATTCCTATGGTCGGATCATTGTCTTGAAACAAATAACATAGTAGTACTACAGAGTTGTAAAATCTTCTGTCATAATGTGGAGGTGCCATAACAGTTTCAACTACGCTTTCCAAACGTTAAAGTTGCCATCATCGTTGTTATATTTATAGCGACAATTTGCTGAACTTGCTTAGGGACATTTTTTATTCACAACACCAATCATTCTCTTGTAAACAGAGCTCCTTCATGAAGCTATCCATAATCATTCCGGCTCGTGAAGGCAAAACTCAAGAATGGTTCCCCTTCAGTGTAATAGCAAGCGAGACTGTTTGTCTACTCAGCCTATCCTAGGAGGCTTTATAGTCTGTCTATCTTTCCACATTTTTTGCACTAGGCTGAATCTTCTTTTTAAGTTATAAATACGAGAATGATGATATATAAAGGGGAGGGGTAGATCTTCCATAGATACTGGAGTAGAAGAGCCACTTTTCATCGGCAGACAAAAGAAAGTATTATATTACAACCATATCGAAGACAAATAAGCAGGCTTTTTTTTTATATAAAAAGGTAGAATGGCATTGTTCAGCAAAGGTCGAAAACACCATAGGGTGTTAACATATTACACATAATCATATAATCATGACATACCATGATTTTAGCAAGGATACTTCCACACAAAGTCTAAACAAAATAATACAGGCCTAGTAAGGAACCACTAAACAAGTGCTAGACGCAAAATGGAATCAAAGATCTTGTTGCGGCAAAAAGTCATGCACCCAGCCTTGATAGACTTCTATCAGAGCATGGCAAGCAAAAGCAACTAGAGATCTGGATTCCTTTAGCTGGGAGGGTGTGGCATTTTCAATACTAAACTGGTGGAAGTCAAAGCAGGCTTTTAAGACCCGCTTCATTATAAGAGTTAGCATAAAAAATTCTTTGAAAGATATGTAAGGGGTGGGAGATGGAGGGATTACTTACAAAGATGTAAATGCTAAGTTGGTGGGAGAGAGCATCAAAGTTCTCTCGTCGAAGTGGAAACCTAAAAAAGCTGAAAGAGTGTTGAAAGAGAGGCAAAGGCAATTTTGGGTGTATTGAAAAGAGAGATTTGAAGGAAGAAGGGTGTTCTGGGGTTGGGGGCATAAGGGTTGAATGGGTTTCTGTGTGATAGAAAAAAGGTTTTCGAAAAGCAAGCGAGTGCAAGTTACTGAGGACACTTCTCTAGTTTACAATTCCTTTAGGAGACCAGTCAAGGTTTTGAAAAATCACTAAATTTTGAGATTTCCAGATTAGCCAAAGAGAAATAAAAATTATATAACAAAGTCGAGATAAGCTAGAAGAATTTGAAATGGAGAGCCAGGCAAAAAGCCATTTCCTAAAAGAATCGGAATCACCATTGTTGGGGATAGACATGTTAATTGAGATCCAAACCGGAGAAACTTTTGAGTAGCCAGGAAGCGGATTCCTGATTCTTCCGCAGAAAGGCAGAGAGGGAAAAGAGGGGATAGGGTGATGCCTAAATGGTTAAAGAATTTTCTAGTAGGGAGTATGTCAAGTAATAATTGCCAGAGAAAGAACACTATTTTGGAGGGGAGATTTAAAGACCAAACGGCTTTCCAAACTTTGTCCTGGAAAGTAGGTAAATTGGAGTGTTGAAGCTCAAGACAGAAAACTTTCTTGGCGTATAAGGAATTATAGGCCGAAGAAACAGAGAAGTGAACAGAAGGGTTGAGATACCATAAGGGAAGATCAGGGGATAGAGAGAAAGGTAAATGGATTCCTGCAATTCTGTTCGCAATTTGACGGGGGAAAATATTGAGGATCAGAGAATAATTCCAGGTACCATCCAAGATAAGGTCAAAGACATTGGCAAGGTTAAGGGCACTAGAGAAGAAGAGAGAAGTAGCTTCAGGAGGATGGTCTGGGATCCAAAATTCTTTCTCCAATTTCCCAAAAAATACTTTGTGTAAGAACTTTGAAGCCTGCCAGAAGAACTTTCCAGGCCGAAGAGGAAGGACCGGAGTGGGAGGAATGGAGAGGACCAAATTTTTTACAGTATTTGGTTTGAAAATTTTTGGCTAGTAGGCAATCAGGTTGAGTAAGGATTTTCCAGCCGGATTTGGCAAGAAGAGCAAGGTTAAAAAGTTGAGCATCTTTAAAACCTAGGCCACCAAGGGATTTGTTAGCACAGAGGGAGAGCCAGTTTATAAGGTGGAAGCCTCGATTAGAGAAATCTCCAGACCAGAAGAAAGTACTGAAGATGGAGTTAAGTTTGGCACAAATGTAGACCAGGAAACGGAAACCCTGCATGTGTTAAACTAGAAGACTGTTAAGACATATGAGATAAGGGTGGCATGACCAGCTTTGTTTAAGAGAATACCTTTCGAACTAGTACAACGAGATTGGACTTTAAAAAGGAGGGATTCAAAGTAGGTCATACGATTTGTGACAATGTCAAGAGAGGTACCCAGGTAAGTGCCAAAAGTTGATTCTTGTTTGATGTTAAAACACCGAGAGGCAAAAAATTGGAGATCTACAGAAGAGTTAGGGCTACAAAAGAGCGAGGATTTAGAGTGATTTATAGCTTGGCCAGAAATGCTGCAGTAGAGGTCTAGAAGTAGTTTAGTCATTTCATAGTTTAAAGGGGTTAAATGAAAAAATAAAATAGTATCATCAGCGAACATAAGATGGAAAATTAACGGTGCAGAATTGCAAGATCTTATGTCATGTAAACCTTGTAGAGACTCTACTTTGGAGAGAGCGGCCGAGAGGACTTCCGAGCAAAGGACAAAAAGGTAGGGAGAAAGGGGATCACCTTGTCTGATTCTATGTAGGGGTCGAATTCTTCTGGAATGACAGTCGTTAACAATTACTGCATAGGAGACAATAGTCACACGTTACATGATGAGCTTAATCCAGAAAGAGGGGAAATTGAGTTTGTGAAGGACCACCTGAATGAAGTCCCAATGAAGGCTGTCAAAAGCCTTGCTCATATCAATTTTAAGAGCAGCAAGACATGTTCAGCCTGATTTCTTGGTACGGTTCATGTTGGTAAGCTCCTGGGTGATCAGAATGTTGTCTATAATGGCTCGTTTTTTACGAAGGCATTTTAAAAGGGCAAGATAAGAGAAGGATTGGTTTTAAACGGTTAGCGAGGACTTTAGATGCAATTTTGTAAATAGTGTTACACAGGCTAATGAGTTAGAAGTCAGAAGGGTGTTTATGGTCTTTGCATTTAGGGATTAAGGTAATGTAGAATAAGTTTGTTCAGTGAGAAAGTGTCCAGATCAGAAGAAGGAAAGCACACCAGAGGTAATGTCGTGGCTTAGGAAGCTCCAAATTTTTTGATAGACAATAGGAGGAATTCTGTCAGGACCTGGGGCTTTAAGGGGGGCAAGGTCGAAGAGAGCATCTTTGACTTCACTTCCTGAGAAAGGGAAGTCAAGGAAGAGTGTGTGATCGTCAGAGATTAAAGTGTCAAGGGAATTTAAGATAGAAAAGTCTCTGGTAACCAGGGGTTGGGTTATGTTATAATTGAAGATGGAGGTGAAGTATATCTCAAACGAATTCATGATTTCTCTATCAGAAGTGCACAAGAAATTGTGGTTGTTGAACATGTCAGTGATACGATTGTGAGCGCGGTGAATCCTGGTGGTGGTATGAAACAGTTTGGTGTTGCAATCTCCTTCTTTGATCCATCTTGGTTTCATTTTCTAAGCCCAGAAGAGTTCTTCACAGTCAAGGAGCCAATCAAGATGATGATGAAGTTGGTTGTAGAGAACTTGAGCATTCGGGCAAAGAAGATTGGACTGTGCTACCCGAAGCTTTTTCTGGGTTTCCTCGATTCTGGCTGGAATGTGACCAAGATTTGAAGTACTCCAGGAAATCATAGAAAACATTAGAGATTTTCCTTTGTGAACAAGCTAAAAAAGGGGAGCGCCTAAGACTAGATAATTCCAACACGAATTAATATGGTTAAACTTGACGTAAGAGCCAAAAAGCTTGAAAATTCTGGGGGATTCGAGCTAGGGACCACGGCTGCAAAAGGTCTAGAAGGATAGGGGCATGATCTGAAACTTGGATGCCAAGATTATGGATAGTAGCTTGAGAAAAAAGATTGAACCAGTCAGCGTTTGCTATACCTTTATCAAAATTTTCAAAGGTACAAGCTTTTCCTGACCTGACCAAGTAAAGGTTGGGCCTATACAAGATATGTCCATCAAACCTAGTTGGAAAATGAAGTCAAGAACGGCGGGTCTTCCAGGAATGACAGTAGTGTGGGCCCCAGTCTTTTTAGAGGAGTCCTTAACTTGATTGAAGTCACCGAATATTAGAAGAAGGCCAGGGTTGAGCTTTAAAATGGAGGAGATATGAGACCAAGTGTCCTAGCAAGCATCGAGGTGTGGGTGACCATAAATAAAAGCTCTGCACCAAGCAAGACCAGAGGGACGTGAGATCTTGAGCAACAAAAGGTGATTATCAGATTGAACTACAGAAATAGACTAGTTAGCACGTCAGCCAATCCAGAGACCACCGCTAGAGCCATTTCTCAAATCAAAGAAGATTAGCGGTTCAGCACTAGAGGAGGCAGAGAAACCAAAGCGGGAGAAAAGGTAATTTACATCAGAGATAGCAAGTAAAGTTTCTTGAAAAAAAATTAAGTCCGGGTAAAAATTTTTGCAGCGCGAACCTTGCGGCGATGGCCTAAGCCCTTTGGGTTCCAGTTGAGAAGCTTCATTTGGGGTGAAGGGGTTATAGGGGGACAACACCCAAAGCCCGAGAGCGAACAAAAAAAGGAGAAGGGGATGGGGAAATACTATAAAAGGTGGCACATTTTTAGTAGGAGGAAGGGGCAATTTTTTTATTTTTTTTATGTTTATGGAAATTAGAAATATAATAAGGGGAAGGGGAAAAGCAAAAAAAAAGAAAAGGCAAGTAATAAAAAGCAAGATAAGGGAAAAGAGGAATGAAAACCTGTAAAAGCGCCCGAGATTTCGAAGTGGAAGTCGGATGGAACCGTGATAAAAGTGCTAGTCTTTGAGAATTTAAAAATTTTCCTTCACGAAGAACAGGGACAGTCTAAGTCTCCAAGGGAAGGATATTTTCTCTTTTTGAGAATCGGCGTCATAGAGATAGTTTCCTCACTGTCATATGAATGAGAAAAGTGGTTGTGCGGAGAGGATAACACGTACATGATAAGGGAATGAGACAATATCCCAGAATAGTCAGACTCATCATCCTCGAAGTCAGGAGCTTCACAAGAAAAGATTGGAGACAGAGACTTGCGGAGGAAAGAGAAATCAGAGATTGGGGGTGAATCTTAAAATGGTTATACGCCAAAAGAAATGGGTCAAGGTGAAAAAGATGATTTAGGTAGGAAGAGGTTTTAAGGTTATGAACTACAGAATTAGAGTTATGGTTGGTAGGAGTTAAGGTAGGCGGGGGCAGCAAATTGTCCATATAAAGGCAAGAAGCTTGGTCATGAAGGTATCTTTCAAAAATGAAGTTGGTATTCATGATGGAGGAAAGAGGAGCCGTGATGGAGGGAAGAAAGTGATAGAGTAAAAAGGGGTAGGGGAAATGGGTATAACAAAGAGGAAAATTAATGTGCACGTGTGGGGTACGGGGATTGGGAGCAGGAGGTGACATTAGCGGGAAAAAAGAGCTAAAAGGAGATAAAGATAAAGAGTAATCATGGCCATAAAGTAAGGTATCCTCACGTGGGATAGGGGAATGGGCTAGCATTAAAAGAGTGAAGTAAAGTCTAAAACTAAGAAGTTGTGTACCTGGTGGGTTTGCCATAGGAGATTTGGTGAGGATTAAAGCTTGAGAAGACTTCTTTTTGTCATTAAATAGAGTCGGCTTGTTAGAGAGTGTGCTGAGGTAGGGGACAACTAGAGCTATAGGATTAACTATTTCATGAGGTAGGGGAGAGCCACATGCTGTTCCTTTTGTCTTGAAGCTGTGAGTAGAAGGCCTAAGAAAAGAATCTTTCTATTTACCTTTTTTGGTGAACATAGACTTCTTAAAGCTCAGGAGATTGGAAAGAATCTGATGCATCCTCCGTATTTTCAGCTTCGAAATTTCACATGAGTCAATAGGTACAACCGTGAGGACATCAGGCTTGTTTTGCCGCTGAAAAAAACAAGCTTTGTTGCACACATGTTCACTAAAACTTGGCTTAAGAACCAAGTTACCTCCATGCAGAGACACATTTTGGAAGAGGATCAACAAAATTCAAGATAGCGAATTTCCTTTTCTTGTGACGACGTTTATGTTTAGTTTTAAGCTTTGTAGTAGCTTCGTCATCAAAGAAAGATCTTTGGGGGACACAGACAGAGGCATTGTCACTGTATTTGGATTGTGGATGGTGTCATTTTGTTTGAGTGAAAAGAGCTAGCCAGGGATACTGAAGGTGGTGAGGGAGATTTTTCTTGATGAAATGTGGAAAAAAGGAGAGTAATAAATCTCAAAATGTGAGCAACGATTGTGATGAATATTGGCTAGACCTCTAATATCTCCATTGTATAGAGGAATGCCATCTTCAATAAAGTGGTTAAACAACTTGGAACAATATAAATCTGATGTTCTTTGACGGAGGTGCTTAACAACCAGCTTTGGATCGTGACAGCAATGATGGAAGCAATGACCCACTATACCGCAATAGTAGCATACATGAAATATCTTCTCATATTGAAATTTAATCCAAATAATCTTACCTGATGTGAGCTTGAGGTAAATGCCAGGGATGAGGGGGAGACCCAGATCTATGCGGATGAGCATTCAGAAGGTGTCTGATTTATGCTCGATACTTTTAAGCCATGGTAAACATAGTGGTTGTCCTAAAGCTTTAGCGAGTGTCTCAGCCAAAAGAGGGCTCTTGTAGCCACTTGGTATTGGCCTCGTGCAAACCCATAGGTCAGCGTATAGGATGGTTACTTCACTAAAGATCATTCCAGGGTTCCAAGGTTTAAAGACCAAAACGGTACCCATGATGTTCCATGGACTATTACAATACATAAGGCGTGCAGCTTCAGGAGAAACAAAGTGAAAAAGGATTATTTCTTTGAGAATCATTACCTGGGTTTGGCCTCCGCAAAGCTAATGGTTGTTGATGAAGGATTGGAGTTCAGCTTCAGTAAAAGTCTTCTCATCAAAAATCTTACTTACTAGAAAGCATGAGAGGATAGTTCTAGTTTCAGTCATGTTATTGAGTGGGGTTTGAGGATGGGGCCTTGACGGAATGGAAGCTAAAAGCAAGGTAGATGTAAGTTTATTTGGTTGGTGCTGGGGGTTCAGCAGGTGTGTAATTTAGGAATGCATAAGAAGGTTGGTGAAGGAGAAAAGAGAGAGATAAGGGAGCTTCTCGGACGAAGAAGAGATTGTTAAGCCAGTTGGCTGAATCTTCTTTAATAGATACTTCTATTATCATTGCAATTCTCCTATTTAAATAGAAAGTAAAATAATAAAAATAATCTCTATATGACCCACTTAAGTACTTTTTTCAATTTCATTATAGTTTTCAATAGAGCTACAACTTGGGCAGGATGGACGGGTCCAAGGGCCAGATCATGCCCAACCCACTCTAAAAAAATTTGTGCCCGTGTCCAGCCCAGCCCATCTATGGACCAGATAATATCTGTCCATGCCCAGCCCATTAAAGTTTTGATGGGCACAAGCTGGACATGGGCTACCCATGGGTTGTCCATGATTTCATATTAATTTTTGTTTACTTAATTTTAAAGCATATGAATTATCATCCAAGTCTACTAATTAGTCCTGTGTTTTTGTTTACTAAATTTTAACTAATTAATCATGATAATGAATAAAAGTATACTGAAGTTTCAAAATGGATTTAACTATAAGCATGAAAACAAAGTTTAGGACAGAATAAAAGAAAAAGATAAGAGTCTCAAAACAATCTTATAAAGTTTAGTCCTATAATAATGAATAAGGGAGAAGAGAAGAAGTCTTCAAAGGTCTCTAAACACATATAATTAGAGGATTTTAAGCACGTACTAAAGCGAAAAACACGTATCTTGTACACGTAAAGTTTATATATGTGATTCATATTTTATACAAAAGGTCGACAACTAGATTTTCCACGAGCTGAGCGGGCTTTGAGAAACCATTGCTCATGTTCAGCCCATATTTTTTATGGACTCAAAATTATGTGCCCGTATCCACCACAGTTGCTATAATATTAAGCCTACACTCATATTTTTACGGGCCGGCACGGATTGCCCACGGGTTATCAAGCTCAAGTTACACCCCTAATTTTCAAATGAACTTTTAAAATATATTTAGTGCAAATATTGACTTTACTCTTTATTTATTTATCTACTCTAGCTTTACAAGCGATGCATATATTAGATCTACAGTTGTTTATTTGAGTGCAAAGTAATACTTGCTTGTACCAAACGATGTGCGTGGATTTTGCAAAAGGTCAAAAGGAAAAACCTAATATACAAATTATAAGATAAAGTCACAAATGATAGTTCCTTCGTGAGCAAGCGCGTCAATCCGCCGGTAATAAATGAGCCAAGCTTAACCATAAGATTTAACTTTATTCAATTCTTAAGCCGGGCTAACTTAGTTTGAGTATCGTTCAATAAACAAGTCATCCATGAGCATACTCTTTCAGGTTTATTTTGCATTTGCGTAGACGATAAAATAATTATGGTATACTCAATATACAAACTATTGCGAGGTTTATTAAAACTTTCACTCAACATAGAATTGTTATGGGATGTGGAGTGATTTTGGAGAAATAAGCATCTTAAGTCAGTCAAACTCAACCACGAACAGTAGCTCAAATCATCTCATTTGAATTGACGATGCGAGCCAAGCCGATCATGAGATCTTATTAGTCTTAGCAAACAAAAGATTGATAAAGCACATCAAGCTCGTCACGAGCCAAGTATAGTTAAATGACTTGAACTCTCATCTCTCCGTCTTATATTCCCTCCTTTCCACATAATTCAATAATTTTTTTTACATGCAGTAAGGATTTAAGTGATATATTATGTGTTTTTTATTCTACCTTTTAGAGAGAGGTCTAAAAGAAAATAGGTCAGGAGAGAGAAAATGAGTTAGTGAAGTATTAGATGTAGAAAGAGAAATGAATAAAAAAATGTAAGAAAGTGGGTAAGAAGAGAGAAAATGAGTTGATGGAGATTTAAATATGGGCTAATTACACCTATGTCCCTGAGGTTAGGGGTAATTACCGTCAAGGACACAAAGTTTCAAAATGTAACATTCCGTGACTAAAAGTGTTTCAAATGTATCACCCATGTTCATCCATCAGGGTTCCTTCCAAAAAGTGTACTTTTTTAATGATGTCATCAATACGTATTTTTAAAATAACGATACTATCCCTTGTACTTTATATACATAATATTTTAAAAATTCAATCTACCAATTAGGGTTTCAAAACCCTAATTTGCAAACCCTAATTTTCAAAACCAATTAGGGCTTCAATTCAATTCAACATGCACTGGGGACGGAGGAGGAAGGTCGAGGTGCAGCGCTGGGGATGGGGGAGGAAGATGGGTTACAGTGCAGACGGGGAATGGGGAGGCAGGCGAGGTGAGGCGCCGGGGAAGGGGAGGAAGACGGGGTTGGCAGGTGACTAGGAAGGGGGAGGTAGTCGGGGTGGGCGGTGACGGGGAAGGGGGAGGCAGGCGGGGTGCGGCGCCGGGGAAGGGGGAGGCAGGCAGGGTGCGGTGCTGGGGAAGGGGAGGAAGACGGGGTTGGCAGGTGACAGGAAGGGGGAGGTAGTCGGGGTGGGCGTTGACGGGGAAAGGGGAGGCAGGCGGGTACTGCGCCGGGGAAGGGGAGGAAGACGGGGTTGGCGGGTGACGGGGAAGGGGGAGGGGGTTGGCGGGTGGTCCCAGGGGCAAATTAGGATTTCAACTTTTATTTAAGGGCAACTTGGTCTTTTTGTCAGAACCGTTAAGTATTTTTGTATTCTGTTTGTCAACGGACATAAGTGTTACATTTTGAAACTTTGTGCCCTCGCATGTAATTACCTCCAAACCTCAGAGACATATGTGTAATTAGCCCTTTAAAAATTGAGAGAGAAAAAGAATAAAAAAATGTAAAAAGGAAAAATATGTAAAAGCACCTAGAGAATCTTTCTTAATTTAAAAATGAGTGATTTTTGTGGGACAACCAAAAAAAAAATTGATCGAATGTGGGATGGTGGGAGTACATCTTTTATAAGATGAGTTATTCAGAAAATAACCCAATTGATTTCTCCTTTAGTTGCCCTTAAAAGTGAGTTCATTTTTGTTTCATCGTTTCTTAAAGTAATTCAATTTTTGTTAGAAATGAGTAATTGAGGCATTTTTGAATTTCACTAAACGATTTCGCACTTTGATTTGATTAGAAAACAAAGATATACGTCGCTAAAATTTACATAGCAAATATCCTCAAAACTCACAATCAATTGTAGGAAGCCCCCAACACTCGCTCTCGCTTATCATCATCATTACAAATTTGTCACTCAAATAATAAGCGAGACTTTCTCCATAAACGAACAACTCAATTTGTATACAATCTATACTACCTATAAAAGTATGAATCTTGTAAATTAATTTATTCCATTTTGTCCTTCGTTAATGACTCTAATAACAATCCTACCCTTTCATAAATACTATTATAAATTACTAATTTTGTAATCATTTCCGATTTTGTCATCCGTTAATTATCCCAATGACAACCCTACCCTTCCCTGATTATTTTTTTGCAATGCGTTTAATGAACATTAGGTCATAAATTTAATCTAAACCTACATTTACACATTGAGAAACAAAATGTGTGGTTGCAATATATATATATATATATATATATATATATATATATATATATGGGGACCGATCCACATCTACCGGTGGAGAAATAACAATTTCTCCACCGAACCGCAGGTAAGAGCAGCGGTTGGGCCACGTGGCGCAAAAGGGACGAAAAGGGACAAAAAAGGACGAAAATACTATGAGAAATTCACGAAAATATCACGAGAAAATGAAAAACTCGTGAGAAAATGGTGGCATTAATGCCCAACCGCAACTCCTACATGCGGTTGGCATTATTGCCTTCCGTGACCCCCACCCCCTTGCCCCCCACCCCGTGGCCCCCACCCTATGTCCTTTTCCCCCACCCGTGAACCCCCCTTCCCCCACCCGTGAACCCCCTCTTCCCCCACGTGTCATTACCACCCTACCCCCCACCCCCACGTGTCATTCCCCCCTCCCCCTCCCTGCTGTTCACTCACGGTTCTTCTCTTCCTCTCTCACTTTTCTCTCTATAAAATCCCTCCTCCCCGAATCATTTCTTCCACTCTCCTCATTCTCCCTATCTCACCTACATACAAACAAAAAAAATTTACGCTAGAAGATCGGTTGATTTTTCTTGAAATATATCAAGTTAAAACAAGTAAGTATTTTTCAATTTGTTCTTACCAATTGATTGTTTAAATTGTGTTACGCTTAAATTGTTCTTACAATAGTCTAAAATTCGTGTTTAGGGCGTCAAAATTACGTTTTGACAAATCGGGGTATTACATTCGAAAATTTCCAAAATAGCGATTTTTTAGGGCGTCAAAAATAGAATTTTTCACGAATTTATAAAAAATAGCTAGAGCTAGATTTTGCCAAAGTACAAAACAGAGACCCTAGTTATTTTCAAAAGATCTGTATCAGGTA
Organism: Escallonia herrerae; assembly: GCA_033070095.1. Classification (NCBI taxonomy): domain Eukaryota; kingdom Viridiplantae; phylum Streptophyta; class Magnoliopsida; order Escalloniales; family Escalloniaceae; genus Escallonia; species Escallonia herrerae. Next base: position 330,956 of record JAVXUP010000754.1, read on the forward strand.
AAAATTTCAGATTTTTCCAAAGACTGGAAAGGGGTTAACTGATACGCGCAACCTTGTAACTTTGCAGTGTAATTTAAAATATCAAGCCAGCGCGATTTCGCGCGAAACTTTTATGAGAACCCTAGGGTGTTGGGAAGTTCCATTCCCCAGGAATTCGGGCCATTCCGAAGCCGTTAGCTAATTTTTTGGCCGAACGGGCTTTTAAGCGCTCGATCCGGACACCGGTTCGGGATTTTTAGGCGAAAAATCCGTAAAATACTTTTTAGATCAAGAATGAACTCAGGAAGCTTAAAATAGCATTTTAAAGCACTTTTGATATTTTCTGAAGCCAGGGGGTATTTTGGTAATTTGCCACCCCGAGAGGGGTATTTTGGTAATTTTCCCAAAAAAGTTTTCCAACGGACTTTTAAGTCCAGAAATGTAAGTAAAACGCCTGAAATGTTGTTTTGCAGCTGATTGCGGGGCGTAATTGTCGCTAAAGGTGAAAACTTAATTAGACAGTTTTTTCACGAATTTATAAAAAATAGCTAGAGCTAGATTTTGCCAAAGTACAAAACAGAGACCCTAGTTATTTTCAAAAGATCTGTATCAGGTAAAAATTTCAGATTTTTTCAAAGACTAGAAAGGGGTTAACTGATACGCGCAACCTTGTAACTTTGCAGTGTAATTTAAAATATCAAGACAGCGCGATTTCGCGCGAAACTTTTATGAGAACCCTAGGGTGTTGGGAAGTTCCATTCCCCAGGAATTCGGGCCATTCCGAAGCCGTTAGCTAATTTTTTGGCCGAACGGGCTTTTAAGCGCTCGATCCGGACACCGGTTCGGGATTTTTAGGCGAAAAATCCGTAAAATACTTTTTAGATCAAGAATGAACTCAGGAAGCTTAAAATAGCATTTTAAAGCACTTTTGATATTTTCTGAAGCCAGGGGGCATTTTGGTAATTTGCCACCCCGCGAGGGGTGTTTTGGTAATTTTCCCGAAAAAAAGTTTTTCGGTCCAGAAATGTAAGTAAAACACCTGAAAGGTTGTTTTGAAGCTGGTTTGATGGGCGTTAGGGTGACAATGAACCCCCGGGGGCTATTTTGCTAATTTTACATTACACAAATTTGTGCTTAAAATAACTTTTAGTTCAGGAAAGGGTGTGAGACACCTGAAAAGTTATTTTAAAGAGTGAATTCAGGAAGCTTAAAATCCCGTTTCAAAGCACTTTTCAGATTTTTTTTGTCAGGGGGCATTTTGGTAATTCGCATCCCCGATAGGGGTATTTTCGTAATTTTGCAGCGTTAAGTTTTTCAAAGGATTTCTTAGTCCAGAAATGTAAGCAAAGCACCTGAAAGGTTGTTTTGAAGCTGATTTGGGGCGTTAGGGTGATAATGAACCCCCGGGGGCATTTCGGTAATTTGCCGCTCATCGGGGGCTATTTTGCTAATTTTACATTATACCAAATTTCCCGAAAGACGGTGGTTTAAATAAATTTTATTCTTCTTTTATTTAAATCTATGACTTGTTGAGAATGATATAATTTTTATTTTTTAGATTCCAGTATAAATATGGATGCAACTGGAGGAAATAATTTTTGTGAAGGTTCTGATCCACCTTACGTTGGTCAAGTTTTTCAAACACTGGACGAAGTTGAAGCATACTATAGAGCATATTCGAAAACGATAGGTTTCGGTATTAGAACTAAGACGACTAGAAAACGGGCGAATACAGATCAAATTTGTGCAAGACTATTTGAGTGTCATAGAGGAGCACCGCATGTACCCGGTCGTTCGGATCAGTGACGAAGGGACAACAAGACAAAGAAAACGGGACACATTTCCGGGTACCGGCTGCAAGGCCCATGTGTATGCAGTACACCGAAAAAATGAAAACCATTGGGTTGTGACAGGAGTGGAGTTGAGCCATAATCATCAGTTGATGACCCCTAGTAAGATTGGTCAAATTCATCAACACCGAGAAATAAGCGCGGCACACAGACAACTGATTTTTACAATGGCCGAGGCTAAAATTCCACCTTCTAAGATGATGGGGGTTTTCTCAAGCCAGGCTGGGGGGATTGACAAGTTGAGTTTCAACGAAGTAGACCTTCGAAATGAACTTCGTGCTCAGAGGAGAGAGTCTTTCGGTAAGAGTGATTCTCAAACTACACTTGATCTCTTCAGGTGCCTTCAGAGTGAGAATTCTGGATTTTTCTACAGTCTCCAACTGGATGATGAGAACCGCATTAGTACTATATTTTGGGCGGACCCCCGTTCTAGAGCTGCTTACCAAAATTTTGGGGATGTTGTGACGTTTGACACCACATACCGCACCAATAAGTACTCTATGCCTTTTGCTCCGTTCACCGGGGTGAACCACCACTATCAGTCAATCTCGTTTGGCTTTGCCCTGCTTAGGGATGAGACGGAGGAGTCATTTACGTGGTTATTTGAAACGTGGCTTCAAGCAATGTATCATATTCCTCCAAAGACCATCATCACCGACCAAGATCTGGCAATGAAAAATGCAATCGCTAAGGTCCTTCCAGATACTCACCATGGCCTGTGCACATGGCACATAAGCAACAAATATCCCGAACGGCTTCACAATGTATATGCAAACCATCCGTCATTCAAGACTGACTTTAATACATGTGTGAAGAAATCGTTGACGGTAGACGTGTTCGAGGAGAGGTGGGCCACGTTAATGGATACTTACTATTTGCACAATCATGAATGGTTACAATCGTTGTATGAGATCAAGACACAGTGGGTCGGTGCCTACACCAAGAAGTTTTTTGCAGCCGGAATGACTACGACCTCGAGAAGCGAAGCTATGAATTCATTCTTTGATGGGTACGTAGGCCAGTCTTCAAGTATAGCGGAGTTCGTACTAGAGATGCAGAAAGCCGTTGACAGGCAATTGTACCGTGAGAGAGAAGCCGACGCGGCTACAGTTTGCAAAGAAAGAGCTATACTAGTTTATTCACCTTTAGAGGCTCATGCGGCTCAAGTCTATACCAAGGAAATGTTTCGACAGTTTCAAGAGGAACTACTAAAGTCGAATCAATATGGCATGACAAAGTTGCACGAGTATTCCACCAGAGATATCAAGGTTTATGCTTTGACAAATGTGACGAATTTCGCCAATCCGTGCTCTTCGTCGGCTCCGAGGACCAGACGACATTTTACCGTAGCAGTTTGTAAGGACACCGGGTTGGTTAATTGCAACTGTCAACTGTTTGAGCATAAAGGTATACTTTGTCGACACGCGTTGAGGGTTTTGAGCGCCAAGAATGCTAGTGAAATCCCTCCACAGTATATCTTGGAACGGTGGACGAAGGAAGCCAATAGAGTCCACGGTCACATTCCTTACGTGCCCAATGTTTCAGTTGATTTCGAGCAATCTGAGTCGCTGCGATATAATCACCTTTGTAACATCATGCACGGTTTATCAATGGATGCAGCGTCGACATTTGATGGGTACAGGTATCAAGTTGAAGCAGCCGCACGGGATAAGGCTAAGCATGCACAGTTTAGGATGGCATTACCAGAAACTGTGGACACTCCGACTACTCGGACGACTCCAGCCGGTAGATTCAATCGAGCCAAACAGCCAGTCATTGACGGCACTGACCTACAAGGTGAGGAGGACGACATTTTTGATCCAATTATTTCTCAAACAAAAGGGCGAAAACGAGCAATACGCATGAAGAATCCGATTGAAGAAGCAACGGGTCAAAAAAAATTACGAAAGTGTGCGTTGTGTAATAAGATGACTGATCATGACAAGAGAAACCATTATAAAGTGTTAGGTATCGAACCTGGCAGTATGGTCGAGGAGGACGATGATGAGGAAGAGTGTTAGGGTTAATGTTTCAGTTGTATAAATTGAACTTTTATAATGTTTAAATTTGTGATTTGGTTTGTGGAATCTTTAATTTGTGATTTGGTTTGTGGATTATTGATATTTTTGGTAACTCCGTTTTCGGGCACACTTTAGGCCCCAATTGATAGCTTCCGAAAAAAGTTGTAATTTTTTTTGTCACTTTTTTTTCGCTCATTGCACCTCAGGCACGCTAGTTAGCCCATTTGTAAGAATTTCGGCGAAAAACGAGACACATTATTTTTTGGGTTTTCCTAGGAAGGGCCTATTCGGGCACACTTTAGGCCCAATTGATAGCTTCCGAAAAAAGTTACAATTTTTTTTGTCACTTTTTTTTCGCTCATTGCACCTCAGGCACGCTAGTTAGCCCATTTGTAAGAATTTCGGCGAAAAACGAGACACATTAATTTTTGGGTTTTCCTAGGAAGGGCCTATTCGGGCACACTTTAGGCCCAATTGATAGCTTCCGAAAAAAGTTGTAATTTTTTTTGTCACTTTTTTTCGCTCATTGCACCTCAGGCACGCTAGTTAGCCCATTTGTAAGAATTTCGGCGAAAAACGAGACACATTAATTTTTGGGTTTTCCTAGGAAGGGCCTATTCGGGCACACTTTAGGCCCCAATTGATAGCTTCCGAAAAAAGTTGTAATTTTTTTTGTCACTTTTTTTCGCTCATTGCACTTCAGGCACGCTAGTTAGCCCATTTGTAAGACTTTCGGCGAAAAACGAGACACATTAATTTTTGAGTTTTCCTAGGAAGGGCCTATTCGGGCACACTTTAGGCCCCAATTGATAGCTTCCGAAAAAGTTGTAATTTTTTTTGTCACTTTTTTTGCTCATTGCACTTCAGGCACGCTAGTTAGCCCATTTGTAAGACTTTCGGCGAAAAACGAGACACATTAATTTTTGAGTTTTCCTAGGAAGGGCCTATTCGGGCACACTTTAGGCCCCAATTGATAGCTTCCGAAAAAAGTTGTAATGAAGGCGAAAAATTATGTACATTTCTTTTTGGTACAGTTTTTTGTAACATCACAGCAGCTAGCCACGCACGTCAGGATAATGGTAATGAAGGCGTCTAGCTTCATTCTTTTTCAGCTCCCAGGCTATCCTATACCTAAACGTCAAGGCATCCTTCCTAGTCCACGAGGAGTGTTTGAGCACTTCCGAGCGAGCAATGTAGTCCATGTACTTGAGGACGTAAATCCCGCAATCGTGACCGTTATATTGCTTTGGTCGGTCCTTTATCATCACGACCGTCCAAGGGTCACCCTGTGGCCGTCCGCATGCTAGCGAGAGGACAGTAGTCTGCATCCAACAATAAAAACGAGAATCAAGCCTATGAAACAAGAACAATATACTATGAGCCAAGGTCAAAAAATAAAAACTAACCACTAAAGTGATGTACTCGTTGTACATCTGTGCCAGCAGCTGTCCAGGCTCGTCCTCCCTTAGGCTATCGTATATGTGAACCGTTCTGAACGCTGGATGGAGAACTAATAGGAACCAGTGGTTTGCATGATGACAGGGTATCATGATAAGGTTCGCATCAGCAGCGGGACATTGATAGTCTGCGTTCATCATGCCTAACACGTTTCGACCTGGTTTCCACTTACTCCTGCCGCCCCCTCGCCTCCATTCTGTGAATTCTCTCACCGTTAATTCCACAAAATGAGTGGGATACATGTTAAGCTTCAAATATTCAGAACGGTTAAAATGTTGCTCTCTAATCCGGAGCAGTTCTATGTAAGCGTTCATGACAAAATTTGAAAGATCTGTCTCCGGCGCCAACGTTCTGATATCCTCATGACCTAGGAATGTCGCAAGGGGAAAGTCTGCTGAATTGACAGGCTCATGCCCGAAGTAGTGCCGGTCGATCCAAGCCATCTTGTCCGGCCTCAATGGCTTCGTCGCTTGTCCTTTGTCCGACCGAAAGCTTGGGCGCGAGGCCTGGATTCCTACTTGGGGAACCTGACTCTGGCACTGAGAGTCGTATGCGTCAGGAGGCAAGCGACTATACGGCTCCCAGAATTCATAGCTATGCGATGAAGGCGCGTCAGGAGGCAAGCGACTAGACGGCTCCCACACCTGACTCTGGGGCTGATAGTCGTACGCGTCAGGAGGAGGGCGACCAGACGGCTCCCACACCTGACTCTGGGGCTGATAGTCGTACGCGTCAGGACGAGGGCGACTAGACGGCTCCCCTTGGTAACCCCGGTACGCAAGACTAAAGTTTTGAACTTCAGTCTTGTACTTCTCAATGGACCTCTTGAGATTGTCAGGAGCCTGCGCGACAAACCAGTCAAACGACTCCAGCTGCTTGAACACCTCAATGCCCTGGTCAACCTAAAAAACATGCATAGAAAATATGGCTAATCATATTTGACAAATGGTCGATAAGGTGCGCAAATAAATTATCAAACAACACTAGCATGACTTACAATGGCCAATGCCCAGAACTGGTCATAGACCTCACGTGGCGCATACGATGTCTTCTTCACCTGGGAAGGGCGATTCACCCTCGTGCGCGTCACCCTGAGAAACCACTGTAAGTATTCCTCAGTACTAATGCCGTCGTGCTTCAGCGATACAAGGCTATCATACGTTTCCTGCCAGGTATTCCACTGGTGCACCTCGTCACCCAACAAAATCAAGGCATCAGCCACCTCGAAGTTCGGCCCTCGACCACCCCTGTATGGCCGCATGTCTACAGCGGGTTTTGGTATCCCTTGTGGACAGCCAGCTTGCTTCATAGCTCGATCGGGCATCTGAAACTCACATTCTTCGAAGTGAATGAGCGGCACCCGAACCAAACCTGCCAGCACGTACGACACCGGAAGTTGCCAACACCACTCATCCAACAGATGCATCACCTTGCCATATGGCTGCCACGTCACCTGGGATGCATCTAGTATCTCTAGTTCCCCCCGATAGAACTTTAGATGGTGGTGAGGGTCTACCCGTCTCCTCCTCCGGTTGGTCGTAGGCCCCCAGGCCCACACCCTAGGCCACGTCTCATCGGAATCTACCAACGGTTGTGGACGACCCATGGGTAGCCTCTCGTAAGACCAAACCTGTGAATGCAAACATTATATGGAATTAGTAATTAATCCCGAATATATTGACTAAGGATCCTACCAAGAAAATAAATGCTCATACCTGTAATAGAGTCAGGCAGGCGGCAATGGACTTGGCACCGTTTCTCGTAGCCTTATGCAGTGCTCGATATAGGTGCGCAAGGACAGCTGAACCCCACGAATAGGAGTATACCTCCTCAAGATCCTCCAAGAACACCATATACTTCGGATGCACCGTGTTTTTCGAATGCGTCGGAAGTAATATAGCTCCAATAATATACAGAAGGAATGCCTTCGTATACGTCACGAAATCTTGAGGAGTGTATTCATCCGGTAGCACGCCGTACTGCTCTCTCAGCCATTTAAGCTTGACGCCGTTTGTTGTAAGCGCTGCCCTTGGAATTCCCGGAAAATACTGCATAGCCATATTCGCTATGGATGCAGACGGCACGTTCAGAGTAACGGGTCTGCCGTGACATGGGATTCCAAGTATAAATCCGACGTCCTCTAACGTAACAGTCATTTCACCAAACCGGAAGTGAAATGAGTTCGTCTCGCTCCTCCATCGTTCAACTAGAGCGGATATAAGGCAATCGTCGTGTCGAGACCATTTCCCGCAATCGGTGAACAGGGTTAAATTTTGACGGTGTAATAGCTGTATTTGTTCCTTGTTTAGTACCCACTCTTCAAGGTGCCTTGTGCTTTGAATTGTTTCCAAAACACCCCTATCGACACCGTCAAATACGTGCCTCGCGACGTGGTCATCGTCATCGTATAGGATTGATGTATCATGAGGTCCAGAGCTGAAATTCATACCTTTAAGAACAAAATATAATTATAAACCAACTTAGCGTCCATAATATCCATAATATTTACATTCCAAAACTATAACTGGATCTTTAACCTAGCTTACCAACACATTAGCAATAGTCATTATTTCAATGTATTAAAACAAATCCTCACTTCCCACCACTCCGAACGCTTAATTACGCTAGTTCCCACTGAATTTAGCGCCAACGTGGTTATATAGCAATATACCCCCCGATGGCCCCTACACCCCCAACACCTCAAAACCGCTTTAAAGTCAAGTTTTTAAATGTATTACGTCAATTATATACCAAAAAGTCCGTCGAAAAACTTAACACTGTAAAATTACCGAAATACCCCTCTCGGGGCGGCGAATTACCGAAATGCCCCCTGGCATCGAAAAATATCAAAAGTGCTTCGAAATGCTACTTGAGGCTCCCTGAATTCATTCTTAACATAAAAAGTATTTTACGGAGGTTTCGCCCAAAAATCCCGAACCGGTGTCCGGATCAAGCGCTTAAAGGGCCGTTCGGCCAAAAAAATAGGTAACGGCTTCGGAATGGCCCGAATTCCTGGGGAATGGAACTTCCCAACATCCTAGGGTTCTCATAAAATTTTCGCGCGAAATCGCGCTAGCTTGATATTTTAAAATACACTGCAGAGTTACAAGGTTCCCCGTATCAGTTAACCCCTTTCCAGTCTTTGGAAAAATCTGAAATTTTAACCTGAGACAGATCCTTTAAGAATAACTAGGGTCTCTTTTTTGCATTTTGGCAAAATCTAGCTCTAGCTATTTTTTATAAATTCGTGAAAAACTGTCTATATTTGGCGCCCTAAAAAATCGCTATTTTGGAATCTATAAATGTAATACGCTGATTTGTATAAACCTAACATTGAATTATAAGGAAATTCAAAATACTTACTTGTTGTGACTTGATGTATTTAAAGAAAAATATACCGATCTTCTAGCGGTTATCCACCGATCTTCTAGCGTAAAATTTTTTGGTTTGTATTGTTATGGAGATTATGTAGGTGTGATATGAAGTACGAAGGAAGTTGGTAAAAGACGACAGAGTGCAGAAGAAGGGTTCGGGGGAGGGGATTATAAAGAGAGAAAAGTGAGGAAGAGAGAAGAAAAAAGACAGAAAAAAGTGAGGAAGGGTGGTTGTTTATGCGGTCAAAGGCTGCGGCAAAAAAAAAAATTTCGGCAGAAGGACACCACGTGGGGGGCATCATGGGGGAGGGAAGGACGACACGTGGCATCGAGGGAAGGACACCAGGTGGGGGCATCACCCGGGGACGCCACGTGGCAGGGGGAGGGGACCAACCGCGGGTGGTATGAGCGGTTGGGCCACGTGGCAGGGCCATCGCCCCAACCGCTGGTTGTTCATGCGGTAGGGCCACGTGGCAAGGCCATCGCCCCAACCGCTGGTTGTTCATGCGGTTGGGCCACGTGGCAGGGGGAGGGGATGCCACGTGGCAGGGCCGTAGCCCCAACCGCCGGTTGTCCATGCTGTTGGGCCACGTGGCAGGGGAGGGGGACGGCACGTGGCAGGGCATATTAATGCCAACCGCTGGTTGTGCATGCGGTTGGTGTCCTTTTTCTCCTTCTCGCCATTTTCTCACCATTTTTCTCACCATTTCTCGTGCCATTTTCGCCATTAATGTAGTGGCCGTACGCCTTTTTCGCCTTTTTCGTCCACGTGGCCCAACCGCTGCTCTTACCTGCGGTTCGGTGGAGAAATTGTTATTTCTCCACCGGTGGGTGTGGATCGGCCCCTTATATATATATATATATATATATATATATATATATATATATATATATATATATATATATATATATATATATATATATATATATATATATATATATATGCGGGGGCACGTGTATATCTGTACATATACTACCTATAAAAGTATGAATGTTGTAAATTATTTTTGAACGATTATGTCCTTCATTAATTATGTCAATTACATTCTTACCCTTCTTTTATTACTCCTTTTTAAATTTTGATAAAATTAAAAGAACATTGGGTAATAAATCTATTCTATACATTGAAAAAAATGTAATAAGAAATAAAAATGGAACAAAGAAATTGAAAAACAACAAAATAAAGAAACGGAAATACATGAGAACCAATTAAGAAACAACAAATTATTAAAAAAATGAAGAAAGGTTAAATATGCATAAAAAAGTAAGGCTTAAATATGGTGCCAATTTTTAAACATAAAATATATACAATTATTACAGTTGAAGACCGATATTTTGTATTTTTTATTGATGAAATGCAAAGCACCTCGTCTTGAAAATTACAAATCTTACATAAACCAATTTAACACATTACAAAAATAGAGACGTAGATTCTTTTTTTTTTAATTTTTTCATTTGCTTCTATTTTCAGCAGTACCATTAAACATTTCTTCAATCCAAAAGCTTACAAAGTATATTTTCAAACATTGAACTAGTTATTTCTACTAGAATAAATCACAAAAGAAATAAGAACATAATTGAATTATATTATTTTGATTCTAGATAATAATATAAGCTCAAATATTACTCTCGACTGTATTCATATGCAACGTACGTACTTTATATTAGTTATTATTATAAATATATACAAGTAACAAAAAATACGTAAAATTTAAGCAGTGGACAGGCCAACGAAAGTCCTAAAACTCCTGATACATGCTCGGTCCAATTTATTAGCCCAAACCCACCACGAGTCTAAACTCACTGGGCTCGTTAGGAGTTAACTCAGCCCCTACCCGACGATGGCGTCCGTTTGTCACATCAGAACGGCCACAATCCGCGAATTGATTCGGCGTCTTTGGTCCAGCGCTTTCGAGCGAATCAGCTATAGATTTTTCTCACACCTTACTGTAGTGAATTTCTTGTTGAAACGGACAGAGGACCCGAATCGGACACTATATCCAATTCGGTTCTGCCCTGGTTGAAAGGGTTTTGGGATTCACCATCTAATAGCCGATTCGGATATAAACTTGTTACAGACCCGATTGGCGCACAACCGTGAATTGCAGCGGCAGTTTGATCCTTTAACTCCCTTTTGGCTTGTTGATATTCTCTGGTATGCTCCATAATCGATCTCTTTTTCTTTTTTCAAATTGCTTTAATTTCTAGGGCTTCACGCAAACAAGATTTATATCTAGCTATGTTTTCTTGTTAAAAGTGGCACACGATGGTCGTACTATCCGGGGGTGCATGTAACTCGTTGCTTTCAGCATAGCTTGACTTGTGAAACGATGCGTATTTAATCTTTAACTGCTATTTGAGTTTAATTCAGTGTTCACATCTGGCTAAATATGTGCCTGGAGTTCGCAAAAAGTCAATGGTAAAATCCAATTGAAATGAGGGAGTAATAGACAGATGCTGGAGCGGGTTTGTCGGTTTTTTATTTAGAGAGTCACTTTTCATGGATGAAGGATTGATGCATTAGATTACGGGTTTAAACCTTGAGGGATTTCATTTCCTATCATACTATGTATAGGCTTAGTAGGAAAAAGATGAGCAAGAGAGTGAGTTTAAGCAGTCTCTGTCTGCGTACGACATACTTGACATTACAAAAGAATGTGTGTGTACCACGGATGTGTGTACCATGGATGTGATAGATTTTACATGTTTGGCTTGTTTTGATCACCACATATTTGCTCAGCTCAGCTCAGCTCAGCTCAACTCAACTCAACTGGACTAAGCCTTTGGGCCAATTTAGTTTCATTTTCCTCTATCTTGTTATTTGATTCTGCTCTATATGTAGTTTTCAGGCAATCACCGTCGTATAGATGGCTGACGAAGGAAGGGTGCACCCAGATTGCAGGAATGCAGGGAACCCGTATCATGAATGTAGCGAATATTGCTTCAGAATTATTGCCAATGCGAAGAAGCAGATGAGTAAAAATGAAACAGGTTAGTTCCCTAAACATGATGAATTGGTCATTGGGCCCCTGGATTTTATTTATACTCAGATTGATTTGAACAGCTTATTTAATTTCTTTAAGTACAATGTGTATAACGAAGATTCTATGTGCATCTTTACACCAGTAATCTGTGTCTTGTTCCCCCTCAAAAAATCATGGGAGTGCATGGTCACTGGAGCTGGGTGGGAGCATAGTTGGTCTTGAAAGAGGAAGGTTATTAGCGAGTATTGGCTTTAGGGAGAGTAGATTATGGATTATGCTAAAGCATTCCATTTGATGCTAGAGTTCTCAGCTTCTTAGTTCTTTTTAAATTTCGAGCAATACACGCGTGGCACAGGATCATTCGTCCCAGTTCATACGTTATTTCATTTCATAATAAGCATAATAGAAACAAAAGAAAGTACACGTCTGGCACATGTAATTGATTACAAGCACCTATTCTGCACAGGACGAAATTTACGTGTAAGCACCTATTCTGCACCTGGCAGGCTTAAAGCATTACATTTGTGGATGATTGTTGTTTGATAGCTTGAGAATTACACTAGGGGGTTGAAAATTTCTTCCGGAATGACCCACAAGCTTTTATAGGTACAATACAATAAAGGTGATTATCAGATTTTCAGTAATGAACTGGTGTCGTGGCAGTATTAGGGCTTTATGTTGTCAAAAGTTAGATGTTTATATTAATTTCAGTCTGACCTCAATGGTTGTTGCTCTTGAGGTTGCATATTTTGACTGAAGTTGTGTGCTGTGGCATCTTCTCTATTTTCTCTCCGTTTCGCACGGATTTTGAGTCTCATCAAAGATTTTGTGATTTCGATTATGCTTTGCTCATTAACTTTAAAACTTTGATTCTATTCAAATTTTGTCTTAACTTTCTGGTTGTCCTGATTGTTGAATAATTGACACTATTTGCTGCCAACTTATGAGTCTCTGATAATCTGCAATATAGGGGGTCCATCACCAGGAGTAAGTCAAGCTACTGATGGTGGTGTTCAGCCCAATCCAATTGCCACCGTTGACCAGCGTAAGGATCCAGAAGATGAAATACATGAGTTTGAAGATCATCAGAATGTGGATAATGAAAATGGTGTAGAGGAAAATGTTGAAGAAGATTTAACAAAACTCACGGGGAAGAAGAAAAAATTGTTCGAGTTGAGGCTTAAGATGGTAAGTATGCAGTATTCATTATGGAGCACAATTCGAAATTTCTAATCATATTAGAAAGCACCAAAGGGGGCAACTGTATGCCAAAGTGTATAGCTAACTACATATTTAATATGTCAAAAATTTTCGAAGAGTCATGTACTATGTTACATGGACTCGGTACGAGTGTCCGGATCGGATACGTGTCCATGTGTCGGACTCATCTAATTTTGAAAACGCAAGACACGGGGACACAGCAAAATGTTCATATTTATTATTGCTTTTTAATTATTTCGAAGGCAAAAAGGTATTTTATGTGATGTATTTGGTTTTAATTGACAACTTATCTCCACTCAAAGCAATTACTAATTAAACAAAAGACTATAAGATAGTATCATAATGGCATATCCTATGAGATGTGTCGGACACATATCCCATACCCATGTCCAAGTGTCGAGTGTCCGACACGGGTACTTCACGCAAAACCGAAGAGTCCATGTAACATAGGTCATGTACGGACTCTTTTCAAAGACTTTATACAGTTGTACTTGAACACAAACAAAGTACTCATAGTGGAAAACTTTATCTTCTACAGCAAGAACCAGAAAATGCACAGAGGTTCACATGCTCGTGTTCCCCAGAGGCATCTTATTTCGAATGATATTGTATAAAAATCAACTCAACAATTGGTCAACAGAAGTCTAGGCTAACCCACGAATTATGATTGGTCTTTACCTCTTTCATTGCATGATTATTTCAATTTTCTAATCTTTCTTTGGGGTGCGATTATCTACATGCAGAACGAGGCAAGAAAAGCTAATCAAACTGCCATGGTGGCAGAGAAAAAAAGGATGGAAGCTCCACAAGAGTCTAGGGGTATTTCAAAACAGAAATGGCTGGATGGCAGGAAGAAAAAAATTGGCAAAATCCTTGATGCCAATGGTTTGGATATGACTAAAGCATATATGTTGGATACGGAACAGATGGCAGAGGCAAAATACAAGAAATGGGAGAAGGAGCCTGCTCCGTTTGGCTGGGATGGTATGACTTCGTCTTTCTTTCCCTTGTTTGGTTATGAGTCTGTGCCTTTGCCTCCCTTCATTCGTTTTGATAATTCATTCGTTGAATGTTCGTTTAGTGAACAGATATAATCAGTGGCAGCTGTCGTTTAGTGAATATTGCCAAGGCAAGCATAATGAATATGAACCAGTCTTCATCATGTTATATGCATTTGGGGAAATGATTTCTGAAAGCTATTTGAGCTCTGACGATTAGAGGCTGTAGTTTTTATTTTCTCTCACGTAGCGGGAGCGAGAATGTATGTGCCCGAGCCTAAAATTGTACGAGAGAGCGTCTTGGAAGCTCTTAAACCAAATTTTTTGTTTCTTGGTGTATAAGATTTCGCTGTCCATGTTATGCAAGTTCTAGAAGCAGTTGAACTATATGTCACAGTGACCGTAAATTCAAACGCATTTGGTTGACGCCAACATCTTCTCTTATCCAAAGAGAGAGGTAGCATATCTTTGGGTGCATGTTGGTGCGGCATAGCACCAACATGAGTACGTTGCTGATTCGTCAGGGTAAAGTTACAGGCTCATTTTGTGAGCGCCTAGCGCAGAGGTGCACATGGGGATATAGGTGTTGGACTACACAACGGGCCCGGCGTGTAATTCCACAAGCTTATGCACAGGGCTTAGCACCGACCCTAGCATCGCTTAGAGACGGGGGGATCTATTTGGAAAAGGGCCTGGGAGCCTCATTTAGGTATAACTGGCAATATCTGCATGAGATTGTCCCTGCGTCTGCGACAAGTAGTATCAAAGTCACACCCAGTTTTATACTGGAATGTTAGACCTCGGAGGCAATAGGCAGTGTATTTGAAACCTCTTTGATGGCGAGCACCAAGAAATGCCGGAGGAAGTCACCAATAGCTGTTGTAGTGCGCAGGGTACTAGCGTAAGATGGGACTCAGGGGAGTTGTTTCATCCTTCCTGCGAGGGCGCAAGTGATCGGGCGTGGTAGCTGTTACAGACTCATTCTATGGTTGCTTAGTGCAGGGGTGTGCATGAAGATATATGCGTTGAAACACTCAATGGGCTTGGTGTGTAATGCCACAGCCTAATGCGTTGGGCTTTGTACCAACCCTAACATCGCACAAACACTGGGGAGATCCATTAGGAAAATGGCCTATTGCTTTGTTTAGGGATAGCCGGCCTTATCTGTGTATAATGTTCCTGGGTCCGTGACAGCACCCCGGTTATTCTTCATAACCGTGAAGTTCAAACATCATCTTCGCCAATGATGGCCTCATCAGCGGCGCCCGTAATTATCAGCCGCAATCAAGTTTTCTTGGCGCCACTGTACCAGGCTTACGTTGATACAGGTCGTGAAGAAAAATCTGTTTTTGATTATTGTGTTTGCCTTTTTATTTCAGGTTATCCATTCCAGTTGTCTTCCTGCCCACGTAATCAGTTATAAGTCGTAGCCAAACCTATTATCTCTTGAACTCTGGTCCAATCACTGAACTCAACCTGTCACAATGAGATAAAAGAAACCAGGAAAAAGAAAAATGTGGGATCAAGCCCAACTGCTCAACTCTCACCAAGCTATTTCTTCTATGGTCATTTACCCCGAGCCGTGGTTACTGTTATTTCGGCCCTATTCCAACTACTTAAGAGCGTAGACACGTTTCTGATTTGATTGTAAGTGGGTAATGATGGTATAAAGCGCACCCTAGTAAATCTGCGTGCCTTCTTTCTTCTTTGTTATTATTGAAGAATGTCGTATCTGTGTATGCGCACAGCCTCTGTGCTTCATGGATGTCGGCATAGAACTTCCTTACGGAGTGTCAATGGTAAAGCTGATGAAATTTCATTGGTAGTTATGATGTTCCAGTTTAACGTGTAGTCTTTCTTGTTTATACAGTTTTTAATCAGAAAGCATTGTACGATGCATACAAGAAAAGGACGAAGAATATTGAAGTTGACGTTGAAGAATACAACAAGCTGAAAGAAGCTGATCCAGAATTTTACCGTGAAGCTTCTAGTCTCCAATATGGAAAAGTGAGAGTCTTAGTCATCTACTGTATTTTCCAGCTGATTCCAAGCAAAATTCACTAGTTATATTCATGGAAAAATTTTAATGGACAGGCACCGAAGATATCAGAGGACAAAATTGATAAGATGGTGAAGGAGCTCAAAGATAGGGATGAGAAGCGAAAGTCATTTAGCAGGAGGAGGAAGTTCCATGATGAGAAGGACATTGATTCGATCAATGATCGTAACGAACATTTCAATAAGAAGATTGAGCGAGCCTTTGGGAGATACACACTGGAGATCAAGAACAACCTTGAGAGAGGAACTGCTTTGCCTGACTAAGGTATTAGGCATCGCAATGCCCTGTGTTTTGAACTTCCAGGAGTAAATCAGTTCCTTCCAATTTGACGTTCCTTTGCTGCCTTCCTGTTTTTGAATATGCCGAATTTGACTTGCTGCATCCATCAAGAGGCATTCAGTTAATCAAATGCCTCGACTTCGGTTTTAGTTTGGGTTTGATTACTCATCCCATCTTTTATCCAAGAAGGAAAGAAAGAAACTGGTTTTCCGGATTAATCTACATGACTACTACTAATTTACATCAAACCTGGTTTGTTGGTGTGAAGAATTTTTTAAGCTCTTATTTGAAAAATTGGTAGAGATGGTATTCAGGAGATATGTTGTTTCCTTATGATCTCTCACGTTGATCATGGAATCTGTGAAAGTGCATGAAGTTGTGGTCTTATTTGTTTCTCTTTATTACAGGCATGTGTTCCAGGATAGTGGTCGTACATCACAGGTATGGGCCGGGGGATGGAAAATCAGTATCCTTCTCAATCTTATGTGTATGTAGCTCTCATGTGGTGTTGGAGTAGGTCCAGTCCTCAGTTGAAGGCAATTGTAGAAGAGGAAAGCCGTTTTCTCAGGGGAGGTTTTACCTTGTTGGATATTTGATGAATTCGAGCTATCGGCAGCTGTGCTGAAAACAGCCTTGTATGGTTTAATCTTGTTCTTCTTTATGAGCATTTGAGAGTCATTATGCCGTAGCTGTTCACTCATAATCCTCTGTGACCCTCAACTGGTGTAAAAACAATGCTGTTCCATATGGATGTTGTGGTTTTAGCCTTTGATGTAGCCGAAGCTGTATATTCATCTGCAGATTAATTTTTTTCTTCTGTGGACAAGTAATTTGCCAGCATATTTATCCCATGCGATTAACTAATTATACGATTCTTAAAAATGGGTAATCCCTTTACTCTTGAAATTCCTCATTTTAGTCCAATATCTTTTTCCAAAATGTGATCTTTGTTAGGCTCTGGGTCTTTGTGTTCTCATGCAACCTATCTTTCGTGTCTCGGAAAGAGAGTTGTGAAGCTACACGCTACAATATCTCGTTTGTGTACACAGGACTTTATCCGAAGCTATTTTTATTTTTCTTCTTTCGTATTTGCACATCGATGAAAAATCGCGTTTATTACTTTATCTCGTATACTTCGTTGAAGGTGGACTCTCAGTTGTCAGACAATGTCAGTTTCTTTTTTCATCAACTGAAAAAGGGTTTAAGTGGGATTGCTGCTAAATAAAATCTAGGGCTCCTCGGAGACATTCCTCTCTGCTAAACATTCCAAACAAAGTGTTGTATTAGTCCAGAAGATCAAGGAGCGCTGCTGCAGAACGAATTATGTACAGGCGCAGACAAAACTTTACCGGTTAGAGAGTACAGTCCTGCAATATCTTTCAGGTTACAACAATCTATTACCTTGTTGAACAAGCTTACATGCTGCTGGGCGGCAATTTAGTTCTTGCTGCCGTTAACTCGGAGCTTGTAGTTCAGTTATGCAACTAGGGGTTTTCCTGGTTTTTTCTCCCCCGTGATATACCCCGCAGACAATGAACAGGGGGCCAAGATGAGCCCACTAAAAATCTCACCGGAAACCCACCGGTCAAGCTCGAGATTATCATCAATATCTAGACAAATTACTAGAAACATAACTGAAGCCTTTTAGGAGGGAATCAATTTGAATTCAGCAATTATCGAATATGTTTACCAACAGGGTTCACACTGCGTTCCGTGGATATGTTGAGCCACGGGGTCGAAGGAATTGTATCTGTTTGTCTTTAAATGCCCGAGTATATAAGCTGCCAGGAGATTTAGGTGGTTACGAATATCTTGATTTCAGCGGCTCAATGAGCATGAGATATATGAAAATTGGAGCAAAGGTGCATGAAGTGGTATATTTCAGTACCGTTCTCTACTAGGAATTGCTTTCTTCTCCAACACGCGCTGTATCTGTATTCCATTGAGACCTTCGTTGCTTCTTCTTCACCACCCAAAACTGAATAAGAGAAACAAAAAGAAGAGCAATGAGATTATCAAGGCCAGAACTGAAACGAAGTTGTTTAAAAGCAGTCCTGAACAACTCTGCTTACATAGGACATTATTACAATATAATAGCTTGTCAGGATACATTGTACACTCTACTCCAATCACAACACCACGGAGAAAAATATTAGTCAGCATGCTTCACTCCTCTCGTTATGCAAAAATAAAACTTTTTAATAGGTCATCAACAACATAAGAATGAGGTGGCATACATCTGATGGCAATGATGTGCCTCTGGACAACATGGGCTTCATTTACTGGATGCAGAGGAAGCCTGAATGAGTGAAAATGAGACCATTAGAGCACCTGCCCACATAGTCGAGAACTAGGTCTTTCCATAGAGCTAAATATTTGATTTTACTGTCATGTGGTATTTATCCATGTTATCCACACCGTGGACCTTGTGTCCTCTTATATACGCATAAAATTGCATGGAGTAAAGTTCAAGAAAATTATACAAAGCAAGGAAACTACCGTAACCAGACCCCGATCAACACTACTTAAGATGCATCATACCTTGCTTTTCTTGATGAAAAGCCCATCACCAATCTTGCAAGGCAGCATGCTCAGGCAACTGGATCTATTCCTGGACCCATAAGGGCAGTCTAGTGCACGAGGCTTCCCCAATTGCGGGGGTCTGGGGAGGGTTGATGTACACAGCCTTTCCCCATCTCTCGTGAAGAGGCTGTCTCCAAGTTTCGAACCTGTAACCTCCAGGACACCAATGGACCAACCTTACGACTGCGCCAAGGCTCACCCCGTTCCTGAACATGGCCAAGTTTTTTACCTGCTCTTGACACGGTTTCTTATTCGTTTGTTCCTCAAGATTTTTAACGTCTTTATAGCAACCATCAAACCTTCAGACAAATCTTGCATACTCTCGTCTCCAGCTATCAGTCCCCTCGACCTCATGTCTGCCAGAAGTATAGTCCCCTTTTCATAATCTCTTTTTTTGGATATGGCATCAATAAGAACAGTAAAGGTGGTGGTATTGGGGCAGAGATCCCTTCGTTTCATCTCTTCATAAAGTTCAAATGCATGAGAAATATCACCATTAGCACAGAGGCCCGCAATGATGACATTGTAAGCCACAACATCAAGCTTCACGCCATGAAGTTCCATTATACCTTTTAACTTCAAAGCCTCGACAAGCTTATGTTGTTTGCAGCAAATATGCATTAAAGTCGTAAAAGTAGCAATAGTCGGAATGAGTTGCACCCTAAGCATGCAATCAAGAACCAGCATTGCTTCTTCCGTCTTCCCCAGCTTCACAAGCCCTCTAACCATGGCACTCTCAGCTACATTGCGGGAGCTAACACCAAGTGCCTCCATTTCATCTTTTAGCTTAAATGCACCCTGTATATCACCGACTCTACACATGCCAGTAATCAAAGTAATATATTGTCTCTCTGTGGGAAGTATACCTTTTTCCAACATCTCATGTAAAAGATTCTGAGAATCTCGAAAACCAAATGTTATGTTGAGTCCTCTAAATATGGCATCATAGGTATCTCCATCAGGAAAAACTCCCAACACACTCATAGTATTCAGCAGATCAAAGGCTTTCCCCATCTCACGCCTCTCGCTGCATTTAGAGATTAGCATATTGAAAGTACACTTGTCAGCCATAGTACCTTCTGCAATTATCATTTTCAATATTTTGACTGCAATCTCCAGCATACCTGACTCACAAAGTCCGCAAATTAGAGAATGGCATGTTAACTCATTGGGAACAAAACCTTTCTTTAGAATGGTATTGTATACTAAAAGGCATTTGAATATCTCGTGTTGTTTCGAGTACCCATGTAAGAGAATATTATATGTAGCCAAACTAGGGCGCAAATAACCTCCTCTCATCAAGGAAAATATGTTTTCCACTTTAGCCATTTGTCCCATTCTTGAGTAACCATCCATAATGGCATTAAGTGCTACTGTATCAGGGTAGAAGCCCTTCTTTACCATCTCTTCATAGAAGTAAGCAGCAGCCTTTGGCTGGCCTGCCTTGAAAAGCCCATCAATTAAACTTGTGTACATCAACTGGTTGGGAACAAAAGTTCCTCTTTCAATCCCTCGTTCAAACAGGAGAATTGCAGCAACCATCTTACCCCTTTTACACAACCCAGCAAGAAGACTCGTGTATGAATGACTATCAGGAAGCACATTATTCCGGATCATCTCATCTAACAGAAGTACTGCCACTCGCAAGTTGCCTGATTTACATGTCTCAGCCAGTAATGTGTTGTAGACAACAGCATCTAATGCAGAAGGAATGGAATGGAGTTCATTCAAGAATTGCATAGCCTCCCTGAAATTTCCACCTTTGCATAGTCCTTTTAGGAGACTCCCGTATGTGCAATGACTAGGGTGATGACCCAACTTAATCATTTCATCAAAGAAGGAAAATGCTTTTAGTGCGTCGCCTTTGCTTGCATAGCCATTTATAATCCAATTAAAAGTAACAGAATTGGGCTGTACGCTAACCCTACTCATATAACGCATGAAATCCACAGCAGCACCCACCTTTCCACCTCTACAAAGAGAAGCAACTACCATGTTACATGTGAAAGATCTGCATCGTGGCCACTGTGATAAATCGCTGCATAAGTTTTCATTGTTTCGTTTATGCTACCCTGCTTGCAGAAGAAGTATATTAATGTAGAATAAATGATGTTGTTTGGTACAAGGCCGGACCTATAAACCTTACACATGATCTCCTTGGCATTTCTTACCTTTCCAGCGAGGCAAAATCCATTCACAAGTGCTGAATATGTGACAACATCAGGATTCACACCATCCTTGAACATCTTATCAAGCAGCTGGAGAGATTCCTTAAGCATCCCACTTTTGCATAGTCCATCAATCAATATTGTATAAGGAATGCGGCCAACAACTACACCATTCCTTCTCATCTTCTCAAAAAGACTTGTTGCTAAATCTAACTTGGCATGCCTGCATAGCCCATCCAAAAGAACCCCATAACTAACTTCATTAGGCCTTAATCCTTCCGCTTCCATTTTACCAAGGATATCTAAAGCCTCTACAAATCTTCCTTCCTGGCAATGCCCATCAATCAAAGCATTGTAACTGATACAGTTTGGTAAAATGTTCAACTTTGACATCTCATTAAAAATTTGAATAGCAACCTCAATCTTCCCTTCTTTGACAAACCCATTAATGAGAGTATTGTAGGTGACTTCGTTTGGGAGAATCATCTTCCTTCTCATCTTTTTAAGTAACAAATAAGCTTTTGCACTCCTATGGCTTTTACACAGATCATCTATTAAAGTATTATATGTCCAAACATCTGCTTTGAGTCCCTTACAACCCATGTGATCAATCAGCTCAAAAGCCGCTTTATACTTGCCCCTCTTGATATACCAATTTAGCAATGTATTGTAAGTAACTAAAGTTGGGATGTAACCACTCTCTTCCATCTTTTTTAGGAGATAACGGGCTTTCTTAAACTTCCCTTCCACACACAGATTATTCAGCAGTATATTAAATGTACCGACATTAGGACAAACATTTCTTGCAAGCATTTCCTTGAAAAATGACCATGCACACCCTGCCCACTTGTCTTTCACCAAGGCTGCTAGGATCATGTTACAAGTATAGATCGATGGATTAAGCCTCCTAAAACCCATCAGTTCAAATGTAGCTAAAGCATCTTTCACCATTGAATTTCGTACATAAACCCGAATTAAAAGGTCAAAAATTGCAGGGTTTGAATGGCAAAGAGGGTAAGTATCCATCAGAGCACCAAAAACTGAATGTGACCCAATACTCATACCAGCCAAATGTCCCAAAATTGACTTAGCAAAGGCGTACATTCTGGCTCTGACCAGTATGTGGGTTGTGATACAATACATATGAGTAATGTGGCCGAGTTCCATACCAGGTTGCTTGATGACCCAATTGAGAAATTTCAATGCTAGCCTTCCATGCACTGGCCTCAGTGAAGCCATCTTATATTCCATGTGGTTCAGTGATTCCCACCGGTCAATTGTTAGAAGTGCATATATACTATTCTCCAATTCCATACCTGCATACACAAGTGTAAATTTAAGTTTACACCACTTACAAACAAACAAACGCACAAAATTGAGTGTACACCACTTAGAAACACACCCATGCAAAATTAGGTTTTACCACTTACAAACTCACACAAAACTGAGTGTACACCACTTACACGCATAAATACTAAGTTTACAGCACTTACACAACACATTGAGAAAGAGAAAGAGAGAGACAGGGGTGGATGGGAAGAGGGTACAAAAAGAGAAGCATACCAGATTTTATAGGTGGGTTCCTTCCTATGCTTTTGTTGTGATCATCTCTCAATCGTTCAGTGGAACTAGTATTAGAATACCCCATGTGAGAAAAAGCTCTAAATTTAACCAAATTGTGTGAGAAAGGAGGAAGTACTCTGCCAGTTAAACAACTCAGACAATTTCTCTTCATGGGCGAAGACTACTTTCCTTCCTCTGATTTCTTCTTCTTCTTCTTTCTGCCCAATAAGTCAATTTTATGGCACAGAAAATGGACTCCAGCAGTGTCCATATTACTCTACAACTCCTACAAGGAAAATTGGTGGGGTCAGTTATGAAGATGCTCTTGTGTTGGAGCTCCTTTCCAAGATTCTGCATGAGGGTTTGGATGCAGCAAAGCCATTTCTTCTGCAAATCAGTAATTCATGATGTCAAACAAAATGTAAAACCTAATGGCCACCTTGAAACCAAGGGACGTCCACTAATTACTTCTGATGTAATTTGTGCTATGCATTTCAGGGCATGTATATCACACACAGACCCACGTTATATGATCAGTTATTGAAGTTGCACCAAGATACAAATGGAAACAGCTGTTGAGTGTCCGGCAGTGAAACAAAAAGATTTTCAATACTCATTTGTTGCTCTGTGAAGGCTCATCCAGTGCAAAGTAAACCAAAACCCAGTTCTAGACCGTTGGTTGCAGTAGCAAAAGCACTCTCTTTTATGCGTATGTGAATATACTTTATCGCTTGTCCAGACGGAAAAGAAATGGACAGCAGATAGACCAGATAATTATGACCCTTCCTTCTTGGCAGGGGAAAGAAAAACAGACTTTCTACTGAATTTAGAGCAGATAATTCAGTGTAGATAGGATGAAGTTGCAATTCAGACAGAGTGTTATATTCACAGATATAATTGGGACAAAACAACGCTATATTTAGTAGCAAGATCCATTGAAATCAGTGCGGCTTCACAACAAGTCAATTATATGGGTTTAAAGAACAACTTACAGCCTGAGGCTTCACTCCATCCATTCTATGCTTAAAATTATAATCTGCCTTTCCTGGTGACCCAGGCTTTCCATCTCTCTCTCATCCCTAGCCTTGTTAAGTATCACAATAAATCCCTCAGCTAAAGCCGAATCATTGACATCCCATTCACCAAAACTTAGCAAAGGCCGATGTTTCTCCTCTAAATTACAAAGGAAGAAAAGATAGTACAAAGAGATTGCATAAATATTCAAAGCTCCAAGCGTCGAACTATAACTTTAACTCGCGCTCCAGCTACTATGACAAAAGTTATCGCAGATACATGACTTAGATAAAATTATGATGAAAAAATCGCATACAGTGAATAACCTGTATCTATCTGTTCCTGTTCTTCTTCATTTGATTCTGCAACCCTTTAATCTGTTTGAAAAAAGATGGCTTTTAGTACACTTGTACAGAAATCAACTAAGTACGAAAATATTGAAATGTAATTTACTACAGAGAACAAACAATATTAGCAAGAACAATTAAAATTAACTCACAGCAAAATCAGACAAACAGCAATGGAGAACCGATGTGTGAATTTCCTTAAGACTTTATTCGTCCCGCAACGGTGCTGACGGTCTTTTGACGAAAAGCCTCCCAGGATACAACGGTAGCACTTCTGAAAATAGGAGCACTCCAAATCTTTAGACCCGGCGAACCAAAACAATGGCACTGAACTCTTTCCGGACACAGGAAACTCGGAGACAGAATAATATAGAAAATAATTTGGGAAAAAATTAAAATGTTTTGAAAACTGATTCGTTTTTATACACAGAGTTTTCACTGGGGGTGCAACTCTTCACAGAAAAACTGCTAGCTGGAAAGGTCACAACTTTCGGAAAAGAAAATAAATAAAATTTATTTATTTAAAATGTTTTTGTCCCAAAAAGAATAAAGTCTGATGGGCCCAAGCCACGAACCGGGACGAGGCGGGGCGGGCGGCGCGCGCGTGTGGTGGACCTAGCCTAGGTCCTCCTTACAAAACATGGGTACCCCCAAGGGGCCCAACCCTTAGCTCAAGGTTAAGCCTTATAAGGAGACAACATTGACTTTATTCTTCTATGTGGGATTCTCTCTTCCCTTCGAACCACCAACTTCAACGTCAATTTTCTCATTCACCTTCCATTTGTTTTAAACATGTGAATATACCATGATCATCTATTCCAATAGAGGATCATGAATCAATTTGTTCCTAACCAAAATATGGTTTAGAACCAATTAGAAAATTGAGTCAAAGTTGCTTCTCCACAATGGAT